>CM075960.1:8686996-8819496 GCA_038048745.1 Coluber constrictor foxii
TACTCCGCTCCTGCCTGAAGCATGCTTAAGTTTCCTTATCAAACCCTTTCCAGGTTTTACTTCACTGTATTTTATTTCCCGCGTAGCGCGAAGTTGTACAGGTAGTCCTCAACTAGCGACCACAATTGAGCTGAACATTTCCGTTGCTCAGCGATGCAGCTGTTGAGTTTCACCCCCTTTTATTCATACAGGGTTTTTTTTTAACTTAGATTTATATGCCGCCCTTCTCCGGAGACTCAGGGCGGTTTACAATGCATTAAGCAATATAAGCAAAAGTTTAATATATTTCTTTGATTTCAAGAGCCGCCCATCTCAGCAAATCACTTTGGATGACTCACCATTCAGAAACACATATTACAGTTCAAATCTTTATTAAAAAAAACATTTTAAAACAATAAAAACAGGAAAAGCCATTAAAATACTAAAAAAAACCAATTGGAGTACATACAAAGCAAGAGATCTGGCCTATTAAAAATCAGCTTTATGACCCTTTTGGCCACAGTTGTTAAGCGAATCATTGCAGTTGTTAAATGAGTAACAGAGCAGCTGTTCAGTGAATCTGGCTTCCCCATTGACTTGGCTTGTCGCAAAAGGGACACTGCTACCGTCATAAATACGAGCCAGTTGCCTGAATTTTAATCACATGACCATGGGGCGGCTATGACGGTTGAAAGCGTGAAAAATAGTCATGTGACTTTTTTTAGTGCCGTTGCAACTTCGAACAGTCACTGAATGAACAGTTGTAAGTCGGAGACTACCTCTAGTCAAAAAGATTATGCCTTAATTAACTCCCTAAAATAAGGCTGGGAAATTCCTTTTGAAAGCTTCAAGGTTTTCTTTTCACTGATTTATTTTTTAAGAAAATTGATATGGCTGCCCAACTCACTCACTCACTCTCGGTGACTCTGTGTGGCTTACAGATATTCATTTGTTCGTTCTGTATGAAAACTATGTACAGGTTGTCCTCCATTTACGACCAGTCACTTTGAAGTTATGATGGGCTTGAAAAAAGTGATTTATGACCGACCTGTCCTCAATGTTACGACCGCCGTATCACTCCTTACAGTCACATGAGGTGTTTGTCAACTAGCTGGTATTTATGACCATTGGCTGCATCCTATGGCCCCGTGACCACATTTTGTGACTTTATTGCCATGTTCCGGCAAAAAATGCCCTTTAGGTAAACTGGATTCAGACTTACGACCATGTGATTTGCTTGACAAACATAGTAATTGGCTTCAGGACCATCATAAAAATGGTCCTTAAAAAAATCAAGTCTGGTAATGAGATGACTTGACTTAGGGCCAGAAACTGACAATTAAAAACATGGATATAGTTAGTCCTCGACTTACGATCTCAGTTGAGCCCAAAATTTCTGTTGCTAAGCAAAATAGTTATTAATTGAGTTTTGCCTCACTTTGCGACCTTCCTTGCCATGGTTATTAAGTGCATCTGGCTTCCCTATTGACTTTGCTTGTCAGAGGTTTGCAAAAGGGGCTCATATGATCCCGGGACACTTCAACCGTCATAAATATGAGTCAGTGGTCAAGCGTCTGAATTTTGATCACATAACGTTGGAGATCCTGCCCCTGTCTTACGTTTGAAAAATAATCATAACTCAGTTTTTTCAGTGCTGCTGTAACTTCGAACGGTCACTAAATTGAATTGTTGTAAGTCAAGGACCACCTGTATTTATTTATTTATTTATTTATTATATTTCTATACCGCCTTTCTCCCGCAGGACTCAAAGCGGTGTACAGTCAAGAAAAAATAAATGATACATAAACATCATAAAATTGATAATTAAAATTATAGCATAGTTTAGCCCAAATAAATAAAACCCAGAATTATATAATATTTTAATCATTCCCAGTTAACGTGCTTAGCCCTGCCTGATTGAACATCAGGGTCTTGAGGGCACAGTGGAAAGCACGGAGATCAGGGATGTTTCGTATAATTGTGGACATTAATTCAAGGACTAGCTGTAGGTTTTTTTGTTTTTTAAAAAAATTAGATTTATATGCTGCCCTTCTCCGGAGACTCAGGGCGGCTTACAAGGCGTTAAGCAATAGCCTTCATACTTTTGTATATTTATACAAAGTCAGCTTATTGCTCCCACAAATTGGATCCTCAATTTACCTACCTTAGAAAGGATGGAAGGCTGAGTCAACCTTGAGCCTGATGAGATTCGAACTGGTGTAATTGCAGACAGCTGGATGTTAATAACAGGCTTTATTTGAGCTATCCAGGCTCTCTCAGGTGGGTATCAAGGAGCTATTGCGGCTCCTTGATACCCACCCAAGAAATGATGGGCAGGCCTTGACACTAATTTCCTTGATCATTGACAGACTTGAACATTGGGCGCTATTCAACAAAATGAAATTCAGTGGTGAAAAAAGGAAGGTTCTACATTTAGGCAAGAAAAACCCAATGCCCAGGTATAGTATAGGTGGTACCTGGCTCAATAGTAGTAACTGTGAGAGGAATCTTGGAGTTCTGGTGGACAACCATTTAAATATGAGCCAGCCGTGTGCAGCAGCTGCCAAAAAAGCCAACACAGTTCTAGGCTGCATCAACAGAGGGATAGAATCAAGATCACGGGAAGTGTTAATACCACTTTACAATGCCTTGGTACAGCCACACTTGGAATCCTGCATCCAGTTTTGGTCGCCACGATGTAAAAAAGATAGCAAGAGTGCAGAGAAGAGCCACAAAGAAGATGAGGGGAACTGGAGGCTAAAATATATGAAGAACAGTTGCAGGAACTGGGTATGTTTAGTTTAATAAAAAGAAGGACTAGAGGAGACATGATAGCAATCTTCCAATATCTCAAGGGGCTGCCACAATGAAGAGGGAGTCAAGCCATCCTCCAAAGCAACTAAAGGCAGGACAAGAAGAATCTAAGAGCCTCAGATAGCTCAACAGGCTAAATAGCCTGTTATTAACATTCAGCTGTCTGCAATTATTGCAAGTTCGAGACTCAAGGTCGACTCAGCCTTCCATCCTTTCTAAGGTAGGTAAATTGAGGACCCAGTTTGTGGGGGCAATAAGATGACTTTGTATAAAAAATATACGAAAGTAGGAAGGCTATTGCTTAACGCATTGTAAGCGCCCTGAGTCTCCGGAGAAAGGCGGCATATAAATCTAATTATAAATAAATAAATAAATAAATAAATAAATAAATAAATAAATAAATAAATAAATAAATAAATAAATAAATAAATAAATAAATAAATTTTTAAAAAGAAGCAATGGATGGAAATTAATCAAGGAGAGAAGCAACTTACATATAACTAAGGAGAAATTTCCTGACAGTTAAAACAATTACTCAATGGAACGACTGGCCTCCAGAAATTGCGAATGCTCCAGCACTGGAAGTTTTTAAGAAGAGTTTGGACAACCATTTGCCTGAAATAGTATAGGGTTTCCTGCTTGAGTGGGGGTTGGACTAGATGACCTCTGAGGTCCCCTCCCACTCTGTTGTTCTATTCCTGCCACCTGGACTTAGTTGTTATTTGTGCAACAAGTTACCAGTGGTCTTCCTCCCTGTCTCTTGGTTGTTGACGTCTCACCTTCCTTCTCTTCCTCACCTCTCCTTCTCACAACCTGTCACACCAAGGTAAGCCACCGGCGAGGCTTTACCAGGTGGGAGCATTTCAGATTAAGATATTAAGGTCAGGAAGTTAAATATAGGAGGAAACGGCCCTATCAGTAGCTTGTTTCTAAGTGGTTTGAAGTTTTCCCTTTCATCATACAACAGTTGCTGGGGAGAGGGGGGGCGGGCTGTCAAAATCTATAAAAAGGCAAATTTTTGTTTCACACCGCAGTTTTGCTACTATAAGGTAAGTGAAAGATTGGAAGAGGCAGGGAAAATGCAGCATTCAGAACAAAACATAGGCAGTCCAGAGATAGAGGCAAGTCGGTTCCCAGCTTAGTCATAAGTGGCAATTCAAGGTGAATAGGATAGGGATAGAATCAGAGGTGGAATTTCAGCAGGTTCTGATCAGTTCTGGAGAACTGGTAGCAGAAATTTTGAGTAGTTCGGAGAACCGGTAGTAAAAATTCTGACTGGCACCACCCCCATCTATTCTCTGCCTCCCGAGTCCCAGCTGATCGGGAGGAAATGGGGATTTTGCAGCATCCTTCCCCTGGAGTGAGGTGGGAATGGAGATTTTACAGTATGTTTCCTGCCACGCCCACCAAGCCATGCCACGCCCACCAAGCCACACCTATAGAACCGGTAGTAAAAAAATTTGAAACGCACCACTGGTTGGAATAGAATAGAATAGAATAGAATAGAATAGAATAGAATAGAATAGAATAGAATAGAATAGAATAGAATAGAATAGAATAGAATAGAATAGAATAGAATAGAGGAATGGAGTGGAGTGGTGTGGAGTGGAATGGAATGGAATGGAATGGAATGGAATGGAATAGAATAGAGTGGAGTGGAGTGGAGTGGAGTGGAGTGGAGTGGAGTGGAGTGGAATAGAATAGAATGGGGTGGGGTGGGGTGGGGTGGGGTGGGGTGGGGTGGGGTGGAGTGGAGAGGAATGGAATGGAATGGAATGGAATGGAATAGAATAGAATAGAATAGAATAGAATAGAATAGAATAGAATAGAATAGAATAGAATAGAGGAATGGAGTGGAGTGGAGTGGAGTGGAGTGGATGGAATAGAATAGAATAGAATAGAATAGAATAGAATAGAATAGAATAGAATAGAATAGAATAGAATAGAATAGAATAGAATAGAATAGAATGACAGAGTTGGAAGGGACTTTGGAGGTCTTCTAGTCCAACCCACAGCTCATACCAGTGATAGTGAACCTTTACGGCACCGAATTGATTAATTCTTCCAACTGTCAGGACATTTCTCCTTAATTCCAGGTTGCTTCTCTCCTTGATTAGTTTCCAGCCCATGTTTCTTGTCCTGCCCTCCAGTGTTTTGGAGAATAACCTGACCCCCTCTTCTGCTCGCGGCATTGCACAATCTCCTAAAGGACATTGCATCACCCAGCAAACTTCAACCAAACCTGGGAGCTCAGACAAACATGGCCCCATAGGAGTCTGGCAAGAGCCAATAGAATACATGTTCTTGCACAGGAACAGAAAGCTCAAGTTCAAAGCCCAAGAAGGGATTTTTTTAAAAGCCCACTCTCAACTCCATGTGGTCAGCTGCACCAGAGAACCATGTGCTTAGTGGTTCTGCTTCACCATTAAACCATCTTCCCAATCAGCCTCCATGTTTCCAGGGTCTTCCGTCCCAGCTTGGAACTGAACCCAGATGCATATTTCTCCCAACGCTGTCTTTGCTTGTTAAGCCCGGAGCCTTTTTGCAGTCACATTTTACGAATGTCAAGTGCAATATTGGCCCTTTCGGAGACTTATTATATTGAAGTAGGGCAGGAAGGAAGGAAGGAAAAAAAAAAATGTCTTATTTCTTCTCTTCTTTTTTGACCCTCCTACCATTTTCTGTCTTCAATAGCCCACCAGATGCCTTTATTTTTATTTTTTTATTTTTTTTCATTCCCCCCCCCGCCCCGCCCCCCAGCAGCCCAGAAGCTGAGGCAAATGATATAGATGTAACTTCCGGCATTTCAGACTTTCTTTTCCATTTATATGCAAATGCCAACCTTTCACCCAGACTGTCTCCCAAGAAGTATTTCCTTAAAAATGCAAATGGCACGATTCAGCCCTGACTGCCTCTTTGCAAGCGGCTCGGGGTACAGTATTATTACTATGATCACATCATTTAACCTTGCCGGTGCTGGGAGAAAAATAAATAAATAACTCGCTCAGATTGCACCAGACTCTGTAATTTACTTTTGCATCTGAAATCTAGAGGTGATGAGGCAGAAAGCAAAAACAACACTCAGGAGAGAGAAGTGGTACACCACTGGAAAAATCCGCCCAGGGAATAAGGAAACAAACCTTGAGAGAATGTCTGCACAGGTAGTCCTCGACTTACGACCATTCATTTAACGACCGACGTTCCAATGGCACTGGAAAAAGTGACTTATGACGTCCTCCCAGTTGCCACAAATTGCAATCGTATGACTTCAGGATGCGGCGGCCGTTGAAAAAAGACGTACCGGTTGCCAAGCAACCGAATATTGATCGCACAACTGTGGGGATGCTGTGACAATCATAAGTGCGAGGGTTGGGATTTCAAACGGTCGTTAAATGAATGGTTGTACACTAAGGATGACCTGTAAACATCTACTCTCCTATGAAGGTAGGAAACCAGATTCACTTAAATACCTTGTTGTTATTATTATTATTAATTAAATTTATATACCGCCCTTCTCCCAAAAGGGACTCAGGGCGGTGAACAGCCAAAATTAAAAATACATATAATACAAAAGTTAAGAAAACTAAAATAAATTAAATCATCGGCCTCCCAATTTAAAACCCCAAGTCTATAACATTTAAAAATTCCCATTAGAAAAACCATTCAGGCTAGGCCGGCTTGCTGGAATAAATAAGTCTTCAGGGCCTTACGGAAAGTACGGAGGTCCGGGATCAGTCGTATTCCAGGAGGTAGCTCATTCCACAGGGCGGGTGCCCCCACAGAGAAGGCTCTCCCCCTGGGGGCCGCCAGCCGACATTGCTTGACTGACGGCACCCTGAGGAGGCCCTCTCTGTGAGAGCGTATTGGCCGGTGGGAGGTTATCGGTAGCAGCAGGGGGTCTCGCAAATACCCTGGTCCTAAGCCATGGAGCGCTTTAAAGGTGAGAACCAGCACCTTGAAGCGCATCCGGAAGACTACCAGGAGCCAGTGCAGCTCACGCAGGAGAGGTGTTACGTGGGAGCACCATGCCGCTCCCATAAGCACCTGCTTCGCTGCGTTCTGGACCAGTGGGAACCTCCGGGTGCTTCTCAAGGGGAGCCCATGTAGAGAGCGTTACAGTAGTCCAGGCGAGACGTGATGAGAGCATGGGTGACTGTGCATAAGGAGTCCCGATCCAGAAAGGGGAGCAACTGGCACATCAGGCGAACCTGATAAAAGGCCCCCCTGGCCACAGCCGTCATATGCTCTTCTAAAGACAGCCTTGTCCAAGAGGACGCCCAAATTGCGAGCCCCCTCTGTGGGGATCAATGACTCACCCCCAATAGCCAGCAATGGCACCAGCTGGCTATATTGGGACGCCGGCATCCACAGCCACTCGGTCTTGGAAGGGTTGAGTCGAAGCCTGTTCCTCCCCATCCAGACCCGCACGGCCTCCAGACACTGGGACATCACTTCGAGGGCATCATTGGGGTGTTCAGGTGTTAAAAGTCTGTAGAGATTCTCGGTCATCCAGGTTGTCCCAAAGGTGGGTTTTTTTTTCAAGAGGTAACTGGACTTTCTGTTTTTTCTTTGAGGACATTTCGCTTCTCATCCAAGAAGCTTCTTCAGCTCTGGATGGAGGGGAAAGGAAGGATTTATATTCCTTGCAGACAGCTAGTCATCTGCATCCTTAGGGTCACCTGAGTGCTAATTGTTCTTGTAGTCTGCACAGATAAACCTCCAAGTGCTTCAACGACCCTCTAAAACATGGGTCCTCAAACTACGGCCCGCGGGTTGCATGCGGCCCACCAAACCCATTAATCTGGCCCACGGAGGATCACAAGGCCGCCCTTCCCACATTCCCCCCACCCCACCCTTCAGCTGAGCGCAGGACTTAACTTGACAAGCCCTACAAGATGGAATTGAAAGGCAAAGTCAACAATTTTTGCCTGCAGAATGCTGCTGGAGGTGGGGGAGATAAAAATGGGGGACACAGACCCCCCCAGGAGGCCAAAAAATGGGCAAAAATGGCCTGTTTTTTGCCAGAAAATGGGCCGGTTTTGCCTGTTTTTGGCTTGCAGAATGCTGCTGGAGGTGGGGAAGGTAAAAAATGGGGTGCACAGGCACCCCAGGAGGCAAAGAAATGGGCGGAAATGGCCCATTTGTGGCCAGAAAATGGGCCGTTTTTGCCTGCATTTTGGCCTGCAGAATGCTGCTGTAGGTGGGGGAGGTGAAAATGGGGTGCACAGATGCCCCAAGGGGGCAAAAAATGGGTGAAAACGGCCTGTTTTTCACCTCCCTCCCCTTCAGAAGATAGACAGAGAGAAAGCAAGAGAGACAGAAAGAGAGAAATAGAGAGAAAAGGAGATAGAGAGAGACAGACAGAGATTTCTCAAGCTCCTTGGAGCTGAGAAGAAATGCTGCAAAACTGAGTTTCCTGAAGGGGACCCTTAAGACTCCTAAACAACTGAAAAAACAATCTAGTCAAAAGAAAAGGCAACCAAAAGAGCAACACGCAAACAAAAGCAAATAAAACACCTCAGTCCAGTTGCCTCCTGAAAAAAAAGCACCTTTGGGACTTAGTTGCTAACATAACAACTGCTTCCGTTAACAACAGTGGCAAGAAAGGTCATAAAGCGGGGTAAAACTCACCTAACGACGGTCTCACTTAGCAATGGAACTCCGGGGCTCTCTTGCGGTCGTAAGTCGAGGACCACCTCTACTGCTTAACGCATTGTAAGCCGCCCTGAGTCTCCGGAGAAGGGCGGCATATAAATCAAATTAATAAAATAAAATAATAAAATAAAATACTGCCTTAAGGAAGGGGGAAAAAATCCCAATAAATACAATTTCTCTCCTATATAATCTATATAGGATTATATAGTAGGAATCTATAAAGAAGATTCCTACTTCGGCAAGTTGTGTGTGTGTGTGTGTGTTTTTTAATCCCGCAATTTGTACCACACGAATAATTGATGGTGACTTGCTGTTTATGGCTTGGGGGATAAATTCTTGCCTGGAGCAACTGGAAATCTTATCCAGGGTTACAAAGCAGTCAAGCTTTCTCAGAGACTGTGCTGGATTTTTAAAGCAGGAAGGTCTCTTTGGAAAATGGATCCGTTCTGAAGCCTCAAAGGAAGCCATCCGCGAACCCAGTCAGGGTGCCTTCCTCAGAGATGAACGATTTCCCCAAAGGCCATCCATGCCTAAAGAGATGCAGAAGGCAACCGTATGTAGGTAGTCCTCGACTTACAACCACCCAAATTTCCATGGCTTGGCAAGACGGTTGCTTTAGTCCAATTTTACGATCTTTTATGCGATGGTTGCGAAGGAAATCGCTATAGTCGTTAAGTGAATCCAGCTCCCCCATTGACTTCGTTTGTCAGTCGTTAACTCAATCCAGCTTCCCCCACTGACTTCGTTTGTCAGTCGTTAAGTGAATCCAGCTTTCCCCCATTGACTTAATTTGTAGGTTGTTAAGTGAATCCAGTTTCCCCATTGACTTCATCTGTCAGTTGTTAAGTGAATCCAGCTTCCCCCATTGACTTCATTTGTAGGTCATTAAGTGAATCCAATTTCATTTGTCAGTCGTTAAATGAATCCAGTTTCCCCATTGACTTCATTTGTCAGTTGTTAAATGAATCCAGTTTCATTTGTCAGTCGTTAAGTGAATCCAGTTTCCCCATTGACTTCGTTTCTCAGTTGTTAAGTGAATCCAGTTTCCCCATTGACTTCATTTCTCAGTTGTTAAATGAATCCAGTTTCATTTGTCAGTCATTAAGTGAATCCAGTTTCGCCATTGATGTCATTTCTCAGTTGTTAAATGAATCCAGCTTCTCCCATTGACTTCTGACCAACAAAGGTCCTTAATTAACATGACCAGGAGAGGCTGCAACGGTCATAAATACATGGCCCTGATTGCCAAAGGCCCAAATTTTGATCATGTGACATGAGGATGCTGCCATGGTCATAAGTGCGAGGACCAGTCATAACTCACTTTTCCCAATGCCATTGCAACTTTAAACGGTCACTAAATGAATGGCGGTAAGTCAAGGGCCAGCATAAGATTGCAAGCAGAAGGAGAAGAAGCCGATTGATTGATTGATGGATTGAGTGATTGATTGATTTACACGTAGTCCTCCACTTATGACCATAGTTGAGCCCGGTATTCCTATCGTAAGTCTTTGTGGTTGGAAGTCAAGTTGGAGCCAATTTTATAATAATTTTTATGGCGGTTGTTAAGTGAATGTAACTTCCCCAGTGAGTATTTTTTTTTAATAGAAATCAGCAAAAAAAGTCACAAATAACAATTAGATGACTGCCAGCAGGGAGTCTTCTATGAAAGGAGCTCTTGTTTGTTTCTCGGTATTAAATCTCAATTAAATCACTAGCTCCACCTCCACCTCATTCTTCCTATCTATCTATCTATCTATCTATCTATCTATCTATCTATCTATCTATCTATCTATCTATCTATCTATCTATCATCTATCTATCTATCTATCTATAAGCTATCTATTAATCATCTATCTTTCTATCATAAATCTATCTATCTATCTATCATCTATCTATCATTCATCTATCATCTATCTATCATCTATCTAGCCATCATCTATCTATCTATCTATCTATCTATCTATCTATCTATCTATCATCTATCTATCTATCTATCTATCTATCTATCTATCTATCTATCTATCTATCTATCTATCTTCTATCTATCATCTATCTAGCTATCATCTATTTATCTATCATTTATTTATTTATCTATCTATCATCTATCTAGCTATCATCTATCTATTTATCTGTCTGTCTGTCTGTCTGTCTATCTCCCCCTCCCTCTCCCTTCTTCTTTCCCTCCCCCCTCCCTCTCCCTCTCTCTCCTTCCCTCCCTCAAACAAAAATTGTTCGTATGACCATTTTTTCAGTACTGTTGAAACTTCAAACGGTCACTCAACGAACTGTTGTAAGTCGAGGACTACCTGTATGATATATTCCCTTAAACCAAGCCATGAGTGATACCTTAAAAAAACGACAGCTCTGGGAGAGAGTGCCGGTTCCTTTCAAACCTCATGCAGAATGTTAAACTGTTTGTTGCACCGCTAATGACTAATCATTAAAGCCTATTAATTGAGGTTTAACAGCTGTGTAATGGAGACACAACGCTTGCGCGCTGTCAGGAGATATGATGGAAGATCTGGTGGGAGGTGGGGGAGGATGAAGAAGAAGAGAAAAACCAGCATAGAATAGAATAGAATAGGATTTTGTAATTGGCCAAGTGTGATTGGACACACAAAGGAATTTATCTTGGTGCATGTGCTCTCAGCATACATAAAAGACAAGATACGTTCATCAAGAATCATAAGGTACAACACTTAATGATAGTCATTAAGTTACAAATAAGCAATCAGGAAACAATATCAATATAAATCGGTAAGGATACCAGCAACAAAGTTACAGTCATACAGTCATAAGTGGGAGGAGATGGGTGATGGGAATGATGAGAAGATTAATAGTAGTGCAGACTTAGTAAATAGCTTGACAGTGTTGAGGGAATTAGTTGTTTAGCAGAGTGATGGCGTTCGGGGGGAAAACTGTCCTGGTGTCTAGTTGTTCTGGTGTGCAGTGCTCTAGAGCGTCATTTTGAGGGTAGGAGCTGAAACAGTTTATGTCCAGGATGCGAGGGGTCTGTAAATATTTCCACAGCCCTCTTTTTGACTCGTGCAGTGTACAGGTCCATAAATTCTTGGGGAGTTGCTTCTGGGGTTCCCTTTGCTAAAAACCGCTTGGTCTCAGCTTTCTTTACAAAAGAGCCTATTGAAGAGAATATTTGTAGCTCAGGGTTGAACTGGAGGGTCTTTGGTGTTCTCTGAGCTTGGTTGTTTTCTCACAGACATTTCATTACCCAAGTAGGTAACATCATCAGTGGTAGAAGGCAGTAGGTTTGCTTTCTATTTATATACTAGTGGCTTGCCCTGTCAGTATTGGTGGGGATTTTCTTGGTGGTTCCTTGATTTGGCTGTTGTTTACCGGTTGATTGTCTGAATTGGTGATTCTTTGGGGGAATTGCTTGTATATAAACAGAAAGCAAGCCCCACTCCCTACTGGCACTGATGATATTACTTAGTTGGGTAATGAAACGTCTGTAAGACGTTTGTAAGAAAACCACTTCAGAGAAGGACCTTATCTGGCTTATGTTGATCTCACACCATGCCTCTACAGGTGGACCTCCCTCCTTTTTATTTCCATTACTACCTTGATAGTAGGCTGGCATGAGTGATGCTACTCATCCAACCCAACTTCAGTCCTTGGAGCACCATGGCTCCATTAAAGTCTCCCACTGGACAAATGATCTTTTAGCATTTCTCTCCAATGGAGAGAAAGGATTGATATATACAGCGAGCAAACCCCACTCCACCGCTAGCCCTGATGATGTTATATAGTTGAGTAATGAAATGTCTGTGGGAAAACTACCAAGTTCACAGAGCACCAAGGACCCTACATTTCAGAGACTTTTATACATCTCTGTATAAAAGAGATGTATTTTATACAGAAGGAGCCTAGTGGAGCAGCGGACTAAAGCGCTGTTAAATAGCACTTAGCTGCCAGCTGCCTGCAGTTACTGCAAGTTTGAATCTCACCAGGCTCAAGGTCGACTCAGCCTTCCATCCTTCCGAGGGAAGTAAAATGAGGACCCAGATTGTGGGGGCAATAAGCTGAATTTGTATAAAAAAGAACACCGCTGGGGGGGGGAGCGAAAGCCCTACTAAGCAAGTATATACAAAAGTATGAAGGCTATTGCATAATGCATTGTAAGCTGCCCTGAGTCTCCAGAGAAGGGCGGCATATAAATCGAACCAATAAATAAATAAATAAATAAATAAATCTTAGATAAACTCTGGGACCTCAGCTACCACGGATGCGTCATTTTGCAGAACTTCTCTTTCAGACGATAATTCCACCTAAATTTCAGTCCATTCAGCTCCAAAGATTTTTTAAGAAACAAACAAACAATCGATCAGTAAGCGTTGGAAGGGGCCTTGGAGGTCATCTAGTCCAACCCCCTGCTCACGCAGTAGACCTATGTTAGGGATTCGAACTGCTGACCTTTCTGATCAACAAGCTCAATGTCTTAGCCACTGAGCCACCTAGCCTGGCACAAGGGCCTGGTGGTTCAGCAGACTAAAAGCATTGTGATTAACACCATCTGTCTGCAGTTACTGTAAGTTCGAATCTCACCAGGCTCAAGGTTGACTCAGCCTTCCATCCTTTCTAAGGGAGGTAAAGTGAGGACCCAGTTTGTGGGGGCAATAAGCTGACTTTGTATAAAATATACAAAAGTATGAAGGCTATTGCTTAATGCATTGTAAGCCGCCCTGAGTCTCCGGAGAAGGACAGCATATATATCAAATTGAAGAAGAAGAAGAAGAAGAAGAAGAAGAAGAAGAAGAAGAAGAAGAAGAAGAAGAAGAAGAAGAAGAAGAAGAAGAAGAAGAAGAAGAAGAAGAAGAAGAAGAAGAAGAAGAAGAAGAAGAAGAAGAAGAAGAAGAAGAAGAAGAAGAAGAAGAAGAAGAAGAAGAAGAAGAAGAAGAAGAAGAAGAAGAAGAAGAAGAAGAAGAAGAAGAAGAAGAAGAAGAAGAAGAAGAAGAAGGCTCCCTGTTTAGGAAAGATGGTAAAGAGAGAGGAGGGAGGGAGGGAGGGAGGGAGAAGGGAAGAATGAGGTGGAGGTGGAGCTATGAATTTAATAGAGATTTAATACAGAGAAACAAACAAGAGCTCCATAGAAGACAGTCAGAAAGATTCCCTGCTGGAAAATAACCTGCGGTCATGTAATTGTCACTTGTGACTTTTTTTTTGCTGATTTCTATAAAAAAATACTCATTGCATTCACTTAACAACCGCCATAAAAATTGTTATAAAATTGGCTCCATCTTGACTTCCAACCACAAAGACTTATGAAAGAAATACCGTCCCCAACCATGGTCATAAGTGGAAGACTACTTGTAAATTCGTCCATCCATCTGTCCGTCTGACCATCCATCAACAGTGTTCTTCTTCTGCTGCTGCTTGCAATCCTACCTCTAGTCCTTGACTTACAACCATTCAATTATCAACCCTACGAAGTTACAATGGCACTTGAAACAATGAGTTATGACTGGTCGTCACACTTATGACCATCACAGCATCCCTATGTCACCTGATCAAAATTTGGACACTTGGCAATGAGAGAGTGAGAAGGAGGGAGGGAAGGAGAGAGACAGAGAGAGAGAGGGCGAGAGAGACAGAGAGAGAGGGAAGGAGAGAGACAGAAAGAAAGTGGGAGAGAGACAGAGACAGAGAGGGAGAGAGACAGACAGAGAGAGAGGGAGGGAGGGAGGGAGAGAGAGGAGGAGGGAAAGAGACAGAGAGGGAGGGAGGGAAAGAGAGACAGAGAGAGGGTGAGAGAGACAGAGAGAGAGAGGGAAGGAGAGAGACAGAAAGAGAGTGGGAGAGAGACAGAGACAGAGAGGGAGAGAGACAGAGAGGGAGGGAGGGAAAGAGACAGACAGAGAGAGAGGGAGGGAGGGAGGGAGGGAGAGAGAGGAGGAGGGAAAGAGACAGAGAGAGAGGGAGGGAAAGAGACAGACAGAGAGAGGGCGAGAGAGACAGAGAGAGAGAGGGAAGGAGAGAGACAGAAAGAGAGTGGGAGAGAGACAGAGACAGAGAGGGAGAGAGACAGAGAGGGAAGGAGGGAAAGAGACAGACAGGGAGGGAGGGAGGGAAAGAGACAGAGAGAGACAGAGAGAGAGAGAGGGAGAGAGAGACAGACAGAGGGAGAGAGGGAGGGAGACAGAGAGAGAGGGAGGGAGAGAGACAGACGAAGGAGAGAGGGAAGGAGACAGAGAGAGAGGGAAAGAGACAGACAGAGAGAGGGGGAGAGAGACAGAGAGAGGGGGGAGAGAGGGAGAGGGAGAGGGAGAGAGACAGAGAAAGGGAGGGAGAGGGAGAGAGACAGATGGGGAGGAAGGGAGAGGGAGGGAGGGAGAGAGACAGAGAGGGAGGGAGGGAGGGGGAGAGGGAGAAAGACCGAGAGAGTGGGAGAGAGACAGAGGGAGAGAGAGAGGCAGGGACAGAGGGAGGCAGGGAGAGGGGGGAGAGGGAGAGAGATAGAGGGGGAGGGAGTGGGAGGGAGAGAGAGAGAGACGGGAGAAAGTGGGGAGAGAGACAGAGAGAGAGGGAGAGAGAGAGATGGAAACAGAGAGGGGGAGGGAGGGAGGGGGAGGGAGAGAGACAGAGAGAGGGGGGGAGAGAGGGAGAGAGAAAAAAGTATGCAGACTGTCTCATGAAAAGATGATCTAGAATCTGCCACCGATTCTCTGTGACACTGGCGACATTCAGCAAGGCTGAGAGGCACTTTGTATTAAAAGACAAAAAGATAGTTCAGGGAAGGCAGGTGGGCCATCTTGCACCTGTTCAGCAATGCCTTAACCTAAATTCATTTATTTTATTTTATTTTTTTCTCCTGGAATCTGCAGCTGCCCAGCAACCATCCCAGGATAAGTGGCCTTTGGTTCAAGGAGCTGCTGGCAGGTGTTATCGGTTCAGAGTCCAAAGCATCTTTTCTTTTCTTTTCTTTTCTTTTTTTTGCTTTGAAACCAAAAACTTGCATCCCACAGTCCCTTCACCAATAAATCACTGCAAAAAAAAAAAACAAAAAAAACCCAACCAGCTAGAAATTCTCCTGCGCCATCCAAATGAAAACTGGTGTAGAAAAAAGAGAGTAATTTAAATATTTCTAGCCAGAGATATTATTTGCTGCCTATAAATGCATGGTAATTAGCTGCCAAAAAAGCCAACACAGTCCTAGGCTGCATTAATAGAGGGATAAAATCACGTGAAATGTTAGTGCCTCTTTATAATGCACGGGTTATTGCATCTAGTTTTGGTCGCCACGATAGAAAGAAGATGTTGAGACTCTAAAAAGAGGGCAGAGAAGAGCAACAAAGAGGATTAGGGGACTGGAGGCTAAAACATATGAAGAATGGTTGCAGGAACTGGGTATATCTAGTTTGATGAGGAGAAGGACTAGGGGAGACATGATAGCAGTCTTCCGATATCTCAGGGGCTGCCCCAAAGAAGAGGGAGTCAAGCTATTCTCCAAAGCACCTGAAGGCAGGACAAGAAGCAATGGGTGGAAACTCATCAAGGAGAGAAGCAACTTAGAACTAAGGAGGAATTTCCTGACTGTGAGAACAATTAAGTAGTGGAACTACTTGCCTCCAGAAGTTGTGGCTGCTCCAACACTGGAAGTTTTCAAGAAAAGAGTGGACAGCCATTTGTCTGTAATGGTATAGGGCCATGATGGTGAACCTATGGCACATGGGCCACAGGTGGCACGCAGCGCCCTCTCTGTGGGCACACGAGCCATCGCCCCAATTCAGCTCCACCGCGCATGCGCACGAGCCTCCCGGCAGCCAGCTGGTCAATCAGGTTTCTGCCGTGCATACATGGTGTGTGTGTGTGTGTGTGTGTGTGTGCCATGCGTGCATCCGCGGGGGTGGGGCGTGCACGCTTTGGGCACTCGGTCCGGAAAAGGTTAGCCATCACTGGTATAGGGTCTCCTGCCTAAGCAGGGGGTTGGACTAGAAGACCTCTAAGGTCCCTTCCAACTCTTGTTATTCTGCCATTCTGCCCTGTAGCTTAGGAAGAAGAGAACATAGAATCGTAGGGCAGGAAGCAGGGGTGAAATCCAGCAGGTTCTGACAGATTCTGGAGAACCGGTAGCGGAAATTTTGAGTAGATCAGAGAACCGGCAAATACGACCTCTGGCTGGCCCCAGAGTGAATGGGGATTTTGCAGTATCCTTCCCCTGGAGTGGGGTGGGAATGGAGATTTTGTAGTATCCTTTCCCTGGAGTGGGGAGGGAATGGAGATTTTGCAGTATCCTTCCCCTGCCACACCCACCAAGCGACGCCCGCCACACCACACCCACAAAGTCACGCCCACAGAACCGATAGTAAAAAAAATTGGATTTCACCACTGGCTGGAAGAGACTTCAGAGGTCTTCGAGTCCAACCCCCACTACTTAAGGCATGAGACCTACTACCATTTGGGTCAAATGGGTGGGGAAAAACATGTTTTCCTGTAAAATTTCCTAATTTCTTGCTTTCCGCCTAGCTTTTCAAGGCTGAAGGCCGCACAGAATAGGCTTAGGAATCAATGCTTCTAAGCTAAAGTAGGAATCTATCTAGCTGATATTTCCTGATTTTTTTTTTCTTCTAGAATTTTTAGAAGGAGTTTCAGTGGCTTTTTATTTGTTTGTTAGGTCTACCTTTTCTCCCCTTTTGTGTGTGTGTGTCTTTCATCAGGAGATCATGACACTGATTTTCTGCAGACTGCCTGCTTCTTGATACCTGGGTGAAAACTCATTTATGAAAACTCATTTATTCCCAGAGATCTGCGAGTCACTGAAGTAAGGGATGATCACCAGAAAAAAAAAGGGCATATATTAATGTATTGAATTGCAGCAGCATACCTTCTAAATTGGGAAAATTGCTTTGCAAATGCTACAAATTATTATATATTCATGGAAATCTGTCTCGCTATGCAGGCGGCTGTCGGATGCAAAGATACTTTTAAAAAAAATAAGTAAACTCATCATGTAAACAGAACAAACAGAAATCTACAATTTGCAAAGTATCTTCCGGTATTAATGGAGTTGTAAAACAGGTATTCTTCCATGTTTTGACTGTAATTGAGCCCGGAATTACAGTTGTAAATCAGTGAGGTTGTTAATCGGTCACTTCAGGAATTTACTACCTGTCTCCCCCACCCCACAGTTGTTAAGCAAAGATAGAGGTCGTTAAGCAAATCTATTTTATGGAATTGGTGTATTTTTATGAAAATCAGACGTAAACCTCAGAAAACTGGCAAAAAAAAAAACACCTTAGAAAATTGGGGTTATGTGACTTCTGGTTTATAAATAACCATAAAGGTCAGCTGGTTGTACTCAAAATATAATCATTTGATATATTTGCAGCCATGGAAAGTTCAGAATTAGCTTTTGAAGGTAACTTTAGGTGGGGGGGGTGTTGTCTGTCATAATTTCAAACCGTCACTAAGTGACTTGTCATTAAGGACCACCAATAGTAGAGTCCACATGAGGAAAAAAAAATTGAAAGGAATAGCAGCAAGTCTCCTCAATCAGCACTAGGCAACTGATTTCACCATTTTGATTTCCCATAATTCCCCATTGTCATACTACACTGGGGCATGCTGGGAAATTAGGGTGTCATATGTCTCTGAGGTAAATCAGCAACTTAGCAAGCATGTTGTGTACCACGCATGGCCTTCATCATCTTCTTCCTACATTTATTGGTTCAATTTTATTGGTTCGATCTATATGCCGCCGTTCTCCGGAGACTCAGGGCGATTTACAATGTGTTAAGCAATACCTTCATACTTTTGTATATACCTGCTTAGTAGGGCTTTCAGCCCCGCCCCCCAAGCGGTACTCTTTTTTATACAAAGTCAGCTTATTGCCCCCACAATTCGGGTCCTCATTGGGCTAGGATAGATTATTGTTGTTGTTGATTCAATAGCTGAATTTAGACAATGTGTTGAACTACAACCAGGCCTATAGTATAGGTCAGTAGTCTCCAGACATGGCAATTTTAAGACTTGTGGACTTCAACTCCCAGAATTCTAGGAGTTGAAGTCCACAAGTCTTAAACTGGCTGGGGAATTCTGGGAGTTGAAGTCCACAAGTCTTAAACTGGCTGGGGAATTCTGGGAGTTGAAGTCCACAAGTCTTAAACTGGCTGGGGAATTCTGGGAGTTGAAGTCCACAAGTCTTAAACTGGCTGGGGAATTCTGGGAGTTGGAGTCCACAAGTCTTAAACTGGCTGGGGAATTCTGGGAGTTGAAGTCCACAAGTCTTAAAACTGGCTGGAGAATTCTGAGATTTGAAGTCCACAAGTCTTAAAATTGGCTGGGGAATTCTGGGAGTTGAAGTCCACAAGTCTTAAACTGGCTGGAGAATTCTGGGAGTTGAAGCCCACAAGTCTTAAAACTGGCTGGGGAATTCTGGGAGTTGAAGTCCACAGGTCTTGAAACTGGCTGGGGAATTCTGGGAGTTGAAGTCCACAAGTCTTAAAACTGGCTGGAGAATTCTGAGATTTGAAGTCCACAAGTCTTAAAACTGGCTGGGGAATTCTGGGAGTTGAAGTCCACAAGTCTTAAAACTGGCTGGGGAATTCTGGGAGTTGAAGCCCACAAGTCTTAAAACTGGCTGAGGAATTCTGGGAGTTGAAGTCCACAAGTCTTAAACTGGCTAGGGAATTCTGGGAGTTGAAGTCCACAAGTCTTAAAACTGGCTGGGGAATTCTGGGAGTTGAAGTCCACAAGTCTTAAACTGGCTGGGGAATTCTGGGAGTTGAAGCCCACAAGTCTTAAAACTGGCTGGGGAATTCTGGGAGTTGAAGTCCACAGGTCTTGAAACTGGCTGGGGAATTCTGGGAGTTGAAGTCCACAAGTCTTAAAACTAGCTGGGGAATTCTGGGAATTGAAGTCCACCAGTCTTATATTTGCCAAATTTGGAAATTCCTGATGTAGATTATAGGCCAGTGTTCTTCAAACCTGGCAATTTTAAAATGGGCAGACTTCAAATCCCAGAATTCCCTCAGCAGCATGGAATTCTGGGAGTTGAAGCACGCACCTCTTAAGACTGCCAAGTTGAAATTTGTTTTTGATTAAGAGAAACTTTGTATATTTTAAATGTTTTTAAGACTTAATAAAGTTTTGTTTTAAAACGAAAAGAAAATAAATGTAGGCTACGAAGTACAACAGGTGCCTGAGCAACATGGAACAACGAGCAGCAAATATTCCTCGTCTGCTGGCAAACGACAAAAGTTTGTTTTGCCAGGAACCTTCCCTGAGTCGCTTTTGGCTTGTTGTTGCTTTTACAAGTCATTTTGCTTAATGCCTCTTTTTTTTTTTTTGTCTTTCCACCTGGAAAAGCCTGGAGGCTCAAATTGGCTGCAATTTGCAGTTTCTTCATCCCACTGGGCCATTATTGCTAACGAATGCAGCAAATCGGGTGTGAATCAGCCCATTATGGTTTCTGCAACAAACTATGGTTAAATGAACCAAGGCATAATATGATCTGTGAACAAGGCCCACCAAACCTGGCTCTTTTCCGTTCCCCCTCCCCAGCAACTAACCTGGGAAGAAGACTAGGGAGTTTTGAGGTTTCCAGCAGAGACCTTGCAGATACTTTCCGCCAATCACGAGCTTTCAATTCTAGCAAATTCATGGGATTGGTGGTGGAATTGTAGAATTGGAGAGAGACTTCAAAGGGGAACTCCTTTCTCACCGCAGGTGCGGTATACAGTAGTGGCCAAAATTGTGGAAACCTTTTGGGAAAAGTGTATTTTCTAAAACCAGCTAATAATACCACTTTTTTTTTTAGTAGTACCATAAAATTATATATCAATGGAAAGATCATTTAATCAAGAATGTAATGCAATAACTTTCATGAAGGATTTGCTATTAGAATAGCAGTTACAGAATAAGGAAGAAAAGTGAAACAGGTAGAAAAAACAAGATATGCAAAAATGATCACCATGTCAGTTTATACTTAGTTGGGTAATCTTTAGCATGAATGATGGCCTTACACCGTCATCCCATGGAGCGAACCAAGTCTTTCAGTTCTGCACCTTATATCATGTGAAACCAAAATCAAATGATGGCTTCTATTAACTCAGTTTTATTGCTGGGTCGCTTCTGACTAAGAAGTTTCTTTAGTCAGCTCCATAGATTTTCAATTGGGTGAAGGTCTGGGCTATTCCCAGGCCATTCCAGCAGTGGAATAGGATTATCTTTAAACTCCTCCCCCCCCCCCAAAAAAAGTGGTGTTATTAGCCTCAAAAACACACTTTTCCCAAAACGTTTCCACAATTTTGGCCACTACTGTACCTACCAGATATAGATCTTCTTAAACAAGAGGTTGGACTAGAAGACCTCCAGAGTTCCTTTCAGTGGAATGGAATTGAATTGAATGCTTTATTTGGCCAAGTGTGATTAGGCACACAAAGAATTTGTCTCTTGGTAAAAAAGCATTCTGTGTATATGCAAAGCAACAAAATAACAATCATTATAATGCCAGCAAAAGGTAGAATATAGAAGATAATAAGGATACTAATAATTATTAGTTTATAATTATATAATTATAATTATATTATTAAGGATAATACCACATTGACACTACATGGGTTAATAGACATTAGGCAGCACGGAGAGAATTAAGAGAATTATTATTCAGAGTAATAGTTGGAAGGGACCTTAGAGGTCTTCTAGACCAACCCCCTGCTTAGGCAGGAAACCCTATACCATTTCAGACAAATAGTTGTCCAATCTCTTTTTAAAAACTTCCAGTGTTGGAGCATTCACAACCCCTGGAGGCAAGGCAAGAAATTTCTCCTTAGTTCAAGGTTGCTTCTCTCCTTGATGAGTGTCCACCCATTGCTTCTTGTCCTGCCCTCAGGTGCTTTGGAGAATAGCTTGACTCCCTCTTCTTTGGGGCAGCCCCTCAATTATTGGAGCATTGCTATTTTATCACCCCAGTCCTTCTTTTTAGTAGACTAGTTATACCCAATTCCTGCCATCATTCTTCGTATGTGTTAGCCTCCAATCCCCTCATCATCTTAGATGCTCTTCTCTGGCCTCTTCCCAAAGTCTCAATATCTATCTATCTATCTATCTATCTATCTATCTATCTATCTATCTATCTATCTATCTATCTATCTATCTATCTATCTATCTATCTATCTATCTATCTATCTATCTATCTATCTATCTATCTATTACATCACAGCAACCAAAACTGGAGTTTCTAAGGCAGCCCCTTAGATATTGGAAGAATCCCCATTTCCTCCCAATCAGCTGGGACTTGGGAGGCAGAGAATAGATGGGGGCGGAGCCAGTCAGAATTTTTACTACCGGTTCTCCGAACTACTCAAACTTTCCACTACTGGTTCTCCAGAACTGGTCAGAACCTGCTGAAACTCACCTCTGGTTGTCAAGCACCCAAATTTGAACTCTGAGGATGGTGCGATGGTCGTAAATACGAGGACCACTTCCAAATCCCTTTTTTTTAAAGTCTTGCTTTAACTTTGTAAACGGTTGTAAATCAAGGGTTAAGGTAAAATACATGTGATAAGCAAAAGGTATTTTATTTTCGGTTAGAGAATACAAGTTTAAGATTAAATATAGAAATAGGGATGTCAAGCTAGGTCAAAAAAGTCAAGATGGTGGCACCCCCCCCCCATTTTAAATATTTTATGCCCTGTAATAAAAGGGGGGGCAGGATTTTGATTGTCACATGGTCACAACAATCATCTGGACTTCCCGCAGGTGCCCTTCCTTGAACAGAAAATCCAGCAAGTCGATGCGTTCAGAAATATGCAGACGAGCTGAAAGTTTACAAATGGTTTTTGAAGCTGACAAGGCAGTTTTTCTTTCAAGGGTACCCACGGCCCCACCACCGTCCATGAATCAGCGTTTTGTTGAAACGGAATATGTCTCTTTAGAATCCACCGTTTTGTTAGCTTATAAACAATTCAATATCTGGAGTTTCTTTCCTTGTTTTTTTTTTAATTGATCCTTTTTATTTGAGTATATAAAATACAAAGGAGAAAAGAAAATAGGAAATTAAGGGAGGGAAAGGGAGCGGGAAAAAGGGAGGGTGAGAGATAGAAGGGGAAAGAGAAAAAGAAAGAATGGGGGGGCATAATATCTGGAGTTATGGGGGGGTATAATATCTGGAGTTGCTAAGACAGCCCCTTCGATACAGGGAGCCCTCGATGGAACAACAGCTCATTTAGTGACCGTTCCAAGTTACGACGGCATTGGACAAAGTGACTCGGGACCATTTTTCACACTTAGGACAGTAGTGGTTTTCACTTACCTTTGCTACTGGTTCGGAACTGTGAGCTCGTGCGCTCTGCACAGAGCGTCCGTGATGACGTCCGGGCAGGTGGGCGGAGCCTCCCGCCACCGCCGCTACCAATTCGTCTGAACTGGGGCGAACCGATAGAAACCCATCACTGACTTAGGACCATGGCAGCATGCCTGAGGTCACTTGATTAACATTTGGATGCTTAACCACTGACTCACATTTATGACGGTTACAGTTTCATGTGATACCCTTTTGCGATCGTCTGACAAGCAAGGTATAGGGCCATGATGGTGAATCTATGGCACACGTGCCACAGGTGGCACGTGGAGCCATGTCGCCTGGCACGCCAGCTTAACTCCGGCACGCATGCGTGCGCCGGCCAACTGATTTTCGGGCCTTCTGGGCCCACCAGAAGTAGGGAAGCAGGCTGTTTCCTGCCTCCGGAGCGGGTGGGTGGGGAACCTCTGGAGGCTGGGGACAGCAAAAAATGTCACTTCCTATCCAATTGGAAGTTGGGAAACAGGCTGTCTTCGGCCTCCAGAGGGCCTCCAGGGGGGTGGGGAAGGTTGTTTTCGCCCTCCCCAGATGCATAGAGAGGATCTGAAGCCAGGTGAAAAAGAAAAACAGACCTACCGAGCCATCGCATGCCAGGAGCTGGGGGGGAGGGGGGCTGCATGCACGGGGCAGGGTGCATGGAAGTATGGGTGTGGGCACACACACATATGAACCTCTCCCCCCCACCTTCCTGGCACGCAATGGCAAAAAGGTTAGCCATCACTGGTATAGGGTATATTAAAAAATTCCCTGGCTTCTTACTGTTTGTATGCCTGGGGTCCGTGGTACTCTCTGAATTTAGTTGTTTCATTGCCCATCTAGATAACATCATCGGTACAAACCCTGTTCCCTTCTAAAACAGATGATGTTACCTAGTTGGGTAATAAAACATATGTAAGAAAACAACCAAGCTCAGAGAGTACAAAAGAAACCCCACACTCCTCCTCCTCCTCCTCCTCTCCCTCCCCCTCCACCCTGCCTTTTAGCATAGATGATGTTATCGAGTTGGGTAGTCAAATGTCTGCAACTCAGAGTGCACCAAGGACCTCACAGTTCAACCCTGAGCTACAAATATCCCTTTCTGATAGCCTGCACTTTCTCTTCTCTCCTTAGAAAATGAGTTCCGAGGCAAACTGCTGAGTCAAAGGTGGACCCGTGGGGAGAAAATCAACAGTTGTGAGTCGGCCCCAAACCTCCACAAGAGACACATCAAGGTGAGAAAGCCGTTCCCCAACACCCAAGTTGTGGAAATGAGGCCACGGTGCATTTCCTTGTGTTGGGATAGTAAACCCATGTTTTGATGGGTTAACTTATTTATTTATTTATTTTAATTTTTATACCGCCCTTCTCCCAGGGGACTCAGGGCGGTGCACAGCCAACAATAAAACACACCTATACACAAGATTTAAAAGCAGTTTAAAAACATATTAAATAATTTGGCCCCAATGTCATTAAAAATAAACCAACAATTAAAATTCATGTTCATGTTTAGGCCAGCCCAGCTTGTTGGAACAATAGCGTCTTGAGGGCACGGCGAAAGGTGCGTAGGTCAGGGATCATCCGTATCTTCGAGGGCAAATCGTTCCAGAGGGCAGGTGCCCCCACAGAGAAGGCTCTTCCCCTGGGGGTCACCAGTCGACATTGCCTGACCGACAGCACCCTGAGGAGTCCCTCTCTGTGGGAGCGTATTGGCCGGTGGGAGGCTATCGGTAGCAGAAGGCAGTCTCGTAAGTACCTGGGTCCTAAGCCATGGAGCGCTTTAAAGATGATCACCATCACCTTGAATCGCACCTGGAAGACCACTGGAAGCCAGTGCAGCTCACGCAGGAGAGGTGTTACATGGGTGCGCCGTGTTGCTCCCATAATCACCCACGTGGCCGCATTCTGGACCAGTTGGAGCCTCCGAGTGCTCTTCAGGGGAAGCCCCATGTAGAGAGCATTACAGTAGTCCAGACGGCTTGAAGATCTCTTGCCCTTCAGCTAACGTCCACAGTTGATGGAGGGACTCCATAAGGCCTATGGCTAAGGGAGACTTGTGGGGGTCCTTGGGGAGTCTCTGAGCGTGGCGATTTTCTTGCAGATGTTTCATTACCCAGCTAGGTAACATCATCAGGGCTGGAAGAGAGTAGGGCTTGTGCTCTGTTTATATACAAATGGCTTGCCCCGTCAGGGTTGGTGGGAGTGTTCTTGGTGAGTTCCTTGATTAGGCTATGGTTTATTGTTTGTTTGTCTGAGTTGGTAGTTCCTTGATTGTCCCACCAACACTGATAGGCCACTTGTATATAAACAGAGAGCAAAGCCCACTCCCTTCTAGTACTGATGATGTTACTGTTGTGGCTCCGTTGCCTGAGCCTCTGTCATCATCAGGAGAGGACTCCGAGAGTGAAAGGGAGGAATTGGCAAGACCTCCCTCTCCAGGACCCTCCTCTCTGGCAATGCCCCTGGAGGACACCGAAGGGCAAGAGATAGGCCCAGAGCCAAGCACATCCCCACAGCCACAGGTGGACAGCGACGAGGGAGATAAGTGCTGGCTGGATCCTCGCCAGCAACGCAGGGAGAAACGTGCCCAACAGAAGGCACGGCGTGCTCGTGATTAGCTGACTCACTGGACCACACCCCACAGCCTATAAAAGAGAGTGAGTCAGCCTGCACTTTTGTGACGAACAAAAACAGATATTCTTGCATCCCAGCTTCAGATCTTCCTGCATCTCAGCTTCTATTTCTGGACATTTTGTGGTGTGTATTTTTCTGTTACGTTAATAAAGGTTTTGGCACGCAGCTGCTGGGATTGCTCCTTATCAGACTACTTGGTTGCCTGCCAGCTTATTTTAACCTCCGACTGTCCGTTTGGGTGTATTCCTGGGGGCGGGGACCTACCTAGCTGGGTGATGAAATACCTGCAAGAAAACAACCAGCACCAAGCACCCCACAGTCGTACTCCTCCTCCTCCTCTTCAAACCCCGCTCCCTGCTAGCACTGTTGATGTTACCACATATGGCAATGAAATGTTTTGCAAGAAAACAACCAAGTTCAGAGAGCACCAAGGACCCCCACAACCCTGAGCTATAAATATTCTCTTCTAAGGTAAACTTCCCATGCATCTGCCTTCCAAATCTGACAGACTACAAGTCCCAGAATTACTTACTCTGCCCCTCCCAGCCTGCCCGCCTCCCCCCAGTCTATGAGCCAGCCGTGTGCAGCAGCTGCCAAAAAGGCCAACACAGTTCTAGGCTGTATCAACAGAGGGATAGAATCAAGACCACGTGAAGTGTTCATACTACCTTATAAGGCCTTGGGAAGGCCACACTTGGAATCCTGCATCCAGTTTTGGTCACCACGATGTAAAAAAGATGTGGAGACTCTAGAAAGCATGCAGAGAAGAGCAACAGAGGATTAGGGGACTGGAGGCTAAAACATACGAAGAACGGTTGCAGGAACTGGGTATGTTTAATTTAATGAAAAGAAGGACTAGGGGAGACACGATAGCAGAGTCTTCCAATATCTCAGGTGATGCCCCAAAGAAGAGGGAGTCAAGCTATTCTCCAAAGCCCCTGAAGGCAGGACAAGAAGCCATGGGTGGAAACTCATCAAGGAGAGAAGCAATTTAGAATAAGGAGGAATCAGTGGAACAACTTACCTCCAGAAGTTGTAAATGCTCCAACACTGGAGGTTTTTCAGAAGATGTTGGATAACTATTTGTCTGAAGTGGTGTAAGATTTCCTGCCTAAGCAGGGGGTTGGACTAGAAGACCTCCAAGGTCCCTTCCAATTCTGTTATTCTATTCTATTCTAGACCAGCATACAGCGTTCCCCTTTTACCATTGGCATCCATTCCGCTCATACTTTTAAAAGCGAATACTTTCAGTTCCCGCGAGAGGGAATGCGTAATGCTCTGCTGAAGTCGGGTTGGCTGGAAGTGCAGGATTCAACTTTCCCAGTTCTTCCCCCAAGCTTCCCCGTTTTTAATTGATTCGTGCAACTTGAATTTTTACCCGACTTCTCTTTGCAACGAGGGAGTGACCCGTTCAACGATTTCCCTGTCGGTGCTATTTTTATTTATTTTATTTTTATTCATTTTATTTATTTGTCAAACACGTATAAGATAACAGATATAAGTTTTCTGAGGTTTTCGCGGGTGTTTTATGTAGGTCTTTGATTATTTGGGTCTTCTCCCTCGTAAAATTGGAAGTGTCTTGGCGACGTTTCGACGAAGTCTCATTCGTCATCTTCAGGCTGGTGTTCTCGGCTATTAATTGCTCCTGGAAGCACGAAGCCGAGAACACCAGCCTGAAGATGATGAATGAGACTTCGTCGAAACGTCGCCAAGACACTTCCAATTTTACGAGGGAGAAGACCCAAATAACCAAAGACCTAACAGATATAAGTATAAACATAATTTGAATGCATGAAAAGAGTAAGTAAAAAGGAATATTAGGACAGGGACAGAAAGCACGATGGTGTGCTTATGCCCTTACAGACCTCTTAGGAATGGGGTGAGGTCAACAGTAGGCAGTCTGAGGTTAAAGTTTTGGGGGTTTGGGGAAGAAACCACAGTGTCAGATAATGCATTCCTGTTACTGAAGTCGTATTTTCTGCAATCGAGTTTGGACCGGTTTACCTTGAGTTTGTATCTATTGTGTGCTCGTGTATTATTGCGGTTGTGCATTGTTACCAAGCTCTTTCCTGGTTCAAAAGGAAAAAAGTTTTCTCTTTTAGATGAAAGTGATTAAAATAGAAACGGAAGGCGATGCGAGGTCCATGAGCCAAGAGAGAATTACCCAGCCTGTTTATAATCGGTCAGCCTGGAGGCTGCTATTGTTTTTAATGAGCTGCTTTTCCATACCTTTAATAGCCTCTTGAAGTATTATGAGCCAGCGATAATGGCTAATCAGTGCTTGTTTCCTTGCCATTAAAAAAAAGAAAAAAAGTTTTCCTCAGCACCAACCTCATTTTGAAGCCAAAATCACAAGGCGGCTTAGGCTGCCATTGTAAAGATTTGGTGTGATGATTCCTCATTTTTTAGACAAAAGGAGGCTTCTCCAGCAGTACGCTCAGCTCTTTTGCGTTGCTGCGCTTTTACTTCATGGGTCTTTAAAAAATAAAGTGATTTAAAAAGGGGGGTACGTAAGTGTTACAGTGAACAAAGTCATCCTTTGGATGGTTGAATTTGGTTGTTCTAGAAATGGCTGGAAATGTTGAGAAATGGGAAGCAAAAGATGGATGTTATAATTTTTTTTTTTTTGTATATTACTGCACGGAAAAAAAGTTGGAGCCCTGCCTACCTGCCTTCCCTCCTTCCTTCCTTGGTATTTTTCTTTCCTTTCCTCTCCTCTCCTCTTCCCTTCCCTCACATCTCTTCTCCTTCCTTCCTTCCCTCCCTCCTCCTTTCCTTCTTCCTTTTTTTTTAAAAAAATAATTTATATGCCGCCCTTCTCCGAAGACTCAGGACGGCTTACAATGTTTTAAGCAACAGCCTTCATACTTTTGTATATTTATACAAAGTCAGCTTATTACCCCTACAAACTGGGTCCTCAATTTACCTACCTTAGAAAAGATGGAAGGCTGAGTCAACCTTGAGCCTGGGGAGATTCGAACTTACAGTAATTGCAGACAGCTGGATGTTAATTACGGTGCTTTAGTCTGCAGAGCTAAACCAGTCTCCTTCCTTCCCCCTCCCCTCTCTTCCCCTCCCCTCCCCTCTCCTTCCCCCTCCCTTTTCCCTTTCTCCTGCCTTCCTTCCTATTCTTCTTTCCTTTCCTCTCTTCTCCTCTTTCATCTCCTCTCCCCTTCCCTCACATCTCTTCTCCTTCCTTCCTTCTCTCCCCCTTCCTTCCTTCCCCCTCCCCTCTCCTCTCCTTTCCCCTTCCCTCTTCCCCTTTCCCCTTCCTTCCTTCCTTCCTTCCTTCCTATTTTCCTCTCCTCTTCCCTTCCCTTCCCTTCCCTTCCCTTCCATCTCTTCTCCTTCCTTCCCTCCCTTCTTCTTTCCTTCCCCCTCTCCTCCCCTCTCCTTTCACCTCCCTTCTTCCCCTTCCTCTTCCCTCCTTCCTTTCCTTCTCTTTCTCTTTACATCCCTGCCCTTTTCTTAGCTCTCTCTTGTGTTTCTTTTTGTATTTCTAATATAAAATATATTTGTAATACATTTTACTAAAATTCTTGGAAAAATAACAAAAAGTCTGCAGCAGCAATTTCAGAATGTTTTACATAAGCCAATTTTATGGTCAGTTTACAAGGATATTATTTTTTAAAAAAATTAAAACTTCTGGGTAAGGAGAGCTGGTTGGATCAGAATAAATAACAAAAATAGAAAGTATTTCTATTTCCAGGAACAAGGCTGCTTACCATTTAATTAATAAGAAAGCATTCCACCTGTTTTCCAAGATAATTTTATTAGGAGCAAGGAGAGATTCTGCCTGAAACCTGATTTAATTTCCAGTTTAAACATTCCTGCTGGAAAGCCATCACTTAGCGATTCAAGGAAGTGACTTTTCGCTTCCAATTCCTTTCCTATTAAAAAAATAAATAAACGAGAACAAAAAGGCCACTGCATACCAGCAAAGCCACAAACTCTGGATTGCAAACAAACAAACAAACCCAGAATGAAAACTATCCCTTTTTAAGAGAGAGGCACGTGGGAAGAAGTTGCTAAAAGACCAGGTGAAAAAAAAAAATTGAGGGGCTCTTTGCAGGCGCTCCGTGAATGAGCCTTCATTCTTGCAAACCCTCAATGGAACTCTTTTTAACGGGAAGGAAGAAGTTTGCCAAAAGAAAAGTGGAGGTTTGTTGTTTGCAGACAGGAAGGCCTTAAAAGAGAGAGAGAGAGAGAGAGAGAGAGAGAGAGAGATCCAGCTGCAACTTTCTGAAAAGGAAAGGAAAGCAACAGCGGAACTGTCAAAAGTTCAGGCTAAATTCTCTTGCCAGGCAAGAATTGGGGGCTTTTGTGCAGAGATCAGTCTGCCCTTAACGGGGTCGACGTAAACACGGCGGCCTGTGTCCCCCTCCCCAGGAACAAGGCTTCGACTTGTGATGGGCGAAACAAAGTTAGTGGGAGACAGCTGGGCCAGTTGGCATCTCAGGTCCTTCTGCCAGAGGCTCAGCCAACTGAAAAGGAATTTTTTCTCCTGGCTTTAAGTCCTGAAAGAGCCATCCTGTCTTTGCACGGATTCTCAGAGGATGTTTTATTTATTCTTTTATTTATTATTAAACCTATCATTAAGGCCAGTGCAATCCTAAATGGCATTAACAGGGGGATTGAATCAAGATCACGTGAGGTATTAGTACCGCTCTAAAAAGCCTTAATAAGGCCACACCTAGTATATGGCATCCAGTTTTGGTCACCACACTATAAAAAAAAAGATGTTGAGACTCTGGAAAGAGTGCAGAGAAAACAAGAGTGCAGAGAGTGCACTTTATTGCAGAGCAACGAAGATGATGAGGCTAAAACATACGAAGAACGGTTGCAGGAATTGATATGTGGCTCAGTGGCTAAGACGCTGAGCTTGTCGATCGAAAGGTCGGCAGTTCAGCTGTTCGAATCCCTAGTGCCGCATAACGAGGTGAGCTCCCGTGACTTGTCCCAGCTGCTGCCAACCTAGCAGCTCGAAAGCACGTAAAAAAATGCGAGTAGAAAAATAGGGACCACCTTTGGTGGGAAGGTCACAGCGTTCTGTGCAGAGGTGGGTTTCAGCAGGTTCTGACCTGTTCTGGAGAACCAGTAGTGGAAATTTTGAGTAGTTCAGAGAACCACCTCTGCCCCCATCTATTCTCTTTCTCCCAAGTTCCAGCTGATCAGGAGGAAATGGGGATTTTGCAGTAACCTTCTCCTGAATTGGGGTGGGAATGGAGATTTTACAATATCTTTCCCCTGCCACACCCACCAAGCCATGCCATGCCCACCAAGCCACACCCACAGAACCGGTAGTAAAAAAAATTGAAACCCACCACTGGTTCCATGCGCCTTCGGCATTGAGTCATGCTGGCCACATGACCACGGAGATGTCTTCGGACAGCGCTGGCTCCTCGGCTTTGAAACGGAGATGAGCACCGCCCCCTAGAGTTGGGAACGACTAGCACATATGTGCAAGGGGAACCTTTACCTTTAGTCTAGCGAAAAGAAGGACTAGGGGAGACATGACAGCAAAGGGGCTGTCACGAAGAAGAAGGGGGTCCTATTTTCCAAAGTACCAGAAAAGAAGATGAGAAACAACGGATGGAAACTAACCAAGGAGAGAGGCAATCTAGAACAAAGGAGAAACTTCGTAACAGTGAGAACAATTAACCAAGGTTGCCTCCAGAATTTGTGGGTGGATGTTTTTAAGAAGAGATTGGGCAACTATTTATCTGAAATAGGATATAGGGTGTCCTGCTTTTTGCAAGGGTTGGATTAGAAGACTTCCAAGGTCCTTTTCATCTCTATTATTCTATGATTCATTCATGTACTGCTCTGGATTGCTGGATTAAGTCATTTGCTAACAGTAGGGTTGATAGTAGACTAACTCCCATCAGCTGGGTTTCGAGGGTTTGAGATCGGTCAAGTTGCAGAGTGACACACCAAGAAGTTCACAAAAGACCTTTTGGCTGTTTTGCCAACACTCGTGCCCAGATCAGTTACCAACTGAGCAACTGCACTGAGACATCATGGTTTACTTATTTAAGCTTTGATGTTGGTTAGAGGCATATGTGTGTGAGGGCCCTCGGTGTAGGATGCATATTGCACACCCAGATCGTCCACTGATGAAGCTTACTGCTCAATATATTGTATGACTGAGGGAAATGAGTTAATTGGGAGTCAAGCTTTTAACAGAATAACAGAGTTAAATAAACCGTTCAGTTTATTTATTTGTTTGTTTGTTTTAAATCAGAGGTGGCTTTTAGCAGGTTTATCAGTTCTGGAGAACTGGTAGCGGAAATTTTGAGTAGTTTGGAGAACCGGTAGTAAAAATTCTGACTGGCACTGCCTCCATCTATTCTCTGCCTCCCAAGTCCCTGCTGATTGGGAGGAAATGGGGATTTTGCAGTATCCTTCCCCTGGAGTGCAGTGGATTCTTCCTGGTTCAGCCCGGTTCTCCCAAACCAGTAGCGGGTGATGATATGACATCACTAGTTCTTCCCCCCCATCCCCCGCACCCACCCCCACCCCCCGCATTATTCTTACCTTTTATTTGGCCCCACCCCCAATCTATTGCTGCCTCCTGAGTCCCAGCTATTGGCTAGAGGGGAAAAAAACTGTTTAAACTCTTGCTGCGGGGCTTCAAAGAGCCGCCCTACAGCTGATCAGTGTTAAAAGAAAACAAATGAGTAGACCAGTGCCTGCAAAAATACATGAGTAGATCAGTGCCTGCAAAAATATATGGGTAGATCAGTGTCTGCAAAAATACATGAGTAGATCAGTGCCTGCAAAAATAAATGGGTAGATCAGTGTCTGCAAAAATACATGAGTAGATCAGTGCCTGCAAAAATACATGAGTAGATCAGTGCCTGCAAAAATACATGGGTAGATGAGTAGATCAGTGCCTGCAAAAATACATGGTAGACCAATGCCTGCAAAAATACATGAGTAGATCAGTGCCTGCAAAAATAAATGGGTAGATTGGTACAGCTCTGCAAGCAGTTAAAAGCCTGGTAGACCAGTACCTCTGCTAAATCCTAAAGAATTGTCACATGACCATCAAGCCACACCCACAAAATAAGCCCCACCCACAGAACCGGTAATAAAAAAATTTAGAACCCACCCCTACTGGAGTGGGGAGGGAATGGAGATTTTACAGTATCCTTCCCCTGCCATGGCCACCACACCATGCCCACCAAGCCACACCCACAGAACCGGTAGTAAAAAAATTTGAAACCCACCACTGTTTTAAATGTATTTGCTGCCCATCTCGTTTCAACCCTGAGCTACAAATATTCTCTTTTATTGAAGCAATTTTAGAAATCCATCGTAATCTAGTCTGGCTCAGATTCCCTGCAGATGGCAGGAGGCTAGCCTTGAGTAACTGACCCCCCCCCCCCCCCCACACACACACACACCTTTCTTATCTAGAAGATTCTCAGTCATCCAGGTCATGGTTCTCCCAAAGGTGCTTTTTTTTCAAGAGAAAACTGGACTTTCGAGTTTTTCTTTGAAGACGTTTCGCTTCTCACCCGAGAAGCTTATTTGTCCACCGGCATTTAAAAGACAAAGGTGGCTCTTTTGAAGTCCACATTCTGGACAGAGAGGGCCGCTGGTTTAAAAGAGGGGTCAAAGAGGCCACCTGTGTCCAAATTGAACAGTTCTCTCTCAACAGAGGGCAAGGGATGCAACATCATCTATCTCCATGGTACAACAGAGTCCTTTCAGTAGTTCCAAGAAGGCTCCACACCCATTTGCTCCACTCAGGTGACCCTGAGGACACAGATGAACCTCCAAGTGGCCTCAACGACCCTCTAAAAGGATGCAAATGACCAGCTGTCTGCAAGGAGTATCAATCCTTCCATTCCCCACCTTCCAGTCAGAGCTGAAGAAGCTTCTTGGATGAGAAGCAAAATGTTTTCAAAAAAAAGCAAGAAAGTCCGGTCACCTCCAGAAAAAGCACCTTTGGGACAGCCATGAGCTGGATGACTGAGAATCTCTACAGACCTTTAGCTATACAATTTGAGATGAACACCCTTTGAATCAGGGGTGGGTTCTAAAATTTTTTACTACCGCTTCTGTGAGTGTGGCTTATTTTGTGGGCGTAGCTTGATGGCCATGTGACAATTCTTTAGGATTTAGCAGAGGTACTGGTCTACCAGGCTTTTAACAGCTTTCAGAGCTGTACCGATTAATCCATTTATTTTGGAGGCATTGGTCTACTCTTTTTTTTTTGGAGGCACCGGTCTACCCGTTTATTTTTACAGGCATCGGTCTACTCATTTGTTTTTGGAGGCACCAGTCTACCCATTTATTTTTGCAGGCATCAGTCTACTCATTTGTTTTTGGAGGCACCAGTCTACCCATTTATTTTTGCAGGCACTGGTCTACTCATTTGTTTTTGGAGGCACCGGTCTACCACCACACTGCCTTTTAACACTGATCAGCTGTAGGGCGGCCCTTTGAAGCCAAGAACTTAAACAGTTTTTTTCCTTCTAGCTGATCAGCTGGGACTCAGGAGGCAGCAATAGATTGGGGGTGGGGCCAAAAAAAAGGTATGAATAACGCGGCGGGAGCGGGGGAGGGCCCAGCTCCCGAACAAAGAGAACCTTTTGGTGATGTCATATCATCATCACTACCGGCTCGGCAGAACCGGGCCAAACCAGGAGGAACCCACCACTGCTTTGAATGGTGTGGGAGTAGGAATGGATTTGCAGAGAAAAAATTGCAGACTACAGGAACCAGGGTCTACTCAGGTGACCCTGAGGACAGAGATAAACCTCCAAGGGGCCTCAACGACCCTCTAAAAGGCTGCAAATGACCAGCTGCCTGCAAGGAATATAAACCTTTCCATTCTCCACCATCCTGTCAGAGCTGAGGAAGCTTCTTGGATGAGAAGTGAAACGACTTCCAAGAAAAACCAAGAAAGTCCACTTGACTCTTGAAAAAAGCACCCTTGGGGTGACTCTCGTCTTGGCCTCGCTCAGTATCATTCTCTCCATAGATACCTGAACAGGATATATAGCAGCCACTGACCTCAATCAAATCCCACCAACATACAAAAACAACTAGAACTCACAATGCCACAATCACCATCTCCGTAGGATCCCTTCTCTCCTCTCTGTCCCTGGCCCGTTTTTCCATCTTCCTTTCCATTCTTCCTTCCCATCAAGGCGAGCACTTTTGATGGTTCGCCGTTAAATGTTTTATTTGCACCGTTTGTTTATGCAAATGAAAACTGACAGCCAAGCCTTGTTAGGCTGTTTATTACACAGCAGTAAATTTTAATTTGAGGCCTTGAGAGGACTGGAGAGTGGCTTCTAATGGATGCGCTCCCAAGATTTGAGGCAGGGACGCAACCGTTGTTGTCACATTGGGGGGGGGGTGACTTTGGCAGAGAAACTGGGAGGATAAAATGAGGTGGGGTGAGTTAAGTAAGCCAACTGCTAGTTAATTCAGCTGTGAACAAAACTCACCAAGGGAGGAATGTCAGGAGAATTTAAATCAAGCAGCTGGAAGGGCCCTAAAGAGAAGAGGAGAGGGGGGGGGGAGAAATACAACAGAGAGGAAAAAAGGCAGAAGAGATGTATGAAACCACAGCTGGGAGCCACAGGAACAAATGTGTGAGCTAGAGAGCCATGTGCGGGGAGCGTGCCTTGACACGGAACACATTCTGTGTGGGCTGTTGTTTTGGTGGCTTATAAAATGCAGTTCCAAAATAGTGGGAAGGGAAGGGAAGGGGAAGGGGAAGGGGAAGGGGAAGGGGAAGGGGAAGGGGAAGGAAGGAAGGAAGGAAGGAAGGAAGGAAGGAAGGAAGGAAGGAAGGAAGGAAGGAAGGAAGGAAGGAAGGAAGGAAGGAAGGAAGGAAGGATCAGTGAAAAGAAGAGGTCTGCAGAAAGTCCAGTAGTATCTTTAGATTGCTAACTTCTCTAGATGAATATTAACATTTATTTTCCTTTCTTCCTTCCGTCCTTCCTTCCTCCCTTCCTTCCTTTTCTTGCTTATTTTCTTCTTCACTCTCTCCTTCCTTCTTTCTTCCCTTCCTTCCTTCCTCCTCTCTCCCTTACTTTTCTTGCTTGCTTATTTTCTTTTTCGCTCTCTCCTTCCTCCTTCCCTCCTGTTTTACTCCTTTCCCTTTCCCTTTCCCTTTCCCTTCTCCTTTTCCTTTTCCTTTTCCTTTCCTTTCCTTTCCTTTCCCTTTCCCTTTCCCTTTCCCTTTCCCTTTCCCTTTCCTTTCTCCTTTCTCCTTTCTCTTTTCCTTTCCTTTCCTTTTCTTTTCCTTTTCCTTTTCCTTTCCCTTTTCCTTTTCCTTTCCTTTATCTGCCTGATCAAATTGCCAAAGCATGCATGAAAGGCAGCCGAATGTTTGCCAATTTCCATGGAAAAACTGACAAAACAAAGGAAAACCGTGCTAGATTTCATTTCAAAGGGGGCGGGGAGCGGGAAGAGGGGAAGGAATCACACGCCCAGCCACCCGGCAATCAAAAATATTAATTCTATTGTGAGGCGTGCATCGGAAGGCATTAACTCCGCCGAACGCCAGGAATGGCATATTTGAAAGGCTCGTAAACGTAATGAAGTCCCTTTGACACCTGCTCCTCTCCACACTTTAAATGGAAGCCATTGGTCCAGAGGGAATCGAGGCTTTAAAAATAGAAATTATAGTAATTGTCTTCTTGCGTTATTGGAGAGGTTGTAATAAACGTGAAGGCTTGGAAGGGGTGGTTTTGGCCGGGCCGGGCCTGACAGGATGCATAAATTACGGATGTGTTTTTATTTCCTTCGCCTTCCTCTCCATCAGCAAATTCACAAAGGGTGCATCGTGGTGGATTTGTGCAAGATTACCATACGAGAGAGAGAGAGAGAGAAAGAGAGAGAGGATAATATGCATGGAAATTTCATACCAGCCACTCGATTGGCGGAGCTGGCCTCAAGGCTCTTTGTCACCCTTCAGCATTTTAAACCAAACAATGGAGGGCGATGTATGACATCTATCAACCTCCGCGGGTGATGAGCTCCGGAGGAAAATGTTGCGTGTCACCCTGGCTGCAGGGAGGGAAAAAACTGGAAAGGCATTTTGCAAACATCCAAAACACTGATCGCCTCTCAGTAGAAAAATAATAAACTGTGGTTCTCCATATAAAGAAGCTTGAAAAAAGAGTTAGGGGAGGAGGGACTGCTAGGGACTTGTCTTCTTCTCCAAGTCCTGCAGTCTTTGGAAAATGGATCTAAAGTAAGTTCATTTTCTGCTCAGGTTACACCCAGAGTCATAGTGGTTGAGGCATCAGGCTAGAGAGTGGGAGATCCTGAGTTCGAGTCCCGCCTTAGGCATGAAAGCTAGCGGGATGACGCTGGACCAATCACCAGGTGACAATGAGTTCTAATCCCGCCTTAAGCATGAAAGCTAGCTGGGTGACTTTGGGCCAATTACCAGAAGACTGAATTCTAGTCCCGCTTTAGGCATGGAAGCTAGCTGGGTGACCGGGGCAATTACTAGTAGTGTGAGTTCTAGTCCCGCCTTAGGTATGAAAGCTAGCTGGGTGACTTTGGGCCAATCCCTAGAAGACTGTGAGTTCTAGTCCCGCTTTAAGCCTGGAAGCTAGCTGAGTGACTGGGCCAATTACCAGGAGACTGAATTCTAGTCCCGCTTTAGGCATGGAAGCTAGCTGGGTGACTGGGCCATTTACTAGGAGACTGTGAATTCTAGTCCTGCCTTAGGTATGAAAGCTAGCTGAGTGACTTTGGGCCAATTACCAGGAGACTGTGAGTTCTAGTCCCGCTTTAGGCATGGAAGCTAGCTGGGTGACTGGGGCAATTACTAGGAGTGTGAGTTCTAGTTCCACCTTAGGTATGAAAGCTAGCTGGGTGACTTTGGGCCAATCCCTAGAAGACTGTGAGTTCTAGTCCCGCTTTAAGCCTGGAAGCTAGCTGAGTGACTGGGCCAATTACCAGGAGACTGAATTCTAGTCCCGCTTTAGGCATGAAAGCTAGCTGGGTGACTGGGCCATTTACTAGGAGACTGTGAATTCTAGTCCTGCCTTAGGTATGAAAGCTAGCTGAGTGACTTTGGGCCAATTACCAGGAGACTGTGAGTTCTAGTCCTGCCTTAGGTATGAAAGCTAGCTGGGTGACTTTGGGCCAATCACCAATCGACTGTGAGTTCTAGTCCCGCTTTAGGCATGCAAGCCAGCTTGACAACTTTGGGCCAGTCCTTCCCTCTTGGCCCAACACGCCTCACAGGGTTGTTGTGAGGAAAACAGGAAAAGAAAGAAGCGCTGGTGATGTTCACTATCTTCAATTATTTTTTAAAAAAATAATAAAGGCAGGAAATATTTCAATAAATAATAATAAGAGGAGATAGCTGTATTTCAAATGGGATCTGTTCAGGGCAATGATTGCGAGGTTGGGACTCTGTTTGAATTAATCCCTCTCAAAGCATTTGCCTATTTAGCAGCTGCATAGCACTGCTAGCTCATACTTAACTGGCGATCAACCAGTGTTTATAATACACATGGTTATTCCATGGAAGAGCATCTCCCTCGGAGGATCATATAGCCTGATCACCTTTTGTAATTCTGGGATCACTTTACCTTTCCAGCAACCACTCCGTGAGATTCAGAGATCTTCTCCCTGTTACTTTTTTCCTGTTTCGAACGGTGTGCTTGATTGTTTCTGTGCTGGACGTTTCATTACCCAACTAGGTAGCATCGTCAGGATTAGAAGGCAGAAGGGTTTGCTCTCTGTCTATAGAGGAGTGGCTTGCCCTGTCAGTCTTGGTGGGAGGATACTTGATGGTTCCTTGGTTAGCCATAGTAGCGCAGTGGTTAGAATCCAGTATTGCAGGCTAACTTGCTGACTGCCAAGAGTTCGAATCTCACGGCTCAAGGTTGACTCAGCCTTCCCTCCTTCCAAGGTCAATAAAATGAGGACTCAAATTGTTGGGGGCAATATGCTGACTCTGTAAACCGCTTAGAGTGGGCTGTAAAGCACTGTGAAGCGGAATATAAGTCTAAGTGATATTACTATTAGGCTGTTGCTTACTATTTGATTGCTTGTCTGAATTAGTAATTTCTCGATTGGGATCTTGTTTACTATTTGATTGTGGATCTAGTATTAATCTTGAGGTAAATCTTAGTTTACCTCAGTGTGGATTGCCGGTGAAGAGGTGTTTTTGAATTGGCTACCCAATGTATACTATCTGTCCCTATCTTTGTGTTTTACTTCTCTGATTATTTTAATGCTAACGCTTTTATTTAAAGTATTAGCCAAACCTACCATCTTTGTGTCATCTGGAGGCTCGATAACGACCCCCTCAACTCCTAGTCACTGATATAGTATTTTCCTCCAAGTCAAGGATTACTGGGAATAATAATCCTTCCGCCAACTGTGAATCCACCTAACCATAGTATTATCTCTAGCTCATATTTCTATGTATCTTAACTTCGGTAGTCAAGACTTAATTCTGCTTTGTAATGCCTTGGTAAAGCCACACTTGGCATATTGCATCCAGTTTTGGTCACCACAACATAAAAAAAAAAGATGTTGGGACTCTGGAAAGAATGCAGAGAAGAGCATCAAAGATGATTAGAGGACTAGAGGCTAAAGGATATGAAAAATGGTTGCAAGAATTGGGGATGTCTACTTTAATGAAAAGAAGGACTAGGAGTAACATGATAGCAGTCTCACAATAACAACAGCACTTAGACTTATATACGGCTGCTTCACAGTACTTCACAGCCCTCTCTAAGCAGGGTCTAGGACTGTGATGGTGAACCTATGGCACAGGTAGGTGCCAGAGGTGGTACCCGGAGCCATATTGGTGGGCACGCGAGGGTTGCCCTAGCTTAGCTCCAGCGCAAATGCGCGCACCAGCCAACTGATTTTCAGGCCTTCCGATCCCACCAGAAGTTGGGAAATTGGCTGTTTTTGCCTTCCCCAAGCTCCTAGAAAGCCTCTGGAGCCTGGGGAGGGGGAAAAGCAAGCCTACCGGGCCCACCGGGCCATCGCGTGCCAAAAGTAGCGGGAAGTGTTGGGGAGGTCATGTGCGCATGCACGGAAGGGTGGGGCGCATTGAATTATGGATGTGGGCACCCGCACTTGCGACCCCCCCGCTCCTCCCGCTTTTAGCATGCAACGGCAAAACGGTTAGCCATCACTGGTCTAGGACTTTTCGTCTCCTACCCTTGGCCGCGCCTCCTTCTCCCCCAGCGTTCCTCCTCGGGTGATTCTCCTCTGACTTTTCTCCTTGGCTGACACGGCTCCACCCATTCACCCTGGGCAATGGGCAGGGGTGGGTTTCACTTAACCTTTGCTACCAATTTGCTCGCATGTGTGCCACTTCTGCACATGCACACCTTCCGCGCATGCGCAGATCGTATTTGATGATGTCTGGAAGGGTGGGTGGAGCTTCCCGCCGCTGCTATTACTGTAGCAACCCATCACTGGCAATGGGCCACGCCACTTCGGTCCCACACGCTTTGGCACGGCCATTTCACAGGAGGATTCGTTTTGGGGTTTTCGCTGCCTGGGACAGTTAGCCGCCAATCAATCGGCAGCCCAACCGGGTGGGTTTAGGAAAGCCAAATGCTTGTTAGGAGAAGCGAAAAAACCAGGACGAACCCTCCTTCTGCAAATCAGCCACGCTGAAGCGCATGGGACGGAGGGACCATGGCCCATTGCCCAGGGCGAACAAACGGGGGCGTGTTAGCCAAGGAGAAATGTCAGAGGAGAATCACCCGAGGCTGGGGGAGAAGGAAGTACAGCAAAGGGTAGGAGACAAAAAGACCCATTCCGCTCTAAGCGGTTTGCAGGGCCATCATATCGCCCCCAACAATCTGGGTTGTCATTTTACCGACCTCGGAAGGGTTGCCAAGAAGGGGTCACATTATTCTCCAAAGCATCAGAGGGCAGCACAAGCAATAATGGTTGGAAACTAATCAAAGAGAGAAGCAACCTGGAATTAAGGAGAAATTTCAGTAACAGTAGGGACAATTAAGTAGTGAAACAGCTTTCCTCCAGGAGTTGTAGTGGCTTCATTACTGGAGGTTTTAAAAGATATTGGACAATCATTTGTCTGAAATGTTATAAGGTTTCCTGCTTGAGCAGGAGGCAGAAGGCCTCCAACATCCTTTTTAACCCTATTATCTTTTGTTCTATTGTTTAAGCTGTGGATCAAATGTATTACCTCTGTATTATATGTGAATATTCCTGCAGACATGTATGTGGGCGTTCCATTAAAGAGGATTTTAAAAATCTAAAATAAATCAGGAATACCTGACTTCAGAACTGTTTAAATAGTCCCACAAGGAACAAAAGTATATCTTTAAAATTTCCAAGCTTTGCCAACTTTTTAGAAGACATTTAACATTCAGATTTGCTTTTTGACTGGGAAAAACCCCCTTACATGGCCATTGTCGTAAGAATATCCCAATAAAAGAAACAGGAGACCGCAACACGAATAATAATTCTTACTTTAAGGTTTATTAAAGGTTTATTTCATGAGCAATTTGGGACATGAGCAGCCATCATAACACAATTTACAGTAACAACCCATTGCAATGAGGTCCACTGACATAGCTGAGTCCAGCAAGGAATAGCTATGACCAGTTGCCCTGAATTCATCCCAAGATATTATTTTTATACTTTTCTGCACACATTTCACAACTGACTTCCTTGCTCTTTCTTACTGACAGTCTCCAAAATACCCATGCTCATCTCAAACTTCTGTCCATCGGCTACTTTCAGTTCCCTATTTCGTCCAAATCAGAGGTGGGTTTTAGCAGGTTCTGACCAGTTCTGGAGAACCGGTAGCAGAAATTTTGAGTAGTTCGGAGAACCGGTAGTAAAAATTCTGACTGGCCCCGCCCCCATCTATTCTCTGCCTCCCGAGTCCCAGCTGATCGGGAGGAAATGGGGATTTTGCAGTATTCTTCCCCTGGAGTGGGGTGGGAATGGAGATTTTACAGTATCCGTCCCCTGCCACGCCCACCAAGCTATGCCACACCCACAGAACCAGTAGTAAAAAAATTTGAAACCCACCACTGGTCCCAATATATTTATAAAGCTACATACTTTGCAAAACCAATTAGCAACGGCTCAGCAGGATTACAAATAGTTCTGATACATTTTGAAATCATCCTGTCTAAAACTTTGGTTCATGTCTTTTTATTCTGGGGCCTGCTATCATCCAAAGGCCTTATTGAATCTGATAGATCAATAGCTTATATTTTTTGTTTCCCACACCATTTTTAAAAAAAGAAAAGAATAGTTTTCTTAGGTTCCTTGGAATCTTATTTGATTATTTTCCTTTTGGAAGCATGACAAGGTGAACTCTAATAAGCTATCAAATTGTGAAAGACAAAGTAAGATGACACAGCTGCTATCAAGTATAACCAGATATCAAATGTTGACATCCAATATCAAAATTAACCATGAAGTGTTGAAATTAGATTCCAGGGAGGAGGGGGTAGATATAAGTCAAATGTTTGATAAGCATTCTGCAGATATCTGCATATTTGAGGAATAAATTCATTCCACCTATTGCTGACATCCATATATTGAAAGGAGGTGGGGTTGCTACCGGTTCTCAACTTACAATAGCTCATTTAGTGATCATTCGAAGTTACAACATTACTGAAAAAGTGACTTATGACCATTTTTCACCCTTATGACTGTTGCAACATCCTCCTGGTCACGTGATTCGAGATTTGAAAGCTTGGCAATGGGTTCATATTTATGACGGTTGCAGTGTCCCGGGGTCACGTGTTCCCCTTTTGCGACCTTCTGACAAGCAAAGTGAATGGGGAAGCCAGATTCGCTTAACAACCGGCTTAACTGCAATGATTCACTTAACAGCAAGAAAAGTTGTAAAATGGGTTCTTAAGAAATGTCTCCCTTAGCAACATAAATTTTGGGCTCAATTACAGTCGTAAGTTGAGGACTACCTGTTCTGCCCCAGCTATGGACCCCAAAGAACGCAGCACACACAAAGTCTGTACAAACCTTAGTTTACTAAATTAAATCAGTCTTTTTCAAATGAAGGCTGTTAATTAACTTTCTTAACAGCCTACAAGAATCCAAAGAATAAATAATCGTAATCTTACTAGGGTTGGCAGAAAGTCCAGAAGCAATTTGCAGGAAACTGATAAGAGAACTAAGATCAGGACGCGAAGGAGAGTGAACGAAGTTGTTCCCTGCAAATTGCCTCAGTCGGCATTCCTCCTTAAATAGGTTAGAGGAGTGGCCAATTAGCCCCAAGCCTTACTCTCGAGGAGACCTCCTCCTGAGGAGCCACTCCTGCCTTTTGGCCACTCTGCGCGCCCGTGCATCGAGAAGAGGCTCCTCCTCTTCTTCCTTTTCACTTATGGGAGCTTCTGGAGGTTCTGAAGACCCTGGCTGAATCTCCGCCTCTGGCACCACATCTTCTCCAGCCTCCTCACTGTCCAACTCGAGTGCCAGCTGCACAGGCTGCTGGCACAGCACCACACCAGCCTCCTCGTTGTCGGAATCAGCTACAATCTGCACAAGCCGCTGACGGGCCACAACACTACCTGTATAAACTGTCCTTGCTTTGGAAAGTAAATCAACCTTTCAGTTCTGTGATGAATCTGTCTAAATTTCAACTAGGAAAATTTTGTTACAATCACAAGGAAGGCTCCCATCATTTCAAACTGAGATGCCAGGTTCTATAAACAAGTAGTCCTCGGTTTACGACCATCCTGGAGCCCTGCATTTCTGCTGCTAAGTGAGACATTTTTAAGTGAATTTTCCCTCATTTTACGACCTCTCTTGCCAGAGTTGCTAAGTGAATCTGGCTTCCCCAGAGACTTTGCAACCGACAGAAATACGAGCCCGTTGCAAGCTTCCAAATCTTGGGTCACGTGACATGTTGCAATGGCCATAAGTGTGAAAAATGGTCATAAGTCATTTTTTCGGTGATGTTGTAACTTTGAATGGTTGTTGACAAGCATCTGAATTTTGACGACGTGACCACGGGGATGCTGCAAGGGTGGTTAAGTGTGAAAAATGGACAAAAGTCACTTTTTTCAGTGTCGTCGTAACTTTCTTGTCTTGCCTTGTGGTGTTTTGGAAATAAATTGACCCCTCCCTTCTTTGTGGCAGCCCTCAAATATTGGATTACTGCTGTCATGTCACCCCTAGTCCTTCTTTTCTCTAGACTGGCCATACCCAATTCTTTCAACCGTTCTCTGTACATTTTTGTCTCCAGGTTCTTAATCATTTTAGTTGCTCTTCCTGGCACTTTTTCCAAAGTTTCTTGGGCTGGCTGGGGAATTCTGGGAGTTGAAGTCCACAGGTCTTAAGGTGTCCAAGGTTGGACACCCTTTTCTGAGAGCCTTTCCCAGGGGTGAGCTGCTGGGGGTTCTCAGGGGTTCAGGAGATCCTCTAGCTAATTTTTTTTTAAATTTATTTTTAATTAGATTTATATACCTCCCTTCTCCGAAGACTCAGGGCGGCTTACAATGCGTTAAGCAATAGCCTTCCTACTTTTGTATATTTTATACAAAGTCAGCTTATTGCCCCCACAAACTGGGTCCTCAATTTACCTACCTTAGAAAGGGTGGAAGGCTGAGTCAACCTTGAGCCTGGGGAGATTCAAACTTGCAATCATTGCAGACAGCTGAATGTTAATAACAGGCTTTTAGTCCGTTGAGCTATCCAGGCTCCTATCCAGATAGAGTGCAGTTCGGAGAACCCCCAAATCCCACTTCTGGCTGGCCCCGCCCACCCCTCCCCTCCCTTCCCAGGAGTCCCCACATGGCCAATTTTGGATGCAGGTAAGTGCAGGGCGCACACAGAGGCTCAGGGAGGGCAAAAAATGGGCCTACTGGAAGTTCGGGAAGACCAAAAATGGGCCTGTTTCCTGCTTCCAGAGGGCCTCCGGAGCCTGGGGAGTCCATTTTCACCTTCCTGGACGCTCAAGGAAAGCCTCCAGAGCCTGGGGAGGGCACCCCCCTCCCGACCATGGTGTAGGAGGCTGACTAGGCCACACCCAACGTGGCCACGCCCACCCAGCAACCGGGCTGAGAATTCCTTGCTAAAAAATATTAAGCCCACCCTTGGCCTTTCCCACTTTCTTTAGGCCATCCCAATTTTAGAGAAACAACCTTAACTTTGACTGTGAAATGCTTTTTTACTGAACACAATGTTAAATTCTATTGTTGTTGGATTCCAGATGAGTTTAGAGAATGATGACAAACGAGCGCGAACACGGTCCAAGGCAATTAGAGGTAAGCGTTTTGTTCCACTCTCCATGGGGAAACCCGGGTGCAGATGGTTCAGACACCGTTGGTCTGAATGGAATCCTGCCTGAGGATGAGACCTTGTGTGTTTTTGTGTGTCGTTTGTGCACAGCCATTTCCCCTTCCCAATTATTCCCGACAGACTGCTTTGGCAAAATGACTCAAATGGCCATTCAACCCAGGCACCAACTTTCCAGTCGGTTTTCTAATTCCTCCCTGGCTCCTTTTTCTTCTTTAAAAACCAGGCATACACGCCCAATTTGGTACACAACTGCAAATTGCTTTTATCACAGCCTGAGACTTTAAAATTTTGCATTTGGCTGGGAAGGGAAGTGCTGGGCATGGAAGAATGCAAGGCTGATGGGTGTAGGGAGTGGAGGAAAAATATGTGGTTAACTCTGAGTTGATGTCTATTTATTTTCAGGCTTTGAAAGGAAGAAAGAAAAGGAGGGAGGGAGGGAGGGAGGGGGAGGGGGAGGGGGAGATGAAAAGAAAGCAAGGAAATGAAAAGAAGGGAGGGAGGGAGGGAGGTGAAAAGGAAGAAACAAGGAAATGGGAAGAAGGAAAGAAGGAAGGAAGAAAAGGAGGAAGGAAGGATAGGAGAAAAGGATGAGGAAAGAAAGGAAGGAAATGGGAACAAGGAAGGGAGGAAGGGGAGATAGAGGTAGATAGATGATAGATAGATAGATAGATAGATAGATAGATAGATAGATAGATAGATAGATAGATAGGTAGGTAGGTAGGTAGGTAGGTAGGGTAGGTAGGTAGGTAGGTAGATAGATAGATAGATAGATGATAGATAGATAGATAGATAGATAGATAGATAGATAGATAGATAGATAGATAGATAGATACAGTAGGTAGGTAGGTAGGTAGGTAGGTAGGTAGGTAGGTAGGTGGGTGGGTGGGTGGGTGGGTGGGTAGGTAGGTAGATAGATAGATGATAGATAGATAGATAGATAGATAGATAGATAGATAGATAGATAGATAGATAGATAGATAGATACAGTAGGTAGGTAGGTGGGTGGGTGGGTGGGTAGATAGATAGATAGATAGATAGATAGATACATAGATAGATAGATAGATAGATAGATAGATAGATAGATAGATAGATAGATAGATAGATAGATAGATAGATAGATAGATACAGTAGGTAGGTAGGTAGGTAGGTAGGTGGGTGGGTGGGTGGGTAGATAGATAGATAGATAGATAGATAGATAGATAGATAGATAGATAGATAGATAGATAGATAGATACAGTAGGTAGGTAGGTAGGTGGGTGGGTGGGTGGGTGGGTAGATAGATAGATAGATAGATAGATAGATAGATAGATAGATAGATAGATAGATAGATAGATAGATAGATACAGTAGGTAGGTAGGTAGGTAGGTGGGGTGGGTGGGTGGGTGGGTGGGTAGGTAGATAGATAGATGATAGATAGATAGATAGATAGATAGATAGATAGATAGATAGATAGATAGATAGATAGATAGATAGATAGATAGATAGATAGATAGATAGATACAGTAGGTAGGTAGGTGGGTGGATGGGTGGGTGGGTAGATAGATAGATAGATAGATAGATAGATAGATAGATAGATAGATAGATAGATACAGTAGGTAGGTAGGTGGGTGGGTGGGTGGGTGGGTGGGTAGATAGATAGATAGATAGATAGATAGATAGATAGATAGATAGATAGATAGATAGATAGATAGATAGATAGATAGATAGATAGATAGATACAGTAGGTAGGTAGGTAGGTAGGTAGGTGGGTGGGTGGGTGGGTAGATAGATAGATAGATAGATAGATAGATAGATAGATAGATAGATAGATAGATAGATAGATAGATAGATAGATAGATACAGTAGGTAGGTAGGTAGGTAGGTGGGGTGGGTGGGTGGGTAGATAGATAGACAGACAGACAGACAGACAGACAGACAGACAAATGATGGACGGACAGATAGATATAGATTCATCATTGCAGAATTGCAATGACAATGTATGAAATAAAATAGGCCCAGGATCAAAACACCATTATCAAAGGCCTTTTCTATCCCATTTGCATCAATTCTCTAATTCAAAACCGATCAGCCAAGAGAGCCTGACGATATTTCCGTTTGCTGTCCCAGAAGCTGCAGCAAATTAACCCCAAATCAGTGGTAGCTACATTGGGTCATTCATCTAAACGAGTAGATGAATCCCGGTTGCCACAGGAGGGCATCGCCTTTGTTGAGCCAATTACAATGCTCCTAAATCATAAAGCCAGGGACTGCATTTTCCAGAACTGCTAATTGGACTGGCTATTAAACTGGGGGAAGAAAGAGGAACAGAGTGTCCAGACCATAAGATTTGCAAAAAATGTTGCTTCAGTACAGGTAGTCCTCAACCATAGCAAAGCCCGAAATCTATGTTGCTAACATCTGCCCCATTTTACGACCTTTCTTACCCCGTTGTTAAGTGAGTCACTGCATTTTTTTAAGTTAGCAACCTGGTTGTTAATCATCCTTTCCCATTGATATTTGCTTGTTGGAAAGTCATGACCCCATGATATTGCAACCCCTCATAAATATGAACCGGTTGCCCAGTGTCCGAATTTTGATGACGTGACCACGGGGATGCCATGACGGTCATAAGTGTGAAAAACTGTCGTAAAGTCACTTTTTCCAGTCCCGTGGTAAACTTTGAACGATGGCTAAATGAATTGTTGTAAGCCGAGGACTACCTACAGTATATAGATTGAATTTATGGGATGAGATTTGAGCTTCGACCAATGCTGGACCGTACTAAGCATGATCAGAGGATTCAAATTAGTATGTAGACTATTTGGTGGGGGCAGTAGGTTATATTGGCAATTTGCACTGAATGATTTTTTTTTTCCAAAACTGCCTTAATCGTCTTTCTCTCTGACCTTGTTTTCTTCTGTTCTTCCTTCTTCCTCCTGCAGTACCAACAGAACTCATTGGGCAGGAGTTAAGGTAAGGAACAATATCTTGGACCTGATCTCTAATAGATCTGCTTGCTGTTTCGCCCCCATGACGGACGTGACGTTTGTTGTCGTGTTTCTTAAGTGAATCGCTGCCGTTGTTAAGTGAATCACAGTGTCAGGGTTCGTTGGGGGTGTTCCTTGGAACCCTGACACATGGAGTCATTAAGTGAATCGGGCTTCACCCCTTGACTCTGTGGTCAGAAGCCAGCTGGGGAGGACACAAACGGCAATCACGCTGCTGTGACCTAGGCTTCCTGAGTCCTTAAAACACACGAGTTGTCCCAAATACCTCTTTTATTGCAACAGCTGTGAATTACGTTCATTCACAGCTGAGTCCCAATTAGTTGCAAAAAGTCCTTCGGGAGAAGTCATTCGGAATAATCACCAACCTTTATCTCCCTTGATACTCTACCAAAGACCTACTTGGCAAAGCCACACGGAGTCCAGAATCAAACAGAGATGCCGACTGGGAACAGAATTAACAACGTTGCTTTCCTGCAAAGGGCCCACGTGCCTTTGTTCCTCTTTTAAGCCTTATGGGAGGGGCCAATCATCTCCAGGCCTTACTCCCGAGTCGTCCCTTTAGTTTTAACTGTTCTTGCCTTCTGGCAGCTCTGCACATGCGCGCACTAGGAACAGGCTCCTCCTGTTCCTCTGCCTCTCTGATGTCCGATTCTGGAGGCTCCGGAGTCTGTGCATAACTACCAGATGGCCCTGGCCCCCTCTCTGCCTCCGATGCAGAGCCCTCATCTGAGCCTTCCCCAGACTCCAGGGCTGGCCCAACTTCCTCCCCAGCCTCCTCACTATCCGAATCTGCTGCCAGCTCCGCGGACCACAACACATGCAACCCCAGGATGCTGCAGATACTAAATACATGCCGGTTGTCAAGGTTGCCTGAGTTTTGATCACAGGATTGTGGGAAAGCTGCAACGGTGGCCAGGGTGAGAACGGTTAAGTCAGTTTTTTTCAGTGCCGTTGTAACTTTGAACAGTCACTAAACGAATAGTTGTATGTCGAGGATGACCTGCAGAGTCTGGACACATTTTTTTAAAAATTTGATTTATATGCCACCCTTCTCCGGAGACTCAGGGCGGCTTACAATGCGCCAAGCAATAGCCTTCATGCTTTTGTATATTTTATACAAAGTCAGCTTATTGCCCCCACAAACTGGGTCCTCATTTCACCTACCTTAGAAAGGATGGAAGGCTGAGTCAACCTTGAGCCTGGCGAGATTCGAACTTACTAATTGCAGACAGCTGGAGTTAAATTACAATGCATTAGTCTGCTGAGCTATCCAGGCTCTTGGAAGGTGCCACGTTTCTGAAGGCTACTGTACTGTTCACAGTTTTCTTAGCTTGGGTTGTGGCTTGAGGTCCTTCACCCTCCCTTTGAAGGCCCTTCTGTGAATAACAGAATTTGAAAGGGACCTTGGAGGTCTTCTAGTCCAACCCCCTGCTCAGGCAGAAGACCGTGTACCATTTCAGACAAAAATGGCTGCCTAGTCTCTTCTTTAAAACCTTCCAGTGATGGAGCACCCACAACTTCTGAACAAGCCATTCCACTGATTAATTATCCTCACTGTTAGGAAGATTCTCCTTAGTTCTAAATTCCTTCTCTCCTTGATTAGTTTCCATCCATTGTTTCTTGTCCTGCCCTCGGGTGCTTTGGAGAATAGCTTGACTCCCTCTTCTTTGTGGTGGCCCCTCAAATACTGGAATACTGCTAACATGTCACCTCTAGTTCTTCTTTTCTCTGGACTGGCCATACCCAATTCTCGCAACCGTTCTTCATATGTTTTAGTCTCCAGGCCATTAATCATCTTACTTGATCTTCTTTTCAACTACGGGAGGGTTTGGCTAGTCTAGAGAAAAGAGTCACAGAAATATCTGAAAAATATAGCTTTGAAGCAGTGGTGGGTTTCAAATTTTTTTACTACCGGTCCTGTGGGTGTGGCTTGATGGGTGTGGCGTGGCTTAGTGGACGTGGCAGGGAAGGATACTGTAAAATCTCCATTCCTACCCCACTCCAGGGGAAAGTTACTGCAAAATCCCCAATCAGCAGGACTTGGGAGGCAGAGAATAGATGGGGACGGGGCCAGTCAGAATTTTTACTACCGGTTCTCCGAACTACCCAAAATTTCCGCTACCGGTTCTCCAGAACTGGTCAGAACCTGCTGAAACATACCTCTGGCTTGAAGCTTAAACACCTCAAAAACCAAGATCATGGTCATCGGCAAACAACCCATGAATTTACCACGGATAACTTCGGAAGGAATACCATTGGAAAAAGTTGAAAGGATCACATTCCTCGGTTCTAATTTACATGAAAGCTGGGACATGACCACCAAACTAAAGAGAAGGCTCAAACAGCATTCTTCAAAATGAAAAATGTTTTCTGCAGTGACGACATAAGCTTAAGACTGAAAATCAGGCTCGTCAGATGCTACATCTCTTCTATCCTGCTCTTCGGAGTAGGAGAGTTGGTCTCTGACAGAAAGCCACTTGAAGAAACCTGGAGCATTTGAAATGTGGATTTACGGGCGGCTGTTACGTATAATTTGGGTTGACAAAATCAGAAAGGAGGAGGCGATAAGCCGCCTGGGAAAGCCAAGAGAAATCATCAAAGCTATTAAAAAGCAAAAGTTAGAATATTTTGGTCATGCGATGCGACACCCGGAAAAATACGGCATCCTTCACTTAATCCTCCAAGGAAAGATTGAAGGCAAATGAGGTCCAGGCAGAAGAAGAACATCATGGCTTCAAAATCTAAGGGACCGGTTTGGATAAAACTCAGAAGCACTTTTTCGTGTGGCTGTTGATAAAAATAGGATTGCCAGTGTCCGATGATGGATATGGAAGGAGGAGGAGGAGGAGGAGAGAGAAGAAGAAGAAGAAGAAGAAGAAGAAGAAGAAGAAGAAGAAGAAGAAGAAGAGAGAGGAGGAGGAGGAGGAGGAGGAGGAGGAGGAGGAGGAGGAGGAGGAGGAGGAGGAGGAGGAGGAGGAGGAGGAAGAAGAAGAAGAAGAAGAAGAAGAAGAAGAAGAAGAAGAAGAAGAAGAAGAGGAGGAGGAGGAGGAGGAGGAGGAGGAGGAGGAAGAAGAAGAAGAAGAAGAAGAAGAAGAAGAAGAAGAAGAAGAAGAAGAAGAAGAAGAAGAAGAAGAAGAAGAAGAAGAAGAAGAAGAAGAAGAAGAAGAAGAAGAAGAAAGAGGACCAGAGGTGACATGACAGCAGTATTCCATTGTTTCTTGTCCTGCCTTCTGATGCTTTGGAAACAGGTTGACACCACCAACCCCTCTTCTTTGTGGCAACCACTCAAAAAAGAGGGGCTCCTTCAATTCCAAATTAACCTCAACCCCCCCGCCCCTCAAGAGAGACCGAAATCTCTGCATAGTAGGGCAGACTTTCAAAGTGGCACCTGGCAACGGAGGTGACTCCATCTGCTTGGCCGCCTCCAAGATCCTACCCACTCTCCTCCACACCCCGCTGTGTTTACAAGTGTAGCCACCGCCAATTTCTCAGCATCCTTGGAACGCAGCTCCCTCCCCACCGCCTCCCCCCCCCCCCGCCACACCGCCTTTCTTGTAAATGGTTAATGTCTTTCTCCCGTCGCCTCCTCTGCCTTTGTCACGGGCACAGCCTAGGCTTCAATTAGTCGATTAATTGTCCAGTTAATCAGGCAGTTAGGGGACAGCTGCGGCGATGGCTGTGCACAACGCCAGGCTGCCCCTGAAATATGTCATTGGCATGAATTGCCACCTCTGCTGATGTGTTCGACAATAAAAGGCAGGCCGGGCCATGCGCCTGGTGCTCCGTAATCTGCATAACAGCCTGTTTCCCCCAAAATGGAAACACCGTAGGAAGTTGGGCTGGGTAGCTTCCAATTGCTCTTTGACACCTGGGGTTTTCTAATGAGGAACCTCTCTTATTCGACCCACGGGATTTGTATATGCCCCATGAACCCTGAAAAGTTGGTGTGTTTTCAGGAATACCTGCTGGATTATTCTTAAGGAATTAAAGAGAAGCATCCCAACACTGAGGACAATCAACCAGTGCAGAGGTCTGCAACCTTAAACACTCAAAGAGTCACTTGGACCCGTTTCCCACAGAAAAGAAAACACCGGGAGCCACAAAACCCTTCCCGTGCCTGACTATTTCTTGAGCGGCCGCAAAACTAGCATATTTATTTATTATTTTTTTTATTTTATTAGATTTATATACCGCCCTACTCCCGAAGGACTCAGGGCGGTGAACAGCCAAGAAATAAAACACATAGATACAAAATTTAAAAGCAATATGAAACCACATTAAACAATTTGGCCCAGGACAGATTAAAACACCCCAATGGTTAAAACTGATTTAAAATTTACACATTTAGAGGGGGGAAAAAGTTAGGCCAGGCCAGCCTGTTGAAATAAAAAGGTCTTAAGGGCGCGGCGGAAGGTGCGCAGATCCGGGATCCTCCGTATCTCCGTATGTAGTTGAAGTAAACGTTCTGTTTTCTTCTGAAACTTTTCTTTTCTTGGATTTATCCATGGTTGGCCACCCGGGGGTTGAAAAGCTCAATAAATTGCGTGCGGGCAGATGTCGCACATTGGTGGCTGTGACGCATATTTTGAGTGACAGGGAGCCAAGCAGAGGGGTGGAAGAGCCACATTTGGCTCCTGAGCCACAGGTTGCTGACCCCTGAACCAGTGGAACAGTGCCTTCATCAATTGGATAGCCATTGGTCTGAAAAGGGATAGGGTTTCCGGCTTGTGTAAGGGTTTAGGACTTTTCACCCGTCTCTCTAATGCTAGGATACCCGCCCGAAACAAAAACTCCTTTGGATGAAGCCAGCTTGCTATCCACACCCCCACCCCCACTCTTCGTTTCCACCTCTCCCCTTCCTTCTCCTAACAAGTGAGTCCCAGCTGATCGGGAGGAAATGGAGATTTTGCAGTAAACCTTCCCCTGGATTGGGGAGGGAGTGGAGATTTTACAGTATCCTTCCCCTGGATTGGGGTGGGAATGGAGATTTTACAGTATCCTTCCCCTGCCACGTTCACCAAGCCACTCCAGGCCCATCAAGCCACACCCATAGAACCGGTAGTAAAAAATTTTGAAACCCACCACTGCTTCAAAGCCATATTTTTCAGAGATTTTACAGTATCCTTCCCCTGCAATGCCCACCAAGCCATGCCACGCCCACAGAACCGGTAGTAAAAAAAATTTGAAACCCACCACTGAGTACAACGGTCATAACTGCGAGTTTCCCAAGTGCCATCGTCACTTCAAACAGACTGTGAACCAACGGTCATAAGTCGAGGACTACCTGCCGAGGGACGATCTCAAAACTACGTTTGCGGAAATCCAGTCCGGAAAACCAGAAGTTAAGCGAAGAATGCCATTTATTCAATCATTGTCTGAAAGACGTAGGAAGGAGCAGAAACTCCATAGGATCGAGTGATATGACGTGTGTGCGTCTGTGTGTGTTTGTGTTTGTTTGTGCGTATGCGTGTGAATGAGGGAGAGAAAAACTATAACACATAAATAAAATGAAATTCCCTGGCCGTTAAGAGCCTAAGTGTGGGAATTGCTTGCTTTTAAAAGGCCTGCTCTTACATATGCAAATCTTTAATTAAACACACTCATAAAACTATAATGAGCCCTTCATTTAATTAAATGGGGTGACTCATTTCATTAATTTTTAGCAAATCACAAATCACGCTGCCTTCCCTCCTTTGAATTCAAAAGCAGCCGAGGAAATGTCGAAAGGGAATTCATTCTCTTCTCTTCCCTGAGATGCTTCTAGGTGTCACTTTGCTCTCAGAGACACCTGGTGCCTTCAGGTGCTCTCCATCATTCATGTACAGGTAGTCCTCGATCAACAGCTGAGCCTCAAAGTTCTATTGCTGAGCACGACAGTGGTTGAGTTTTGCCCCGTTTAACCACCTTTCTTGCCACGGTTGTTAAACGAATCACTGCTTTAGTTAAGTTCGGAACACGGTTGTTAAGTGAATCCGGCTTCCCCATTGGCTTGGCTTGGCTTGGCTTGGCTTGTCAATTACTTGACTCCTACAACTGATCCTTCCCCTGCCACGCCCACCAAGCCACGCCCACCAAGCCACACCCATAGAACCAATAATAAATAAATTTGAAACCCACCACTGCTCTGCATGTCCCCAGGGATGGTGCAACCGTCCTAAATACAAGTAGTCAGTAAAAGTAACAGAGTTGGAAGGGACCTTGGAGGTCATCTAATCCAACCCCCTGCTAGACCTGTACTAGGGATTCGAACCGCCGAACTGCCGGCCTTTCTGATCGACAAGTTCCGTGTTTTAGTCACTGAGCCACGTAGTCAGCAATAAATTCTCAACTTATGATCACAATTGAGCCCAAACTTTAGAACTAAACTTTGCTGCATGAGATGATTTGTAAAGTGAGTTCTGCCCCATATTGCGACCTTCCTTGCCACGGTCGTTAAGTGAATCAGTGCAGTTGTTCAGTGAGTAACTGGGCTGTGAAGTGAATCTGGCTTCCCCATTGACTTTGCTTGTCAGAAGGTCACAAAAGGGGATCACGTGACCCCGGGATGGCTGCAACCGTCATAAATACGAGTCAGTTGCCAAGCGTCTGAATTTCGATCGTGGGGATGCTGCAACAGGTTGAAAACGGATTGTAAATCATTTTTTTTCAGTGCTTTTGTGTTGTAAGTCATGCCAGTTGCCAAGCAATCTGTATAGAGCCGAGGTGGCGCAGTGGTCAGAATGCAGTATTGCAGGCTAACTCTGCCCCAATGCCAGAAGTTCGATCCTGACCGGTTCAAAGTTGACTCAGCCTTCCATCCTTCTGAGGTCGGTAAAATGAGGACCCAGATTGTTTGGGGGCAAGAAGCTGACTCTGCAAACCGCTTAGAGAGGGCTGTAAAACACTGTGAAGCGGTATATATATCACTATTGTTATCTCAATTGTGATCACACATCCATGAGGATCCTGGAAAGATTGTTAAGTGCGAAAAACACTCATAATTCACTTTGTCCAGTGCCGTTGTAACGGTCACTAAAATCTTGTAAGTCGAGGACTACCTGAAGTTGAGTTGATTTGGTGTCTCCCTCTTCTCCCATCCCCCCATCCCTCATCCGCCTTGGAAATTACACCTGCTTTTATTTCTGGCTTGTATGTGTCACCCTCTTCACACAGCTGTCCCACTCCAGGATGCAACGGATCAGGACACATTCGAGGAAAGTACGCAAGACACAGGAGGTGAGTTTTCCTGTCCGTTTGGCATCTCTAATTCCATCGCCATCCCAGTCGCCTTCACTGAATTCAGATGTTTTAGCAAGGAGGTTCAAAACACTAAACCATCTTTCGAATTGGTGGCCATAGGAGCCTTGGTGGCGCAGTGGACTAAAGCGCTGTTAAGTAGCACTTAGCTGCCAGCTGCCTGCAATTACTGCGAGTTCGAATCTCACCAGGCTCAAGGTTGACTCAGCCTTCTATCCTTCCGAGGGAGGTAAAATGAGGACCCGGATTGTGGGGGCAATAAGCTGATTTTGTATAAAAAAGAACACCGCTGGGGGGGGGGGGGGGTGAAAGCCTTACTAAGCAGGTATATACAAAAATATGAAGGCTATTGCTTAACGCATTGTAAGCCGCCCTGAGTCTCAGGAGAAGGGCGGCATATAAATCGAACCAATAAATAAATGAATAAATAAATTTTCCTGGGGAAATATTCTTCCTGTTGAGGAGCACTTAAAGCACCAATATTCTGGCCAACACAAGCTTATTATCAGCCAGTGGTTAAGGGGCTGGTTTAGAAACCAGGAGACTGTGAATTCTAGTCCCACTTTAGGCATGAAAGCCAGCTGGATGATTTTGAGCCAATCACCAGGAGACTGTGAGTTCTAGTCCCACCTTAGGCATGAAAGCTATTGGGTGACTTTGGGCCAATCACCAGGCGACTGTGAGTTCTAGTCCCACTTTAGGCATGAAAGTCATTGGGTGACTTTGGGCCAATCACTAAGTGACTGTGAGTTCCAGTTTCACCTTAGGCATGAAAGCCAGCTGGTAACTTTGGGCCAATCACCAGGTGACTGTGAGTTCCAGTCCCACTGGATGATTATGAACCAACTGGATGATTTTGAGCCACTGATCAGGAGACTGTGAGTTCTAGTTCCACCTTATGCATAAAAGTCAGCTTTGGGCCAATCACTAGGATACAGTGAGCTGTAGTACCTCCTTATAACTCATCATGATCAGCAGAGAAAGGAGCCTCTCTGAATATCTGTTTTCAGTAACAAGAGCACCTTTGATTGATGCTTCCAGTTTCTTGGAAGTAACAGGCAAGAATCTGCATTCTCATAAGAACCGATTCAAGGTGGCCAGAGATGAGGATGGCCCAGAAAGTTGAACTATAGTAACCTGAAAACTCTTCATAATGTAGAAAATGCACACCTTGAATATTCAGTTGGTCATTAACCAGATCTTGCTGAGAATATTATGGCATGATATGAACTCTTACATGCTATTTATATACAGTACTTATAATTCTGAGCTTCCATCAAATTAATAGCACTAGGAAATAGACATATGGTTCTGTAGACGCCTCCTTCTACCACAGTGTGTTGAGATGTTTCTCTTATGCTCTCTCTGTCTCTTTCTCTTCTTTCTCATTCTCTGTTTCTGTTTCTCTCTCTCTCTCTTCTCTCTTCTCTCTTTCTGTTTCTCTTTCTCTCTTTCTCTTTTTCTTTCTCTTTCTGTCTCTTTCTCTTCCTCTCTTTCTATTTGTTTCTCTCTCTTGCTCTTTCTTTCTTTCTCTTCTCTTGCTGTTGCTCTTCCTTCTGTTTCTGTTTCTCTCTCTTCTATTTCTTTCTGTCTTTCTGTCTTTTTCTTCCTCTCTTTCTCTTCTTTCTCTTCTCTTGCTCTTGCTCCTCCTCTCTGTTTCTGTTTCTCTTTCTCTCTCTCTCTCTTTCTCTTTCTCTTCCTCTCTCTCTGTTTCTGTTTCTCTCTCTCTTTTTCTTTGTCTCTGTCTCTTTCTCTTTCTCTTTTTCTTTGTGTCTTTCTCTTCCTGTTTCTCTCGCTCCCTCTCCCTCTCTTTCTATTTCTGTTTTTCTTTCTCTCTCTCTCTTTCTCTTCCTTCTCTTTCTGTTTCTCTTTCTCTCTCTCTTTCTCTTCCCCTCTCTTTCTGTTTCTATTTTTCTCTCTTCTTTCTCTTCCTCTTCTTCTTCTTCCTCTCTCTCTCTCTCTTTCTTTTTTCTCTCGGTCTTCCTCCTAGTTTACAAAGCTGCCCACTGGCGAAGAAGAGGAAACTTCAGCACATAGAAGCAGAACACCTGGCGCCCAAGAGGAAGTCGCATCCCTTGAAGCTCACCCTTGACGAGGGCTACAATGTGGACAGTGATGGAAGCGAAGAGGCCGAAGCCAAACAGGACTCTGTGACGGACGATTCAGAAGGCACCCTGGAAGAGGAAGACGAGGGAGAAGCCCTGGCCCAAAAGGAGGCGTCCAGCAGCCCTCCCTCGGAAGAAGGTGCGGGGGTTGCTTCTGATCATGTCGACACTGTACAGGTAGTCCTCGACTTAACGACCAGAATTTCCATCGCAAAACCAAGATGGTTCTTAAGTGAGTCCGGGGACCAGAATTTCCATTCCTAAGTGAGGCAGTTGTTAAAGGACTTGTGCCTCGTTTGATGACCTTTTTGGCCACCGTTGTTAAACGAATCGCTGCCATTGTTAAGTGAATCACCTGATTGTTAAGCAAATCTAATTTTCCCCTGGTTGACTTTACTCGTCAGAAGCTGGTTAGAAAAGCCGCAAATGGAGATCACATGACTCCAGGAGAATGCAGCTGTCCTATGAACATGCCCATTGCCAAGTGTATCTGAATTTTGATCACGTGACTGGGGGGAAATGCTGCGATGGTCATAAGTGTGAGGAGTAGTCATAAGTCAGTTTTTCAGTGCCATCGTGACTTCAAAGCAGTGGTGGGTTCCTCCCGGTTCGGTCTGGTTCTCCTGAGCCGGTAGCGGTGATGATACGATGTCACCGAACCAGTTCTGACCCCCTCCCCCTGCGCCCCCTCCACCCCCCCCCCACCCCCCACATTATTCTTACCTTTTATTTGGCCCCACCCCCAATCTATTGCTCCCTCCTGAGTCCCAGCTGATGGGTAGAGGGAAAAAACTGTTTAAACTCTTGCTGTGGGGCTTCAAAGGGCCACCCTACAGCTGATCAGTGTTAAAAGAAAACAAATGAATAGATCGGCGCCTGCAAAATAAATGGGTAGACCAGTGCCTGCAAAAATACATGAGTAGATCAGTGCCTGTAAAAATAAATGGGTAGACCAGTGCCTGCAAAAATAAATGGATAGATCAGTGCCTGCAAAAATAAATGGGTAGACCAGTGCCTCCAAAAATAAATGGGTAGATCAGTGCCTGCAAAAATAAATGGGTAGACCAGTGCCTCCAAAAATACATGAGTAGATCAGTGCCTGCAAAAATACATGAGTAGATCGATAAAGCTCTGCAAGCAGTTAAAAGCCTGGTAGATCAATATCTCTGCTAAATCCTAAATAATTGTCATATTACCATCAAGCCACGCCCACAAAATAAGCCACGCCCACAGAACTGGTAGTAAAAAAAAATTAGAACCCACCCCTTTTTCAAAGGGTCACTGAATGAATGGATGTTAAGTGTAGGGCCAGCTGCTATGGCTCCTCTAAATCAGGGGTCTCCAACTTTGGCAACTTTAAGCCTGGAGGACTTCAACTCCCAGGCTGGGGAATTCGCCAAGCTTAAAGTTGCCAAGGTTGGAGACCCCTGCTCTAAATAATATGTCCATAAGTTCTTCATGCAGAAAATTAAGAATGGAGCTACATTTTGAGAAGTCCTTGGTAGTCTCACAACATTAGTGATAATAAGGCATGGGGTCTGCTCTCAATTTATACAGGTAGTCCTCGACTTACGACCACAATTGAGCCCAAAATTGATGTGGCTAAGTGAGAAATTTGTTCAGTGAGTTTGGCCCCCATTTTATGAGTTTTCTCACCACATTTATTAAATGAATCGCTGCGGTCCTTAAATTAGTACCACGGTTGTTCAGTGAACCTGGATTCCACACTGACTTTGCTTGTCGGAAGGTCACAAAATGGGGATCACATGATCTTGGGATACTGCGCAACCGTCATAAATGTGAGTCGGCTGTCAAGCATCCGAATGTAAATCACGTGCGCATGGGGATGCTGCAACGGTCATAAGTGTGAGAAGCGGTCCCAAGTCCCTTTTTTCCCCTAAAATGAAAATGAACTAAATGGACTGTTGTTAAGCCCAGGATTCTCTGTATTCTACAAAATTGCGCCATCAGTGTTGTGGGGAGAGGTTTTGGAGGTTCTTCAGTTGGGCTCCTAGACCACTCCCACCGGCGCTGATAGGGCAAGCCACTAGAACCGTGATGGCGAACCTATGGCACGGGTGCCACAGGTGGCATGTGGAGCCATATCGGTGGGCACATGAGCTCAGCTCTGGCGCCCATGCTGCGCCGAACGGCTGATTTTCGGGCCTTCTGGGCCCACCAGAAGTCAGGAAACACACTGTTTCTGGCCTCCGGAGGGCCTCTGGTAGGGGTGGGGAAGGCCGTTTTTGCCCTCCCCAGGCTCCTAGAAAGGCTCTGGAGCCTGGGTCGAGCGAAAAACAGGCCTACCGGGCCCACTGTGTCATCGTGTGCCAAAAGAGGGGGAGCACAGGGGGAGGGGAGGGGCACGTAGAATTATGGATGTGGGCACGCATGCATGTGACCCCACCACACTCCCCCCGCTTTTGGCACGCGATGGCAAAAACTGCACTAGAATATAAAAAGGGATTCAAGCACTGATGATGTTACCTAGTTGGGTCATGAAACGTCTGCAAAGCCACCAATCTCAGAGAGCACCAAAGACCCCACTCTCTTCCTCTTCCTCCTCCTCCCTCCACTCCACAAACACCCCTCCCTTCTAACACTGATGATGTTACCTAGTCGGGTCATGGAACGTCGGCAAGAAAAACCCCAAGCTCAGTGTGCACCAAGGACGCCCCAGTGTCTCCCTGAACTTGCTCTCCCCCTTGCCGTGCAAAACCCTCACACACACCACACAACGGACACAAAAGTAGGGACACGCTTACCCTCCGCCCGCCCCCCCCCCCCAACCCCGGTTGTACCGACAACCATTTTCAAGAAATCATTCTTTTTTTCAACCCAGGCCAAAGAACAGAAGGAACTCTCATCTCTAAACGGCCCGTGTCGGAAAGCGAAGGCGAGGTCTCGAGCAGCGGGGCAAACACCGTGCGCTTGCTCTGTGAAGGAGCAACAGAAGAAGAAGAGGAGGAGGAGGAGGAGGAGGAGGAGGAAGAAGAAGAGGAGGAGGAAGAAGAAGAAGAGGAAGAGGAAGAAGAGGAAGAAGCCGTTGAGGAGCAATGCGAAAAAGAGATCATCATCCATACAGAAGATGCAGAAGAAGTGATCGAGGTCACCAGCGAGAGGAGCAGTGACTTGTGCCTGGAACATCGGGAGGATGAGGCGAGCTGTGAGGACTCGTGCAAACTCCAAAAAGAGGAGGAGGAGGAGGAAGAGGAGGAGGAGGAAGAAGAAGAAGAGGAGGAGGAGGAGGAGGAAGAGGAGGAGGAGGAAGAAGAAGAAGAAGAATACGAAGAGGAGGAAGAAGAGGAAGAGGAAGCGATGGCTGATGTCGTCTGTCAAGAAGCGCCTCACACGTCTCAGGGTAGCCCCCAAACTCACTGTGAACGACAGGCGGTCGACTCCAAGCCGGAATATTCTGTCATTGTGGAGGTGAGGTCAGACGATGAAAAGGATGACGACACCCACTCTCAGAAGTCCACCGTGACCGACGAATCCGAGATGTATGACATGATGACGCGGGGTAACCTGGGCCTGTTGGAGCAGGCCATCGCCCTGAAAGCGGAACAGGTCAAGGTGGTGAGGGAGCCCGGGCAGCAGGCGACGGGAGAGCATGCCAAACACTTCCAAGCAGAGGAGAAGCAGAACAAGACCTTGGACTCCATCAGGAAGAACTATTACAGCAAAGGTAAGAAGAGAGACCGCTCCGCACGTTAAAAGACGCTGAGTTTTCCTTCCAGCTGGAAAGCTGACAGCCTGGGTTTGAGACCCGAGCTTGCGAGACGGGTTGAGCTCCCGTTCCTGCCTCAGCTCCCTTTTGGCCATGGTTGTTAAGTGAATTGATGAGGTTGTTAAGTGAGTCATGCGGTCGCTAAGGGAATCCGGCTTGCCCTATCGAGTTTGCTTGTTGGAAACCTCCTGGGAAGGTTGCAAATGGTGGTCGTGAGGCCCGGGGGACACTGCAACAGTCATAAATCAAGGTCGGCAAAGCAGCAGCCATAGCAAACCACTAGTTCACTTAACAACTGTGGGTTTTCTTAATGACAGTGGTGCTCAGTTAACAACAGTGGCCGCTGCTTTATTATTAATTAATTTATTTATTTGCATCCAGCCTTTAGTATGTTTACAAATAGCTCAAAGGCGGCGACCATATCCAACACACACCTTCCTCCTCTTATTTTCCACACACCAACAACAGCCCTGTGAGGTGGGTTGTGCTGAGAGAGAATGACTGGCCCAAAGACACCCAGCCGGCTTTCATGCCAAAAGTGGGACTAGAACTCACACGGTGTATGCATAACAACAGAGTGGTAAAACATTGTAAATCACATGACCTGCCCGTCTTACAGCCATTACAACTTACGACTGTGATGGGCAGACTCCGTTATGGTTGTAAGTAGAGGATTACCTGTAGCCTGGTAAAAGTTTAGTATATACTTTTTCAGACACTGCCAAGTAACCCTATTTCCTGATAATGAGAAGAATAAATCAGCGGAACAGCTTGCCACCAGAAGTTCGGGGTACTCCATCACTGGAGGTTTTTAAGAAGAGACTGGACAGTCACTTGTCTGGAATGGTATAAGGCTGTGATGGCAAGACTATGGTACGCATGTCAGAGGTGGCACGCAAAGCCCTCTTTGTGGGCATGCATGCCGTTGCCAGCTGCTCTTCTGGTTTCCAGGTGCCAGAGCACAAGAAAATGGCCTGAAAACGGTCAAAAATGACAAAAAAACAGGCTTTTTTCACTCCATTTTTTGGCTGTTTTTCAGGCTGTTTTCAAGTGATTTTCAGTTTCGGTTGTTTTTCAGGCTTTTTTCAGGCTGTTTTCAAGTGATTTTCAGGGTCGTTTAAGCTGTTTTTCAGGCTTTTTTCAAGCGGTTTTCAGGGTCGTTCTGGCTGTTTTTTGGGCTGTTTTCACACGGTTTTCAGGGTCAGTTCGGCTGTTTTTCAGGCTTTTTTCAGGCTGTTTTCAAGTGATTTTCAGGGTCGTTTCAGCTGTTTTTCAGCCTTTTTTCAGGCTGTTTTCAAGTGATTTTCAGGGTCGTTTCGGCTGTTTTCAGGCTGTTTTCAAGCGGTTTTCAGGGGCGTTCTGGCTGTTTTTCGGGCTGTTTTCAAGCGGTTTTCAGGGTCAGTTCGGCTGTTTTTCAGGCTTTTTTCAGGCTGTTTTCAAGTGATTTTCAGGGTCGTTTCGGCTGTTTTTCTGACCGTTTCAGGGCTTTTTCATGCCATTTTCACACCATTTTTTGGCTGTTTTTCAGGCTGTTTTCTAGCCATTTTCAGGCCATTTTCGGGCTGCTTTTAGGGCCATTTCAGGTTGTTCTTAGGCCATTTTCTGGCCATTTTCAGGCTGAAAACCGACTGAAAACTGCCTGAAAAACAGCCAAAACCGGCCAAAAACCAGGCATTTGTGTGCCGACCAGTTGGTCTTTGTGTTTCCAGTCCTCTGGCGTGCGCACATGCACACATTCATGCGTATGCATGCGTGTTCCGGTTTGGGCACTCAATGCCGAAAAGATTCACCATCACTGGTATTATTTATTGGTTCAATTTATATGCCGCTCTTCTCCGGAGACTTAGGGTGGCTTACAATGCCTTAAGTAAAGGGTCTTCTGCTGGAGCAGGGGGTTGGACTAGAAGACCTCCAAGGTCCCTTCCAACTCTGTTATTCTGTTATTCTGATAAGGAGCAGGTCTCCAGAGCCTTCCTGATGATACCTTGATTCCCAGGGCTGTATTTTCTTCTGATCCCTGCCAGAGACTTGAGACCGGAGTTAAGTAGACATTTGAGTTAATAAACCGAGGCAACTTTTGCAGTTTGATGCCCGTAGGGTTCCAGTTCAATCGCATAAACTCTTCCTGGCCGCAGAAGATGAGAGCTTGTAGGGTTGCGCAAAGGCTTTGAAAGGACGTTTCACTTCGACGCTGCCGGCAGCACAGCTTCAAAGCTGCTTTGAGAAGTTGAGGAAAGTAAATCAAAGAATGCTCTGAAAGGAAAGAGGAAGCGGCTGGGTGGTGTTCATTTGGCACAAGTTCTCGGGGAATCTCCGACACGGTCAGGAACCAGGAAAGGCTTCTCAGCGAAGGACAGAGGCCTTTTCTGAGTACAGGAAGAAGTGATGAAAAGTGTCCCGGGAAAGTGATTTTTTAAAAAATCATCGCTGCCATCTTGATGAGGCAAATAATGGGACTTCCCCACCATCGTGTGTCTTGGTGAGCCAAAACATTGTTCCCTTGGGGAGGCTAGTTAACAGATTAACAGAGTTGGAAGGGACCTTGGAGGTTATCTAGTCCAACCCTCCGCCCAAGCAGGAATCCCTACAGCAGAATGTAGATCTGATCTTCATAGGAACTCTTATCTATCTATCTATCTATCTATCTACCTACCTACCTACCTACCTACCTACCTACCTACCTACCTACCTACCTATCTATCTATTATCTATCTATTATCTATTATCTATTATCTATCCATCTATTATCTATCTAACTCTCTATCTATCTATCTATCTATCTATCTATCTATCTATCTATCTATCTATCTATCTATCATCTATCTATTATCTATTATCTATCCATCTATCTATTATCTATCTATCTATCTATCTACCTATCTATCTATCTATTATCTATCCATCTATCTATTATCTATCTATCTATCTACCTATCTATCTATCTATTATCTATCCATCTATCTATTATCTATCTATCTATTATCTATCTATCCATCTATTGATCTATTATCTATCTATCATCTATAGATCTTTTATCTATCTATTTTCTATCTATCTATCTATATCTAGCTATTATCTATCTATTATCTATCTATTATCTCTCTATTATCTATTATCTATCTATATTATCTATCTATCTATTATCTGTCTATTATCTATCTATCTATTATTATCTATCTATTATCTATCTATCATCAAACTATTATCTATCTATCTACCTATTATCTCTATCTATCTATCTATTATCTATCTATCTATATCTATCTATAGATCAATTATTTATCTATCTATTATCTATTTATCTATCTATTATCTATCTATCTATTAGCAATCGATCGATTTATTGATCAATCGATCTATCTATCATCTATTATCTATCTATCTATCTATCTATCTATCCAGAAAAGGGCTTCACATAATTTAACAACGGGTTCGTCCAGAATGGAAAATGTGAGCCTGCATGCGCTCATGCTCACTTCACTTGCGCGCATGCACACCCCTTGCACCAGCAAGCTGTGTCAAAAACACAGCAATTGTATAGGATGGGATTGCCTCGCTCATGTGCGTGCCTTGCACACCTGTGCGCTGTATCAAAAATGGCGATTGTATAGGACAGGATAGCTTCGTTCACTCATGTTGTGTCGAAAACACTGTGATTGTATAAGACGGAATAACGCCAGGGCGGATGGGTGGGCCCAGCCGCTGGCCATAACTACAGGTTCAAACGAACTGGTCAGAACTGGTTGAATCCCAATCCTCTGCCTGACTGCCTGTCTGCCTGCCTGTCTGTCCATCCGTCTGTCTGTCCATCCATCCATTTATATCCCACCTTTATTATTTTTACAAATAACTCAAGGCAGACGAACATATCCAACACACCTTCCTTCTCCTATTTACCCCATGACAACCATCCCGTGAGGTGGGCTGGGATGAGAGAGAATGACTGGTCCAAAGTCACTCAGATGGTTTTCACAGCTAAGGTGGGTCTAGAACTCCATCATCTCCTGGTGGTTTTTTCCCAAAGTCATCCAATTAGGTTTCATCCCTAAAACCAGATTAGAACTCACAATCGCCTGGTGATTGATCCAAAGTCACCCACCCAGCTTTCACGCCTAAGGCAGGACTAGAACTCACAGTCTCCTAATGATTGATCCAAAGTCACCCACCCAGCTTTCATGTCTAAGGCAGGACTGGAACTCACAGTCCCCTGCGGATTGGCCCTAAATCACCCAGCCAGCTTTCACACCTAAGGCAGTACTAGAACTCACCATTGCCTGGGGATTGACCCAAAGTCACCCACCCAGCTTTCACATCTAAGGCAGGACTAGAACTCACTGTTGCCTGGTGATTGGCCCTAAATCACCCAGCCATCTTTCACACCTAAGGCAGGACTAGAACTCACAGTCTCCTGCTGATTGGCCCTAAATCACCCAGCCAGCTTTCACACCTAAGGCAGGACTAGAACTCACTGTTGCCTGGTGATTGGCCCAAAGTAGTCTCCCACCCAGCTTTCATGCCTAAAACAGGACTAGAATTCACGGTCTCCCACTTTCTAGCTCAGTATCTTTACATTAGACCAAATTCTCTCCCTCTCTCTCTCTCTCTCCCTCTCTCTCTCTCTCTCTCTTTCCCTCCCTCCTTTTTTCCAGGGGGAAAAATGATTGTAGATGGCTGGACAGGTTTCTTGGAGCAACCCTACCCATCTAAATCTTATCGTAAAGTCCTTTATGCACCCTCCTCCTTCATTTTCTAGATTCTTCAAGACCCGAGAAGCGTGAAATCAAATGTCCCACTCCAGGCTGTGATGGCACCGGTCACGTCACAGGACTCTATCCTCACCATCGCAGCTTATCCGGTTGCCCGCACAAAGACAGGATTCCTCCGGAGAGTAAGTGTGTCTTAAAATCCACTACATGGCTTATGAATTCTTATGAAACAGCTGTTTGCAGATAAATCCTCAAAGTGCAACCATTCATTTAGTGCAGGGGTCTCCAACCTTGGCAACTTTAAGACTTGTGGACTTCAACTCCCAGAATTCCTCAGCCAGCGCTGGCTGAGGAATTCTGGGAGTTGAAGTCCACAAGTCTTAAAGTTGCCAAGGTTGGAAACCCCTGATCTAGTGGTCAAGGATTTGTTTGGTTTTTTGCCATGGTCGTTAAGCGAATCACTGCAGTTCTAACGTAAATCACATGGTCCTTAAATGGATCCGCTTCCCCTATTGACTCGGCTTCTTGGAAGCCGGTTGGGAAGGCCACCAAAAGGAAATCACACGACACTGAAAATGTTATAAGCACAGGTGGTCCTTGACTTACGACCACAATTGAGCAACCAGAAGTGATGTTGCTCGGTGAGAAATGTAAGTTTGGCGCCATTTTACAACTTTGCTTGCCACATTTGTTAAGTGAATCGCCGCAGTGGTTAAATGAGCTACTCGGTTGTTAAGTGAATCCGGCTTTCCCTGTCGACTTTGCCGGTCAGAAGGTCGCAAAAGCGGATCACGTGACCCCCCCCCCCCGATATTGCAACAGTCATAAACATGAACCCGTTGTCAAGCGACTGAATGTAAATCATGCTGCAAATGGTCGTAAGTGTGAAAAATGGTCATAAATCACTTTTCAGTGGTGTTGTAACTTCGAACGGTCACTAAAGGAAGAGTTGTAAGTCGAGGAACACCTGTACATGCCGATTTGAGAAGCGCTTCAGTTCTGGTCATGTGACCGTGGGGATGCTACAACGGTTGTAAGTGCGAGGACCAGTTATAAGTCATTTTTTTCAGTGTAAATTGAGATGTCCTTGTAATTTTATTTATTTTCTTTCAAGCTGATCCTCAGAGAAGACCGTGAGATTAAAGTATATACAGGTAGCCCTTGACTTGCGACCACAACTCAGCTCAAAATTTTCTTACTAAGCAAGACAAATGAATTTTGCCCCGTTTTATGTCCTTTCTTGCTATGGTTGTTAAGTGAATCGCTGCGGCTCTTAGGTTAACAGCCTGGTTGTTAAGTGAATCTGGCTTCCCCATTGACTTTGCTTGTCAGGTGATCACATGACCCTGGGACACTGCAACCGTCAGGAATCTGAGTCAGTCAGCTGCCAAGCGCCTGAATTTGGATCGTGTGGGGATCGGGATGGGATTCAACCGGTTCGGACCGGTTCGGGGCAAACCGGGTGTTATTTTTAATCTGGTTTGCTGAACTGGTAGTTGCAAGGACTGGCTGACCCCACCCACCCCACCTTCCCAGGAGTCTCCATGCGGCCCATTTTGGATGCCAGATAAGTGCAGGCCCTGCACAGAGGCTCTGGGAGGGTGAAAAACAGGCCTACTGGAAGTACTGAAAGTCCAGAAACGGGCCTGTTTTTGGCCTCCGGAGAGCCTCCGGAGCCCAGGGGAGGCCGTTTTCACCCTTCTGGAGGCTCAAGGAAAGCCTCCGGAGTCTGGGGAGGACAAAAATGCCCCCCCTCCCCACCATGGTGCAGGAAACCGACTAGGCCCATAATGGCAAACCTATGGCACGTGTGCCACAGGTGGTACGCGTAAGCATATCATTGGGCACGCGAGCTCAGCTCTGTCCCACCGGAAGCTGGCAAATGAGCTGTTTCCGGCCTCCGGGGAGGCGGGGAAGGCTGTTTTCTCCCTCCCCAAGCTCCTAGAAAGGCTCTGGAGGCTGGGGAGAGCGAAAAACGGGCCTTCCAGTCCCACCGGAAGTTGGCAAACGGGCCGTTTCCAGCCTCTAGAGGGCCCCCGGGGGGTTAGGGAAGGCTGTTTTCACACTCCCCTAGCTCCTAGAAAGAGTCTGGAGCCTGGGGAGAGAGAAAAACAGGCTCACCATGCCATCACGTGCCGGGGCATGTTGTGGGGGAGAACGGAGGAGTCACACTCGCATACGAGGGGGCGGAGCACATAGAATTATGGAAGTAGGCACGCGTGCGTGCGACTCCCCCCACTCCTGGCACACCATGGCAAAAAGGTTAGCCATCCCTGGATTAGACCATGCCCCCATGGCCATGCCCACCCAGCAACTTCGGCTGTTCACCGCCCTGAGTCCGTAAGGAGAAGGGCGGTATACAAATCTAATAAATAATAATAATAATAATAACTGGGCAGAGAACCGGTTGCTAAAATCTTTCAATCCCACCCCTGGTGGGGATGCTTCGAAGGCCGTAAGTGTGAAAAATAAGCTAGTTTTTTTCAGTGCCACTGTAACGTTGAATGGCCACTAAATGAACGGTTATAAATTGAGGACTATCTGTGCTAGATGGATAGAATGCGAGTCCAGGCCTACTTTTAGAAAAATTGCAGATTTTCCTTATAAAAGGATGAATGGAGCATAGCAGAGGCTGATTACTGAGCCTGGATGAAGAATCCTCTAGCAAAAATGTCTGGAGTATCCTCAGTTTATATATTTTATTGATTATTGAAATTTATTTCAGTCGCCCAACCCCAATAGTCTCTTGCCTTGGGATAAAGCAGCAAGTTCATCTGTACTGACGCCTATAAAATGCAACACAAGAAGAAGTGGGGGGGAAGCGATATTTTTCTCCATCTCAACCTATTTGGAGAGAAAGTTGAATAGGCCAGAGCTGGGAGATTTTAAATTTTAATAAGACAAGGTGGTACGGAAGAGTTTCATTTACCATTTTCCCCCAAGGGGAAATATTTGCTATTTCTGAGTCTAAAATAATTTCTTTTATCATTCTCAAGAAAGAAGGTGTGAACTTATGAAAAAAATAAAAATAACAAAACAATCTTGTCTTATCAGTTCATTTCAAAGGCTGCAGAGCCGCAAAAGAGCGAGAGAGAGAAAAAGAGAGAAAGAGAACGTTGGTTGTTTATTTCCTCACGGGTAAATGAAAAACAAAAATAAGTGCAAGTGCTGCTCTTTTGAAAGACCTTTTTCTTTATTTTCAAGGTTATCTTCACAAAAGGCAGTGAGATTAAAATATGTATGTTTGTATTAAAGAATCAGAGATTTGAGATAAATATATGGAAAGCCAGTCTCTTGAACCAGAGAAATGATCTGGCTTCATTGCAGGAAGAGAACTGGATGACTTCTTTGTGTATCTACTCTATCTATCTAACTATCTATCTATCTATCTATCATCTCAACCTCTCTATCATCTTCTTATATCTATCATTCTCCCTCTATCATCTATCCATCTATCATTTATCATCTATCATTTATCATCCATTATCCATCATCTATTTGTCATCTGTCATCTATCTATCTATCTAATATACCTATCATTATCTATCTATCTATCTATCTATCTATCTATCTATCTATCTATCTATCTATCTATCTAATATATCTATCATTATCTATCTATCTATCTATCTATCTATCTATCTATCTATCTATCTATCTATCTATCATCTCAACCTCTCTATCATCTTCTTATATCTATCATTCTCCCTCTATCATCTATCCATCTATCCATCTATCATTTATCATCCATTATCCATCATCTATTTGTCATCTGTCATCTATCTATCTATCTAATATACCTATCATTATCTATCGATCGATCGATCGATCGATCATCTCAACCTCTCTATCATCTTCTTATATCTATCATTCTCCCCCTATCATCTATCCATCTATCCATCTATCATTTATCATCTATCATTTATCATTTATCATCCATTATCCATCATCTATTTGTCATCTGTCATCTCTCTATCTATCTATCTATCTATCTATCTATCTATCTATCTATCTATCTATCTATCATCTCATCCTCTCTCTCTCTATCATCTCTTCTCATATCTATCATTTCTCCCTCTATCATCAATCATCAATCAATCAAATTTAAAAATAAATAAATAAATTTATCTAATATCTATTTATGTATGTATCTATCTATCATCTCATCCTCTTCTCTATCATCTATCTTATCTCTATCCTTGCCTGCCTGCCTGCCTGCCTGCCTATCCATCCATCCATCCATCCATCCATCCATCCATCCATCCATCCATCCATCCATCCATCCATCCATCCATCCATCCATCCATCCATCCATCTATCTATCTATCTATCTATCTATCTATCTATCTATCTATCTATCTATCTATCTATTTTTTATAAATAAGAATAGAATAACAGAGTTGGAAGGGACCTTGTAGGTCATCTAGTCCAACCCCACCCCCCAGCCTAAGGAGGAGACTCTACATCATTTCTGACAGATGGCAGTCCAGTCTCTTCTTGAAAGCCTCCAGTGATAAAGCTCCTACCATATCTGAAGGCAACTTCTGTTCCATTGTTTGATTGCTCTCACTGTCAGAAAATTTCTCCTTACTTCTATGCCCGGCCCTCCAGAGCTCTGTTTTCCCTGGTAGATGGCTGCAGGAGGTCATCCTGGCCAAAAACGGACTCTGGGAGGGCCGGAAATAGCCTTCTCAAGCTCCGTTTTGCCTGGCAGATGGCTGCAAGAGGCCATCGCGGCCAAAAACGGAGTCTGAAAGGCCACAAATAGCCCTCTCAAACTACGCTTTCCCTGGCAGAGGGCTGCAGGAGGCTGTCACAGCTGAAAACGGAATCTGGGAGGGCCTTGCATGGCCCTCCCGAACTATGTTTTCACTGGCAGAGGCACCATTGGCTAGTCTTTTGCTGTTTCCAGGGCAACCCTGCGGGCCAGATCTAAGCACCCCATGGGCCAGATCCGGGCCCCAGCCTTCAGTTTGACACCCCAGGTATAGGGTTTCCTGCTGGAGCAGGGGGTTGGACTAGAAGACCTCCATAGTCCCTTCCAACTCCGTTATCCTGTTACTTCTTTTACTATTACTATGATTCTCACCTTTGTCATCATTTTCTTCTTCATTCTCAAGTCCTGGCCATGCACGAGAATGTATTAAAATGCCCAACACCTGGATGCACCGGACAGGGCCATGTAAATAGCAACCGCAATACTCACCGAAGGTATGTGATTTTTTTTTTTCTAATACCATATCCGAGGTATTCGAAATAATCGACCAGGCAGCTGTATGTTTAGCAAACATGATTAGCTGATTGGGACAGCAGTCAAACTGGGGGAAGGAAAATTCAGAAAAGGACTGGAAACATAGAGTGGCATCAGAAATTGACTTGCATTTTTCTGCTGTCTATCTTGCATTAATTTGCAGACACAGACACACAAAAAATTACAGGTAGTCCTTGACTTACGATCGCCATGGAGTCCAAAAACCTCTGTCGCTAAATGAAACATTGCAATATCCCTGAACATTTTGATCAGGGATATTGCAATGGTCCTAAATTGTGAAAACTGGTCATAATTCACTTTTTTCAGGGCCGTTGTAACTTTGAATGTTCCCTAAGGGAACTGTTGTAAATCGAGGATTACCTGTATCTCTGGAAAAGAGAACTTTTAGGAAGTCTTATAGCAGTGATGGCTGAGTGCCAAAAAGGGAGCACTTTATGCGTGTCAGGGCCGCAACCAAGAAGAGGAGCTGCCCAGGGGGCATGCGCGCGCTGGATAAGGTACTTCCGGTTTCCACCAGCAAGTCTTCCAGTTACTGCCGCTGATCAGCTGGCTACACGCCGATCAGCTGGCCGCCCGCATGCCCACAGTGCACATGCTCACGCACCTCTGTGTCCGGCCAGATGCTTCCAGCCCCAGAGGAGGAATCCACAGTTCTGTGTTGGGGGAAGGAAGTGTTTATCTCGGACTGTTGAGATGGGAAGGAGCCAGAACGAAGGGCAGCACCAATAAGAATTCTCCCTGCTTGAGCGTCATCTATCTCCGAGCGGAGTCCTTTGGGACTTCACCTGAAGGAGGAGAGACATTCTGTGTAGAGAGAGAGAAGCGGAGAAAGTGGAAGGGGCAAACTTGGCCTGAATAACCAACTTAAGCTTCTTCTCTGCACAGAATTCTCTCCTGCAGTGGGTGAAGTCAAGGGAGTCTCTGCCCGGAGACCGATGATGCTGTAGAAGGGAGAATTATCCATTAGTCCTCCTTTCTGGACACTCCCAATTCCGAAGTTTGAGGAAGCCCCATTCCCGGCTCACAGACCAGCTCTTCCGGTTCCTGGCACTGCTGCACACATAAAGGCCAGCTGATTGTTACATGCGCGCCAGAAACCTGGAAGAGGAATGGGCAAAGCCATGTGTGCCAGGCAACATGGCTCCGCGTGCTACTTTGGGCATGAGTGACATAGGTTTGCCATCCCGGTCTTATAGATAAAAGTTTGACATTCTTGCTCTTATGTAGTGACAAAACAAAGAAGGAATTACACAGCTGTGGTAGCGCAGTTCTTAGAATGCAGTAATGCATGACCTCGGGATGTCCCGTTGTAAATATGAATTTTGATCATGTGACCATGGGGATGCTGCTACAGTCATAAATACAAGGCCTGGTCACTTTTTTTCAGTGCTATTGTAACTTCCAATGGTCACTAAATGAATGATTGTAAATCAAGGACTATCTAATAATCCTATAGTACAGATAATCCTTGATTTATGATCACAATTTAGCCCCAAATTTCTGTTGCGAGACATTTGTTAGTAAGCCAATTTTCTAGCCACAGATTTTAAGTAAATCATTGCAGCTGTTAAATTAGTAACATGGTTAAGTGAATCTGGCATCCCTCTGGACTTTGCTTGTCAGAAGGTTGCAAAAACGGGATCCTGTGACTCGGGGACACTGCAACCGTCATAAGTATGAGTCAGTTGCCAAGCATCTGAATTTAGGACCTCAATAGTCGTACTTGTGAAAAATGGTCATCAGTCACTTTTTTCAGTGATGTTGTATGATATTTAGTGTTCACTAAATGAACTGTTATATGTTGAGGACTACCTGTACTGCATTTTTAGAAGCAGGAATTATGTCACCACTAAGAAAGTATCTGAGAGATTGTCAAAACAAAAACAAAAAGTCAAAATTGTCCTTTCTTTGCGGTGACTAAATTTTCCGTCTAATTTCTGCGTCCAACAGTTCAAGCATTCTATGCTGGTTTTATTCTTAACTAGAATTATTTTTTCCCCAATGTATCTTGCAGGATTTACAATATTGTTGACCTCCTTGTGTGAAACTCTTTTCTTCGTAAAATATTTTGAAATCTCCAGGGCGCTGGCACACCTTCTTATAACGGTTCTATTTTATTTTATTGTGTTTATTTCATTTAATCCCTGCATTCCTCTTCCCTGTTCTTTTTTTTTTTCCTGCTTCTTCCTTGCTTTCTTCCGATAGCTTATCTGGCTGTCCCATTGCAGCTGCTGAAAAATTAGCCAAAACTCACGAGAAGCAACAGCCTGCATCCAGCGACCCTTCGAAAAATCACTCAAATTCAGATCGGATCCTCAGGTAATCCAGCCAAATGGGGCCTAACCACTGTTTCTCCTTTTGCTCTCAAAAAACCAGTTACAGCTTAGGGCAGGAGTCTCCAACCATGGCAACTTTAAGCCTGGTGGACTTCAACTCCCAGAATTCCCCAGCCAGCTGTACACAGAATTCTGGGAGTTGAAATCCACCAGACTTAAAGTTGCCAAGGTTGGAGACCTCTGGCTTAGGACATGTCTGTCCAATCTTGGCCACTTTAAGACCTGTGGACTTCAACTCCCAGAGTTCCCAGCCAACCTTGGCAACTTTAAGCCTGGAGGACTTCAACTCCCAGAATTCTGTGCACAGCTGGCTGGGGAATTCTGGGAGTTGAAGTCCGCCAGGCTTAAAATTGCCAAGGTTGGAGACCCCTGGCTTAGGGCATATCTTGGCCACTTTAAGACCTGTGGACTTCAACTCCCAGAATTCTGTGTACAGCTGGCTGTGGAATTCTGGGAGTTGAAGTCCTCTAGGCTTAAAGTTGCCAAGGTTGGCTGGGGAACTCTGGGAGTTGAAGTCCACAGGTCTTAAAATGGCCAAGGTTGGCCACAATTGGTTTAGGGAAATAGCAGGACCCATCTTTCCCACTAATCCATCTGTGACTGTCAAATATTTTTCTTTGAACGATTAAAAAAAAATGTAATATTCCCACTGAGGGCACACTGGAGCAAGAATGTCTTCTGTAGCATCCATTAATTCTAAGTTGACGGGCAAAAAGGGTTTTTAACAGAGTCCCAAGCCACGTCTTACTGCGTTCACAGCAGTGCAGAAAGCTCCAAAATCACATTGATTATGTTGACATTATGAAGATGGAAAAGACAGAGAGCCCCCATCCCATTTTTCATTTTGTGTGGCGTGTTCACATGTCTCCATGCCTCTCAGTTTCACAGCTGGGTGGAATGGACGTGGGCGCTAATTAATTAGCCGATGAGTTAATAAACTTGCTCTCTGCGCTTCAAATGACGGGCTGATTAGAGACTTCATTCATGTGCCACCTATTGTAGCTGCTTCAGGGCTGGATTGCAAAGGAGGGACAAGGTTTTAATTCCAGAAATCCCTTTACTTAGAACCATAGTACCATTGATTAAGATCTCTGCACCTCAGGCCAAACCATATGATTAAGGGAACTAGGTAGCTCTAGTCTGACAAAGAGAAGGACTATGAGTGACACAATAGAAGTCTTCCAATACTTGAGGGGCTGTCACAGAGAAGAGGGAGTCAAGCTATTCTCCAAAGCACCTGAGGGCAGGACAAGAAGCAATGGGTGGAAACTAATAAAGGAGAGAAGCAACCTGGAACTGAGGAGAAATTTCCTGTCAGTGAGAACAATCAATCAGTGGAACGGCTTCGTTCCAGAAATGATGAATGCTCCACCACTTCAGGCTTTTAAGAAGAGACTGGAAAGAATGGATAGGGCCGTGGTGGCAAACCTATGGCACGCGTGCCACAGGTGGCACCCAGAGCCATATCTGTGGGCACGTGAGCATTGCCCTAGCTCAGCTCCAGCGCATATGCATGTGCCTTCTGGGCCCACCGGAAGTCGGGAAACGGGCCGTTTCCAGCCTCTGAAGGGCCTCTGGACGGTTGGGAAGGCTGTTTTCACCCTCCCCAAGCTCCAAGAAAGTCTCTGGAGCCTGGGGAGGGTGAAAAACAGGCCTACAGGGCCCACTGTGCCATCATGTGCCAAAAGCAGGGGGAGTGGGGGGTCATGGGCGCAGGCGTGGGGGGTGGGGCACCTTGAATTATGGGTATGGGCATGCTTGCGCACCGACACACACACACCCCGCACTCCCCCTGCTTTTGGCACACAATGGCAAAAAGTTAGCCATCAGTGATATAAAGTCACCTGCTCGAGCCGTGGGTTGGTCCCTTCCAACTGTATTATTCTGTTATTTTCTGTTATCTGAATATATTAAAGCTGGAATAATATTTTTAAAAAGTTCAATAACAGAGCATTAACTTTCAGGGGTTGAGGGAAATAAAAATTGTGTTAAAGTCCAGGAACCAGTGAGTTGAGCGAGTATTCTTGCCAAAAACTGTTAAGTGGAAACTTCCAACTTTGTCACTCCTTCAGATCAAAAGCACGGAGCCAGAAATAAATCAGAACAAATCAAATCAAACTTTCCCAAGACAGACAAAGTCATGATGCCTGAACTGTTTGTGAATGAGTATAAACTCTTTCATCCTATTGAATTAAATCTGTAACTGAGGTGAGCTTCAGCCGGTTCGGATTGGTTGTTAAAATTCTGCCCAGTTCGGCTAATCCAACCACTGGCTGGCCCCGCCCCGCCCCTATTTTGGCCCGTTTTTTGGCCCATTTCCAGATGTTTTTTTCAGTTGTTTTTCGGGCCATTTTTCAGCCATTTTCAGCCCATTTTTCAGGCCCTTTTGGATGTTCAGTTAGTAGTAAATAAATAAAGAGGGAAATTGAGTCAAAGGCCTCAATAAGGTACAACTACCCTCTCTATTTATTACCACTGAACTTCTAAAATGGCCTGGAAAAATGGCCCAAAAAATGGTCTGAAAATGCCCACAAAACGGCCTGAACAATGGCCCAAAACTGCCCAAAAAATGCCTCGGAAAATGGCCCATAAAGCAGCCTGAAAATGGCCAAAAAACGGCCAAAAAGGGCTGAAAAACAGGCCGAAAAAGATTTCAAATCTTCAATTACCTCTCTTGAAACTGTACAACAATCTGGATTTGAAAGGGGAAGAGGAATTCGTACCTCACATCCATTGTGCTTCTTGCCCCGTTGCATAAATCTTTTAAACATTTGCTGGCAAACAGAAAGGGAGCCTTTAACCCAGAGCATATTCCCCCTTCTGAATTTGGATTATTACACAACCATATGCAATAGTATAAAATTGCACTACTAAGCACAGTAACACCTGGACTATAGCAAAACTTTGTGGGGGGAAATTGATATAAATTCCCATACCCCATATATAGATTATGTTGATTTAAAGCCAAGATATGAAAATAAGGAAAACAAGAAAACTTCATCAAAAACTTGAATTGCCATAATGTTGTCTTCCTAAAGCCTTCTGCTTCCTTCTATGCTCCAATTACAATTTCTGTACTAATAAACTTCACATCCAGTTTTAAAACCAATTCTAAGAATATAAGCTTGAAAGTAGTATCGGATTTTACTATCACTCTCTTAAGACATTATACTTTTTCTGATATGAAAACTCATAACATTTAGAATCATTGTTTCCTAAAAGCATATTTCTAATATTTCTTCCATTTTGCTATATACACTCTCCCTTTCTATCTTACACTACGTATTTATAAATGGGTTCTACTCCAAAGAAAAAAAGAATTTCAACACAAACACTATCTACAGCCTCAATTTCTAATTTGCTCAGAAAATAATTCCAAATGATTCTTTCTTCATATTCTATTCTACGATCATAATAAAATACTGGGATTGGATTGGATTGGATCCTTCTTATGTTTGTCTTTAATAGATGAATATGAGGGACCCTTGGTGCTCTCTGAGTTTGACTGTTTTCTTACAGACGCTTCATTACCAAACTAGATAACTTCATCAATGCTAAAAGGAATGAGGTTTGCTCTCTGTTTTTATACTGTATTTTTCGGAGTATAAGACGCTCCAGACTATAAGACGCACCTCCCCTTTGGGGAGGAAAAGAAGGGGGGGAAATCTACCTCTGCCTCCCAGCAATTTGCCTCACTGCAGCAAACAGCAAACATCCTGCTTTAGTTTCATTTTCATAAGTTTTTTTTTTAAATTTGATTTATATGCCGCCCTTCTCTGGAGACTCAGGGCGTCTTACAACGCATCAAGCAATAGTATATGTATATTTTATACCAAGTCAGCTTATTGCCCCCACAAACTGGGTCCTCATTTCACCTACCTTAGAAAGGATGGAAGGCTGAGTCAACCTTGAGCCTGGTGGGATTTGAACTTGCAGTAATTGCAGGCAGCTGAATGTTAATAACAGTTAATAACACTGCTTTAGTCTGCTGAGCCACCAGAGCTCCATTTCATGTTTCATTTTCATTTTCAGCAGCCTGATTAGCACAAGAAAAAAAAAATCTGCCTCCCAGCAATTTGCCACCTTGCAGCAAACAGCGGAGGCCCATACAGCAATAGGCAATGGTGATCCCTGCAGCCTGAAACAGCTGAGGGTTAGAAGGCTGAGCCAATTGACAATCAACTGCTTGTGCTAATCAGGCTGTGCTGAACCTGAAACGGGCTGCTTGCTGCAAGGAGGTAAATTGCTGGGAGGCAGAGGCCAAAGGGTGGGGGCCAGTGGGTGGGTGGGGCTATATTTAGTGTATAAGATGCACCCAAATTTTCACCATCTTTTGGGGGGGGGAATGTGTCTTATACTCCGAAAAATACGGTATAAGGTCCTTTCAGCATTGATGATTTTACCCAGTTTGGTAATGAAACGTCTGCAAAACAACAGCCAAGCTCAGAGCAGTACCAAGGAACCCACGGTCCTCTTCCTCCTCCCCCTCCTCCTTTTCCTCCTCTTCTTCTCCGCAAATCTCACTCCCTTCTAGCCCTGAATATATTACATAGTTGGATAATGAAGCATCTGTAAGAAAACCATCAAGCTCAGAGAGCACCAAGGACCCCTCATTTCAACCCTGAGCTACAAATATTCTTATCGGAAAGATGATTCATGTATTTCCTTTCAGCCAAGTTGTTTCTCACCTGTTCGCCCAGAATCACAAACCTCTTACAAAAATGCCCTCCCTGCCTTTCTCTTTCCTTCAGGCCTATGTGTTTTGTGAAGCAACTCGAGGTGCCTCAGTATGGAAGTTACAGGCCCAACATGGTTCCTTCCACGCCAAGGGCCAACTTGGCCAAGGAGCTGGAGAAGTACTCCAAAGTCACCTTCGATTATGCAAGTTTCGACGCTCAGGTTTTTGGCAAACGCATGCTTGCCCCAAAGATTCAGTCTAGCGAAACCTCACCTAAAGCCTTTAAATGTAAGTTGGGTCTGGATATGGACGGTCATTGGGGGAATGAATTTATGGGGGGAGGGGGTTATTTATTTATGGTCCAGTCAATTAAACCAATATAGACCAGCGGATTTTCTGGTCTAAGGCGGGACTAGAAATAACAGTGTCCTGGTGATTGGCCCAAAGTCACCCGGCTGGCTTTCTTGTCTAAGGCGGGATTAGAACACGCAATCCCCTGGTGATTGGCCCAAAGTCACCCGGCTGGCTTTCTTGTCTAAGGCGGGATTAGAACTCGCAATCCCCTGGTGATTGGCCCAAAGTCACCCAGCTGACTTTCTTGTCTAAAGCGGGATTAGAACTCGCAATCCCCTGGTGATTGGCCCAAAGTCACCCAGCCGACTTTCTTGTCTAAGGAGAGATTAAAATTCACAATCCCTTGGTGATTATTTATTTATTTATTTCAGTTTTTATACCGCCCTTCTCCCAGAGGACTCAGGGCGGTGTACAGCCAACAATAAAACATACCCATATGCAAAATTTAAAAACAGATTGGCCCAAAGTCACCCAGCTGATTTTCTTGTCTAAGGCGGGACTACAATTCACAATCCTCTGGTGATTGGCCCAAAGTCACCCAGCTGACTTTCTTGTCTAAGGCGGGATTAGAACTCGCAATCCCCTGGTGATTGGCCCAAAGTCACCCAGCTGACTTTCTTGTCTAAGGCGGGATTAGAACTCGCAATCCCCTGGTGATTGGCCCAAAGTCACCCAGCTGACTTTCTTGTCTAAGGCGGGATTAGAACTCGCAATCCCCTGGTGATTGGCCCAAAGTCACCCAGCCGACTTTCTTGTCTAAGGAGAGATTAAAATTCACAATCCCTTGGTGATTATTTATTTATTTATTTCAGTTTTTATACCTCCCTTCTCCCAGAGGACTGAGGGCGGTGTACAGCCAACAATAAAACATACCCATATGCAAAATTTAAAAACAGATTGGCCCAAAGTCACCCAGCTGATTTTCTTGTCTAAGGCGGGACTACAATTCACAATCCTCTGGTGATTGGCCCAAAGTCACCCAGCTGACTTTCTTGTCTAAGGCGGGATTAGAACTCGCAATCCCCTGGTGATTGGCCCAAAGTCACCCAGCTGACTTTCTTGTCTAAGGCGGGATTAGAACTCGCAATCCCCTGGTGATTGGCCCAAAGTCACCCAGCCGACTTTCTTGTCTAAGGAGACATTAAAATTCACAATCCCTTGGTGATTATTTATTCATTTATTTCAGTTTTTATACCGCCCTTCTCCCAGAGGACTCAGGGCGGTGTACGGCCAACAATAAAACATACCCATATACAAAATTTAAAAACAGATTGGCCCAAAGTCACCCAGCTGACTTTCTTGTCTAAGGCGGGACTAGAACTCACAGTGTCCTGGTGATTGGCCCAAAGTCATTCAGCCGGCTTACTTGTCTAAGGCGGGACTAGAATTCACAATCCCCTGGTGATTGGCCCAAAGTCACCCAGCTGACTTTTTTGTGTAAGGCGGGTTTAGAACTCGCAATCCCCTGGTGATTGGCCCAAAGTCACCCAGCCTGCTTTCTTGTCTAAAGGGGAAGTAGAACTCACAATCACCCAGCTGTCATTTATGCCTAAAGTGGGACTAGAACTCACAGTCTCCCACTTTCTATCCCAGCACCTTAGCCACTAAACCAAACCAGCTTCCTGTTGTAGAAAAAAAACAGAGGAGGGTGCTTTTAACACGCTGTGTGGGATTCCTGCAGGAAAGACGAGGGAGCGAGAAACGAATATAAATGGCTGAAGCCCAGCACCATCCATGCCTCTCTTGCTCCCTTTTTGCAGGCAAACCTTTTCCAAAGGTTTCCACTTCCCCCAGCCACAGCCCTTCCAGCAGTTACGTGAAGAACGCTTCGTCTTCGTCCACAGGCTTCGACTACTCCCACGATGCCGAAGCCGCCCACATGGCCGCCACAGCCATTTTGAATCTCTCCACCCGCTGTTGGGAAATGCCTGAAAACCTCAGCACCAAGCAGCAAGATCTCTCCAGCAAGGTGAGCAGGCAAAGTGGGAGCTGCCCTATGGAGCGATGACAGGTAGTCCTCGACTTACAACACTTCATTTAGTGCAGTGTTTCTCAACCTTGGCCGCTGGACGATGTGTGGACTTCAACTCCCAGAATTCCCCAGCCAGCTGGCTGGGGAATTCTGGGAGTTGAAGTCCATACATCGCCCAGAGGCCAAGGTTGAGAAACACTGATTTAGTGGCCATTCGAAGTTACAACTGAAAAAAAAGAGGGGGGGGATCTACGACAATTTTCCACACAACCATTGCAGGGAATCGAAAGTCAGATGATTGTGACTCGTATTTGTGACGGTTGCACTGTCCCAGGGTCATCCGATCCCCTTTTTGCAACCTCCTGATGAGCAAAGTCAATGAGGAAATCAGATTCACTTAACCACCATGTCCCTAAGTTAACGACGGCAGTGACCCGCTTAACAACTTGTGGCAAGAAAGCTTGCAACATGAGGCAAAATTCACTTTAACAAATGTCCCATTTAGCAAAAGAAATTCTGGGGCTCGATTGTGGTCATATGTCGAGGACTACCTATATTTATGTATTTGTTTGTTTGTTTATTTATTTCGTATGCCGCCAACCTCACTGATACAGCAACTCTGGGCAGATCGCAATGTAAAAATGTAAGCCGTAAATCACAATAAGATTCTTAACCCAGTTTGCCCTTTGCTAAATAGGATCCAAGCTGGACGGTTAGATTAATCTCTTTTAAGATCTTAAGGTAGATCTCCCACACTTGCAAGATGAGAAGACTCTTAGTAACGGGAAAAATTACTTTATGTACTGTTCAAACATATTGGGTTTGGAATGCATTCTTCAATTGGCGATCATATAATCTCTAGAACATGCCCACTATATATGTTCCATGTCACAGTTCATATCATCCCGTAATAATCTTAACATGATCTTGTTAATGAGCTGAAAATTCAGGGATGTGTTTCCCACATTATAATGAGTTTTAAAGTTATTTTAGTTTAACTTTCCGGGCAGTTCTGATCTCTGGCAGCCTCAAACCAGTTCTTATCAGAATCCGGATTCTTGTTTCTTACTTCAAAGAAATAAAAAAACGTCAATCCAAGGCACTCCTTCTTACTGAATGAAGTTATTCACGGAGGACCCTTCTGCTCCCGTTGATAAAAAGTTAAAAAGGTACTACAAGGCAATTAAAATTAGGAAAGTTAAATAGGAAAGAGTCCTGTTTATATAGAGGTGGGTTTATTTATTTATTTATTTTTCAAATTTATATACTGAATGTTAAGGATATTGTTGCTGTGTTTACAGCTAGCAGAATAAAGTGCACAGAGAAACGTTGCTGAGAGCAATGAGATAAAGATACGTGCAAACTGGTGTTATCAAAAGTTTTCTTTATAGTGGAAAATAAACAATCTCGTAGTCTTCTAAACAGTCCAAGTCTTTACCGGTTAAATCCAAAAAGCTTCTTACCAAACAAACAGTAGTTGGTTCACTCTGGTTCACAAACCCCGGATGGTAGCAGATCCACCCACACACGCATGCGATGATAGCACAATGGCAGCTTATCATCAACTGAATACATTACAGTACCTTTCTTAAATACGTTGTTAAATTACAACTAATTATAGCATGACTCAGCATTACAGCATGATGCAGCATTAAAACTTAAAGTCACAGAACACATATATTGCCTGGACAATCTGTTAGGCTCAAATCATATCCTAACACTGCCCTTCTCCCCAAGGGACTCAGGGCGGTGAACAGCCAAAATTTAAAATAGCATACAATGTAAAAGTTAAAATAACTAAAATTAAATTAAATTAATCAGCCTGCCAATTTAAAACCCCAGGACTGTACAAATTAAAAACTAACCCATAAAACCCATTTAAAACCCTTGCTGAAATAAAAACATCCTGGTTGTCCTGTTTGTTTTGGTGGGACAATCGAGGAATAATCAACTCAGGCAAACAATAAAGAACAGTCTCGAAGATGCTTTTTCCAAGAAGCATCCGGACTTTCTGGTTTTTCTTTGAAGAGGTTTCACTTCTCATCCAAGAAGCTTCTTCAGCTCTGACAGAAGAATTCCGTTCCCCACCATCCAGTCAGAGCCGAAGAAGCTTCTTGGGTGAGAAGGGAAATGTCTTCAAAGAAAAACCAGAAAGTTCAGTTGCCTCTTGAAAAAAAGCACCTTTGGGCGACCATGATCTGGATGACTGAGAATCTAAACAGTAAACAAGAGTCTAATCAAAGAACCACCAATAAAATTCCCACCAACACTGATAAAACAGATCACTTATATATAAACTGACACCAAATCCCATTCCCTTTTATTCCTGACAACGTTACCTAGTTTGCAGGATTCAATCTGGGTCGGTCATCAGGACCGGAGGTTTTTTTCTTACGAGTTTTTGGACTCGTGCTGGAGCCCATCCTCTGTGTGCCCATCCTCTCATTACCAAACTAAATAACATCATCAATGCTAAGCGGTTATTAAATGAGAATAATAACATAAAGGGACATATAAAATTATCAAATAAGAGAAATTAAATAATTTGTAAACTGTGGCTATGGAAAGAGCCTGGGTGGCACAGCAGCTTAAGTGGTGTTAAAGTGACACCAGCTGCCTGCAATTATTGCAAGTTCGAATCTCACCAGGCTCAAGGTTGACTCAGCCTTCCGTCCTTTCAAGGTAGGTAAAATGAGGACCCGGATTGTGCGGGCAATAAACTGACTTTGTATGAAAAAAGAACACCGCTTGGGGGGGGGGCCAAAAGCCCTACTAAGCAGGTATATACAAAAATATGAAGGCTATTGCTTAACGCATTGTAAGCCGCCCTGAGTCTCTGGAGAAGGGCGGCATATAAATTAAATATAAGAAGAAACCCGAGATATTACCTGTACACACATATATACCTGTGAAAACTTACATATATATATATGTATGTATGTATGTATGTATGTATGTATGTATGTAAGTTTGCTCCTGGAAGCACGAAGCCGAGAACACCAGCCTGAAGATGACGAATGAGACTTCGTTGAAACATCGCCAAGACACTTCCAATTTTATGCGGGAGAAGACACAAATAATCAAAGATATATATATATAAAAAGGATTAAGCACAAAAGATTTTTAACCGATCGACACACTTTCTGTGATTGTAAGGGATGATGGTTGTTTTATGTTTTGTATTGTTTAAAAATAAAAAAAAATTGGAAAAAAAAATAACATCATCAATGTTAAAAGGAATGAGGTTTGCTCTGTATTTATATATAAGATCCTTTTAGCACTGATGACGTTACCTAGTCTGGTAATGAAACATCGGCGAGAAAACCGCCAAGCTCAGAGAGCAGTACCAAGGAACCCATAGTTCTCCTCCTCCTTCCTCCTTTTCCTCCTCCTCTTCTCCGCAAATCTCATTCCCTTCTAGCACTGATCAGGTTAGCTAGTTGGGTAATGAACCATCTGCAGGAAAATCACCAAGTTCAGAGAGCACCAAAGACCCCTCATTTCAACCCTGAGCTACAAATATTCTCCTCTTATTGGAAAGATTTATTTATTTATTATTTATTTTATTTTATTTTATTTGGCTTATATGCCGCCCTATCTCCAATGGACTCAGGGCGGCTCACAATAGTAAAATTCACGAAGCCAAAATACAAAGTTAAAATCTGATCAGACCCATTAAAATTTTAAACCCTAAAAACCCCATCAGTCCAGGTTGGGGAACTGGAATAACCCAGTTTTTAATTCGCGGCGGAAGGTGCGAAAGTCAGGAGCCAACCAGAATTCCAAGGGGAGTCGATTCCAGAGGGTGGGCGCACTCACAGAGAAGGCTCTACCCCTGGGGGCCATCGGCCGATATTGTCTAGCCGACGGCACCCTGAGCAGGCCCTCTCTATGGGCGCAGACCAGGCAATGGGATGTCGTTGCTGGCTGTAGATGGTCCGCCAAATATCCTGGGCCTAAGCCATGTAGGGCTTTATAGGTCATCACCAGCACCTTGAATCTCACCCGGAGGGCAACCGGCAACCAATGCAGGTCGCACAGTAGGGGTGTAACATGAGAGTATGTAGAGAGTGTTACAGTAGTCAATACGTGAGGTGACTAGCGCATGAGTAACTGTGCGTAGGGCATCTCAGTCCAAGTAGGGACGCAACTGGCGCACCAGACAGATCTGGGCGTATGCCCCCCTGGTCACAGTCATTATATGATCTTCTAGACTCAACCATGAGTCCAGGAGGACACCCAAGTTGCGTGCCCTATCTACAGGGGGTAAAACTTCACCCCCTATAGCCAACGATGGAACCTCTCCTATGAACCGAGATGGCGGTACCCACAGCTACTCGGTCTTGGCGGGGTTGAGTCGAAGTCTGTTTCTACCCATCCAGACCCGTTCCACTTCCAGGCAACCGGACCACCACGTCGAAGGCATCACTGGGCTGGTTTGGGGAAATACAAAATGACTCATGTATTTCCTTTTAGCCAAGTTGTTTCTCACATCTTCACTCAGAATCACAAACGTCTTACAAAAAGCGTCATAAATTTGTTTCTTGCGGTTTCCACATTTCAGCCCATGGACATCGAAGTGGATGAAAACGGGACTCTGGACTTAAGCATGAACAAGTACCGCAAACGTGAAAGCGCCTTCCCCAGCAGCAGCAGCTGCAGCAGTAGCCCCAGCATCAAATACCCCGACGTGTCCCAACGCCAAAACTGCACCAGTGCCACAAGCAGCACCATGACCTCACCCCAGTCCAGCCACACCTCTCGCCAGGATGAGTGGGACGGGCCCATCGACTACACCAAACCAAATCGGCAACGAGAAGAGGAACTGGAGGAGGTAAAGAGGAGGAGTTGCAAGGCTACCCTGAGATTGCTTTGTTTCGTAGGATGGGCAGAAAACTCGGCACTGAACCCTGAGTGTCATGGGGTGGGGGATGTGAGACAGGAGAAAGAGAGGGGTTAGGAAGTGGAAAAAGCATCTCAAAAGGGAAAAGGGACCTTCCCTAGTTTCTTGGACCGTAAAGGCGAGGGAGGAGGAAAATATACTTTCAGACTACCAAGGTTGATGCCAGCCCTTTGGTGTAGGATCCAATCTGGGTCGGTCACCAGGACCAGAGATTTTGTCTTCTGAGCTTTTGGACTCATGCTGGAGCCCCCACCTTCAGGGAACTTCTCTCTACCCTGTTTCCCCGAAAATAAGACCCAGCCAGAAAATAGCATGATTTTTCAGGGTGCTCGTAATATAAGCCCTAAATGAGATGCTCAAAATAAGCCCCAGTTAAGATCGTCAGCCAGAGGGACACATTTAAAACTGTGTTTCCCCGAAAATAAGACCTAACCAGAAAATAATCCCTAATGCATCTTTTGGAGCAAAAAAATTATATAAGACCCAGTCTTATTTTGGGGGAAACACAGGTAGCTAGAGAGAAGTTCCCTGAAGCTCCAACATGAGTCCAAAAGCTTGGAAGACAAAATCTCTGGTCCTGGTGACCGACCCAGATTAGAACCTACAACATTATCCTGGGACACGCCTTCATTCGTCAGACCTTTGAGTTGGGTCCAGACAAGAAGCACCAACCATAATTACAACTAACTGTCAAAAATGAGTCTGCTCTTGGTGGCGCGGTGGTTAGAATGCAGTACTGCAGGCTAACTCACTGCTCACTTCAGGAGTTCGATTCTGAGCGGCTCAAGGTTAACTCAGCCTTCCATCCTTCCGAGGTGGGTAAAATGAGGATCCACATGGTTGGGGGCAATAGGCTGACTCTGTAAAACCATGTAGAGAGGGCTGTAAAAGCTCTGTGAAGCAGTATATAAGTCTAAGTGCTATTGCCATTGCGATTCCCTGTAATCAGATGACACAGATATGTAAACACAGAATTAAAGTTGAGAACAGATGTATTTAATTACTTATATCCCACCTTTATTATTTTTACCGATAACTCAAGGCAGTGAATATATCTAACACTCCTTCTTCCTGCTATTTTCCCCATAACAAGAACCCTGTGAGGTGGCTTAGGCTGAGATAGGTAACTAAACTAATGGTTGTCCCAAAAGTGCTTTTTTCAAGAGGCCACTGGACTTTCTGGTTTTTCATTGTGAAGACATTTCGCTTCTCATCCAAGAAGCTTCTTCCGTCCAGAGTCGAAGAAGCTTCTTGGATGAGAAGCGAAACATCTTCAAGAGAAAGTCCATTTGCCTCTTAAAAATGCACCTTTGGGACAGCCATGACCTGGATGATGGAGAATCTCCATAGACATTAAATTAATGGTTATAAGTCAAGGACTATCTATATACAGGAAAACCAGGTGTTGACTCAGTTCCAGATTATGTAATGGACATCTCAGGGTACTTTGCTATCTTCTGGAATATTTTCTTCCTGGCTTTGCTTGGGATTTCCTTGCCAATTCTCATCCTGCTTAACTTTACTCAAGATTAGCCAAGTGCTGTCTGCTGGGATTTATGCCAGTTATGCCAGTACCACAACCCGCTGGCGGGTTTCAAAAATTTTTATTTATTTATTTATTTATTAGACTTGTATACCGCCCTTCTCCTTACGGACTCAGGGCAGTGAACAGCCGACTAAAAAACCAATACATAAAAGTTAAAATCATACTAAAAACAAATATAAATTTGGCTGAAAATTTAAAACAGATAAATATTAAAATAAGTCAATCAAACTCTAAAAAATTTTAAAAAATTTAAAAATAGAAGGGATCAGGCAAGTCCGGTAAGTTGGAAAAGATAAGTCTTCAAAGCGCGACGAAAAGTCCGGAGGCCGGCGATCGTTCTCAGTTCTGGAGGAAGATCATTCCAGAGGGTGGGGGCTACCACAGAGAAGGCTCTCCCCCTGGGGGTCGCCAGCCGGCATTGTCTGGCTGACGGCACCCTGAGGAGGCCCTCTCTGTGGGAGCGAACCGGCCGGTGGGAGGCAATTGGTGGCAGAAGGCGGTCCCTAAGTACCCTGGTCCTAAGCCATGGAGCGCTTTAAAGGTGATTACCAACACCTTGAAACGCACCCGGAAGTCCACCGGCAACCAATGCAGCTCACGCAGGAGAGGTGTCACATGGGAGTGCCCCGTCGCTCCCATAATCCCCCGCGTGGCCGCATTCTGTACCAGTTGGAGCCTCCGGGTGCATCCCAAGGGGAGCCCCATGTAGAGAGCATTGCAGTTTACTTCCGGTTCTGTGGGTATGGCTTGGTGAGCATGGCAGGGGAAAGATACTGTAAAATCTCCATTCCCTCCCCACTCCAGGGGAAGATTACTGCAAAAGCCCCATTTCCTCCCGATCAGCTGAGACTCGGGAGGCAGAGAATAGATGGAGCTGGGGCCTGTCAGCGGTGGTATTTACTGGTTCTCCGCACTACTCAAAATTTCCGCGACCGGTTCTCCAGAACTGGTCAGAACCTGCTGAAACCACCTCTGCCGCAACCCAAAGAAAACAACATACAAGCTCATATATATTATAAGTATTTGACATTTGCGTCTTCACTTGTATCCCTGAAAATGCAAGCAGTTTTTTTCAGAAAACAGGGCTTTTCTGTCCATCGAAAGAAAAGGTCATTTAACATTAATAAGCAATAATGTACAGCAATCCAGGGGAGACCTTTAAGCATTGCACTCAAGATAGAAACCTTTCTTTAGCATCATAAAATCATTGAATGTGCTTTTGCAATTGCCGATCAATACCATGCTTAGCTTTAATTGTACACTCCAACGTACAAGGTTACATTTATTAACGTTTCAGAAATTATATTTAACACTGAGATACACTTCTATCTTTGAAGGTTTAAATCATCTTAGCGCCCACACTTTCTAATTTATATTGCATAAGTAATGCTGTACCCAGCTGATACGTGCATTTCATAATGTAGATTTTGCATCTTCTGATAAAATAATTTGAGGTGGGGGAGGAAAGATCACTTGTTCGGTGTATTTCTGTATTGAATGAATTGTAGTTACCAGGTGTTTAAGCACTTACTTTCAGTGGTGGGATTCACCCCCCCCACACACACACACACCCCGCCGTGGTGCAGGAGGCCAATTAGGCCACGCCTACATGGCCACGCCCACCTAGCAACTGGGCAGAAACCCAGTTGCTAAAATTTTTGAATCATACCCTTTTGAAGACACACAGCTTCTCTTACAGGTTGAAAAAGTTGACCTTAACATCAAGCATGTTTTCCAACAAATTTTAGTAAAAATTTGTTGAGCGTTTAGTACAAGTATATTTAATAATTTGGGGGGGGGGGGAGCTGCACCTCGCTGGCCCTTCTATGTATCTGGTGGAGGAAACTACAGCTCACCAATATTTATCTATTATCTATCTATCTATCTATCTATCTATCTATCTATCTATCTATCTATCTATCTATCTATCTATCTATCTATCTATCTATCTATCTATCTATCTACTTTACACAGCCAACTATCACACATAAGATCCTAGACAGAGCAGCCACTGAAAATGGCAAGATTGAAGTAGGACAAACGCACATCAGGAACCAGACCACCCATATCATTGACCCTCCTCATTGAGACCCCTCATTCAACTCAAATTTGACAAGAACCCAAATCTTCATGGACTTCTAGAAGATTTAAAATTAGGGCTCCGTGGTATCACAAGTGGTGCATTCTCCAAGGTCGCATTAGATAAAGCATTAAAGGGAAGAGACCTGGAATGTACCCAGTAGCATTTGTTAGAAAGAAATGAATTTTTAAAAATTTATTTGATTTTTATTCCACTTTTAGTATTGTTTATAACTAACCCAAGATGGCGGACACACTTAATACACCTTCCTCCTCCTATTTCCCCCAAAACAATAACTCTGTGAGGTGGATTGGGCTGAGAGAGGGGGGACTGGGCCAAAGTCACCCAGCTGGCTTTCATGCCCAAAGCAGGACTAGAATTCACAGTCTCCTGGTGATAGGCCCAAAGTCACCCAGCTGGCTTTTATGCCTAAGGCAGGACTAGAACTCACACTCTCCTGATTCCTAGGCCAACCCCTTAACCATTAGACCAGATTGGCTCTTACTAAACTGCTCTTGATTTCTTGCTACTGTAGACAAACCCAAACCCAAATCTTCGTGGACTTCTAGAAGATTAAAATTAGGGCCCCCTGGAATCCCAGGTGGTGCATCTCCAAGGTCCTATCAGATAAAGCATTGAAGGGAAGGCATCGGGAATGTACCCAGTAACGTTTGTTAGACAGAAAAGATATTATATATATATATTTATTTATTTATTAACTTTGCTCGCTTCTTCTATACTTCAGTAACTTTATCCTTCGATGAGTATAACTTTTATCTACTGTCCTCTGATACTCAGGGTAAACCTCCTCACCGCCTTTATGAGCCAGAATCTACTCTACTGACTTCTCTCTTTTGCTTTCATGATTTAAGTCCATCATGTGTAAACCCTACTCAGAAATTCTCTACACTTTGATCAAAATTCTCTACACTTTGATCAAAAGTGCTGTGGCTTTTTCAAGAGGCAACTGGGCATTCTGGTTTTTCTTTGAAGACGTTTTGCTTCTCATCCAAGAAGCCTCTTCAGCTCAAGTGGTAGTTTTGTTTCCCCAATGTACAGATCTGCATATGGCTCACTGCACTGTACTGCCTATACCCCATTGCTTAGTTTGTGTCTGGGTGTTTTATCCTTGGGGTGGATAAGCTTCTGCCTTAGTGTGTTCTGGGCTTTGAAGTGTGCAAGTATGTCTCTCTCAACAGAGGGGGACGGAGAAGACATCTTCTATCTCCAGTCTACCACACTGTTGTGGCCCCGTCCTCTGAGCCTATCCCATTGGAGGAAGGAAGCTCTGAGCATGAGGAAGAGGAGCCAGCCAGATCTCCCAGCCCCCCCCCCTCTGGCACCGTCTCAGGTGCCAGCTGAAAGATAGCAAAGTAGTGGGGAAACAGGTGTCTCAGATGAGAGTGAGGGAGAGACGTCATTCCTGGACGCACGTCAACGAAGGCGAGATAAGCGCTTGCAGCAGCTGAGGAGGCGTGCGAGGGAATAGACCTGAGTCACTGGACTTGAGTCACAGGACCAATGAGTCACTGGATCACACCCCAGAGACTATATAAGAGAGGGTGGTGGTCAGTGATCCCTGTGACGAACAAAACTCAATCTGGTAGTCATTGGAGCCTGAAGCTGCTAAAAGAACGGATTTTGGCAAAGCTACGTATGTGATTTTCTTTCTGTGAACAATTAAAGCACTTGGCAGACGGTGTGAATATCACTGCCAAGTTGGAGATAAGGACTGTGGTGTGTGCCAAGTGCTTCTTTAACCCTCGACTGGCTGTGTTTTGTGGGTGTGTGTAGAGGGGGACAGATCACACACAGTCTTTTCAACTTTCCACACCAGTGGTGGGATTCAAATAATTTAACAACCGGTTCTCTGCCCTAATGACCGGCTCAAAGTGGGTGCCAGGGGGTGTGACAGGCAGCACTCGGCCTCCTGCACCCCCCTGGGAGCAAAAACGGGCTGTGGGGGAGGGGCACATTGCACCCTGTGGTCACCATTTTGGGCCTACTAGTAGGGTTCAAAGAAAATTACTACCAGTTCTGTGGGCGTGGCTTAGTGGGCGTGGCATGGCTTGGTGGGCATGGCTTGGTGGGCATGGCAGGGGAAGGATACTGTAAAATCTCCATTCCCTCCCAACTCCAGGGGAAGGATACTGCAAAATCCCCATTTCCTCCCGATCAGCTGGGACTCGGGAGGCAGAGAATAGGGGGCGGGGCCAGTCAGAGGTGGTATTTGCCAGTTCTCTGAACTACTCAAAATTTCCGCTACCGGTTCTCCAGAACTGGTCAGAACCTGCTGAAACCCACCTCTCTAGTAGGCCTCCTTGCACTTACCTGGGAGCCAAAATGGGGCGTATGGGGACTCCTGGAAGGGGTGAGGAGGGTGGGGAGGAGCAGCCAGCAATTTAACAACTGGTTTTCCAGAACCGGCCTGAACCAGCTGAATCCCCCTAGTGCTCCACCCACACCCATTTGCATTATTCAGGTGACCCTGAAGACACAGATAAACCTCCAAGGGGCCTCAACGACTCTCTAAAAGGGTGCAAATGACCAGCTGCCTGCAAGGAGTATCAATCCTTCCCTTCCCCACCATCCAGTCAGAGCCGAAGAAGCTTCTTGGATGAGAAGCGAAATGTCTTTAAAAAAAAAAACTCAGAAAGCCCAGTTGTCTCTTGAAAAGAAAAATCACCTTTGAGATAACCATGACCTGGATGACTGAGAATCTCCACAGATATAGTGCTGTGGCTGAGTTTTGCAAAGTTGCCTCTACTCCCTCCAGAATATTTTCTGGGTTTGCTTTTTTTGCAGTCGGAGCCCGCCGCCCGTTCATTCGCCTCCTCGGAAGCCGACGAACAAGAAGTCCCAGAGGAAAACTTTGAAGAAAGAAAATATCCAGGGGAAATCACCTTAACCAACTTCAAGCTGAAGTTCCTTTCCAAGGAAATCAAGAAAGAGTTACTCACGTGAGTTTGCCCGCTTGGCTAAGCAGTTGTGCCATTAAAGATCCGAGAGGGGACAAACTCCCTTTATCATTTTTCTTTTACTTTATTTCCAAACTTAAAATGCAAAAAAAAAAAGAGAGAGAGAAAGACAAAAAAGAGAACAAAATGTAAAAAGAAGAAAAGACAAAGGAGAAAAAACCAAAAGAACAAAACAAAACCAGAAAAAATATGCCTAAAAACAGAATAACAAAAATACAGATAGTCCTCGACTTACGTCCACAACTGAGCCCAAAATTTCTGTCACTAAGCGAGAGGCTTGTCAAGGGACTTTTGCCCCCTTTCACAACCTTTCTTGCCACAGTTGTTAAATGAATCGCTGCGGTTGTTAACCTGGTTATTAAGTGAATCTGGCTTCCCCATTGACTTTGCTTGTCAGAAGGTCGCAAAAGGAGATCACGTGACCTTGGGATGCTTCAACCGTCATAAATATGAATCAGTTGCCAAGCGTCTGAATTTTGATCATGTCACCCTGGAGAGGTGGCAACGGTCGTGAGAAAATGGTTATAATGGCTACTTTTTTTTTAGTGCCGTTGTAACTCGAAACGTTCACTAAACAAACTGTTGTAAGTCAAGGACTATCTGTACACATAATTGTATGCCTCTGGTTGAATACAGATAAAATACATTTCAACAGGAATAGTTCCCCCAGCCATTGCAAAACAGGTCCACAATATATGAACTTCTAGATCTCTATTTATTGAATTACTATACCCGGCATTAAATATTTCAGATATGAAACTCTATTATCAGTCAATCATTTTGACCTACCATCTCTCTGCTGTAGTATAAAGCAGTTAACGGGGGATCCAGCGGTGAAATGCACTTATCTTCGCTATCGGTTTGGAAATGTGAGCACCCGCGCCTCTTCTGCGCAGACACAGTGAATCAAAAACGGGACATAATGATGTCCCAGCGAGTGGGCGGAGCCTCCCGCTGCTGGGCCTACCCGTTCGCGCGAGTCGGATAGATCCGGCCAGATTTCACCGCTGGGGTGATTCCAAAACAAAGCTAAATTTCAACAGTATCTGTTCTATTATCGATCTGTTATTGTATTCAACAAACAGAAGATCTAGAAACAACTTCTAATCTATCATAAACCTACTGCAATAGACACCCACCCACCCCCCCATCTCTCTATAGCTTGCTTTCATTTAGATTTCTGTATTTATCAGGAGGTGGACTCCATCCAAGAGATCCTTCTCACCATTGGCTTCTGTGATGCAATTCTATTTATTTATTTTATTTTATTTTATTTCAATTTATATACCGCCCTTCTCCCCGGGAGGACTCAGGGACGTGAACAGCCAAATTAAAACACATATAATACAAATATTTAAAAAGTTTAAAATTAAATTAAATCATCGGCTTTTCAGTATAAAAAATCTCAAATCTACAAGTTAAAATACCCAATTTAAAACCCAAAAATTGATAATATCAGAATTTTAAAAACCCCATTAAAACCAGTCAAGCTAGGCCGGCTTGTTGAAATAAGTAAGTCTTAAGGGCCTTACGGAAAGTGCAGAGGTCCGGGATCAATCGAATTTCAGGAGGTAGCTCATTCCACAGGGCGGGTGCCCCCACAGAGAAGGCTCTCCCCCTGGGGGCCGCCAGCCGACATTGCTTGGCTGAAGGCACCCTGAGGAGGCCCTCTCTGTGTGAGCGTACTGGCCGGTGGGAGGTTATCGGTAGCAGCAGGCGGTCTCGCAGATACCCCGGCCCTATGCCATGGAGCGCTTTAAAGGTGAGAACCAACACCTTGAAGCGCACCCAGAAGACCACCGGAAGCCAGTGCAGCTCGCGCAGGAGGGGTGTCACATGGGAGCGCCTTGTCGCTCCCATAATCACCCGCGCGGCCGCATTCTGGACCAGTTGGAGCCTCCTATGAAAGAAGAGATAACTTTGCTGGATGAATGTGGACGGGAGTCTTTAAGGCATTGAAAGTTCAAACGTCATGTTAGAAAGCATGATTTCAGAGAAAGAGTAGTGGAAATTTGGAGCCAGCGTCCAGGGGGAGTTGGTGGGTCAGTCATCCGTGACTGAGTTTAAACATGCTTGGGATAAACACGTGTCCATCACCCAGCAAAAATTATAAAATAAAATAAAATAATAAAAATAATTTAAAAATAATGAATAATTATATCCAACATGACTAGCATTGATGATGTTGCCTAGTTGGGTAATGAAATGTCCCAACTCAGAAAGAGGGCACCAAGGATCCCCTCCTCCTTCTCCTTCTCTCTACAAACCCCACTTCCTTCTAGCATTGATGATGTTGGCTAGTTGGGTAATGAAATGTCCCAACTCAGAAAGAGGGCACCAAGGATCCCCTCCTCCTTCTCCTTCTCTCTACAAACCCCACTTCCTTCTAGCATTTATGATGTTGGCTAGTTGGGTAATGAAATGTCCCAACTCGGCAAAGAGGGCACCAAGAACAACAAAGTTGTTCTCCTCCTCCTCCTCCTCTCCATAATCCCCACTCTCTTCTAGCATTGATGATATTGCCTAGTTGGGTAATGCTTGCATTTGCAAGAAAACAATCATGCTCAGAGAGCACCGAGGACTCCCCTTATATTAAAAAGAAAAAAAAAACAACCCTCGAAGGACAGATTCCATGAATCGCTAATCCCTTTTTTCTGCTGTCTACGTTTCTGCATTCAAAATCCCACCCAAGATTCATTCATATTTCACACAGGAAGGATGTTATTTAACCCAAAAGCTGTTGATATGAAGAGCCATTCCATATGGTCTCCTTGAAGCTTTGCCATGATTTAAGAATTGGGGCGGGGGGTGGGGAGAATGGTGAATCCAAACCACCCCAATCTTAACGTCTGGTTGAAGCGGAAATAAATGCATTTTATTTACATTTGTGCCGGAATGCTTTGGGGATGCTATGGGAGCAGAAAACAACTTTTTTCTGCTTAAAACAGATTGCTTCGCTTCCTTGTTTGCACACTCTCACAACATCCCCTGAAAGCTACCGTTTCCGAAATGTCCCACACCCTCTTCGTAACATCCTTGGCGAGTGGCATTTCTCCTTGCCCTGCGATGGTAGAAGGTTTGAGGGGGTGGGGAAAATTGTGAGACAGAAGGACGAACCAGCGTCTGTGGCTGTCAGATTCCCAAGGGTGGCTGAGTCTTATAAATTCATATTGAGAGGTGTGATTTTTTTTTCCTAATGGAAAAGGGGAGGGGTGTATGTGTGTGTGTGTGTGTGTGTGCAAGGGATGTGATGTGCCTATTGAAATAAATATACAACAAATGTCAAGTAAAAATCATCAGCAGGTTCCTATGTTTTAACTCCTAGCAATGTTGAAAGGGGAAAATATAAACTTATTTCTATAAGAGTTTTTATTTACAGGAACACTTTTATCGGCAATGTTTCCCTGTGCTTGTACATTCTCTTAAAAACCACTTTTTTTCCCCTTTGAAATCTACTCAACTCACCTGGCCTCTCAACTTCTAATATTCTAGGGAACTCAGTTAATCACCTGGTCCTAGTGGATTTAGCTGCTTAGGTACAATATTAAAAGAGCTGGCATGATGCTCACCTTTCAAATTAAAAAATTGACCGGCCTGAGAGAAACCGTGGTACAAGACTCAAGATGTTCAAATCTTTTTGGAACATTTATTTGGTTTAAAGAAGATTTCCAGTTGCTTAACCAGTGATCTCATAGCCGAGCTAAAAAAAAAAAGATGGCGGGTTAACGGAATCCAGTGGTTGAGTTCGTATCACCTTGTATGTGATGAATGAATAAACTATGGCTTAATGTGAAGGCATGGTTCATGCAACATGGTAAAACATAGAGTCATAGAACTGGAAGGGATTTTGGAAGCCTTCTGGTGCAACCTCCTGTCCAAGGCAGGAATCCTTATACCAGTGGTGGGATTCACCGGTTGTAACAACCGGTTCGCTTAGTGCGCCCTCTGGAGGCCGGAAATGGGCCCATGTCCTCACTTCCAGTTCTGCACTTACCTGGCATCCAAAATCGTGTGGAGACTCCTGGTAGGGGAGGGGCAGGGTGGACGGTGTCAGCCAGTCCTTGGAACAACCGGTTCGGCGAACCAGATTAAAGTTAACATTCGGTTTGCCCGAACCGGTCCAAACTGGCTGAATCCCACCCCTGCCTTATACATACCACCCCAGACAATCTTTTCTTGAAGACCTCTAGTGATGAAGCATTCACAACTTCTGAAGGCAAGCTGTTCCACTGATTAATTGTTCTCATGATCAGGAAATGCCTCCTTCCTTCTAGACTGGTTCTCCCCTTGATTAGTTTCCACCCGTTGCTTCTTCTCTTGCCTTCAGGTGTTTTGGTGAATAAGTCAACCCAACTCTTCCTTGTGGCAGCCCTGAGGAAGATACAACCATGTCACACCCCTAAGCCTTCTCTCCATTAGGCTAAACATACCCAGTGGCCTTCATGGCATGGGTTAGCCTCCAGATCCCTTATCATCTTCGTTGGTCTTGCCACCTCCAGATGTATGAGCTAAAACAGGGGTGGCAAACTTTTATTAAGGGCTGCATCAGGTTTGTGTTTGACCTCGGGAAAGGGGGGGCATGCGGACGTGGCCAGCTCGATATCACTCGAGTCATGGTCGCCTGTGGCGGCCCGAGCACTCTGCCAAGAAAAACAGGCTCCCGAGCTCCGTTTTCGGCTGCGACGGCCTCCTGCAACCCTCTGCCAGTGAAAACAGAGCTCGGAAGGGCGTCACGTGGCCCTCCCAAGCTCTGTTTTTGTTGGCAGAGGCACCACAGGCCGATCCTTTGTTGTTTCCAGGGCGGCCCCGTGGACCAGATTTAAGCACCCCGCAGGCCTTGAGTTTGACACCCCTGAGGTAAAAGAAAACACTGATGATGTTACCTAGTAGGGTAATGAAACATCTCCAAGAAAACAGCCAAGTTCAGAGAGCACCAAGGATCCCATAAAACTACGATGGCGAACCTATGGCACGGGTGCCACAGGTGACACGCGGAGCCATATCTGTGGGCACACAAGTGTTGCCCTATTCAGCTCCAGCGCGCATATGCATGCCAGCCAGCTAATTTTCGGGCTTTCTGGGCCCACTTGAAGTTGGAAAATGGGCTGTTTCCGGCCTCCGGAGGGCCTTGCAGGTGGGGGACAGAAGGCCGTTTTCAACCCTCCCCAGGCTCCAAGAAAGCCCCTGGAGCCTGGGGAGGGCGGAAAACGGGCCTACCGGGCCCACTGGGCCATTGCATGCCAAAAGTGGAGGTACCGCAGGGGGGGGTCACAGGTGCATGTGCAGGGGGGATGGGACGCATTGAATTATGAACCCCCCCGCATGATCCCCATTTTTGGCACACGACAGCCAAAAGGTTAGCCATCACTGCCATAGAAGAAGTGATTTTTTTTTCCATCTGAGAACAGGCGGCTGCTAACCTCTCAGTAACTACTGTATTTTCCTGCGTGTAAGACTACTTTCTAACACACAAAAATCTTCTCAAAAGTCGGGGGTCGTCTTATACACCAGGTCTCATTCTCCTGTAACCAGGCAGACCAGCCCATAAGGCTCTAACAAGCCTTAAATGGCTCTGAGGAGGGTCATCTTATATGCCCAGTCGTCTTATACGCCGGAAAATACGGTACCTAATATGATAAATCCAGCTTGATGCCTCTCTGTAACCAAGCCGTCATGGCATAACAAGGCAATGGGGCTTCATTTTCCAAAAGGGCCATATGAGAATTTGAGACTGTTATGGAAGGCTAAACCCAATAGGGCTGTAAAAATACATAGACGTGCAAGCTTGCACATACATTAATTTGGGGTGGGGGGGAGAACGGAGGACCAGCAGTTGCCTTTCAAATACAAGTAGTCCTCGACTTCAGTTCATTTAGTGACCTTTCAAAGTTCTAACAATACTGGGGGGGAAAGGACATAACCATTTTACGACCTTTGCAGCATCCCCATGCTCGTGCGATTAAAATTCAGATTTTGGTTCATACGGAATGACTGTTATTGTGTCCCAAAGCCACGTCGTAACCATCTGCAACCTTTGAACAAGCAAAATCAATAGGGAAACGAGAACGCCAAAGCAGTTGTGGGTTGCTTCCAGATCGGGCAAACTGGTAGCGGCGGGAGGCTCCGCCCACTCGTCCAGATGTCTCTGCACATGTGCAGAAGCTTCTACGCATGCGCAAAAGCATTGCGCCCACATGCCCATGAGCAAAACGGTAGTGACAGGATTTGAATCCCACTACTGCACCACAGGCGCCCCCCAACACAAATGATTTCATGCTGGCCATATCCACTCCAGACTCCCAAGGTCACCCATAACCCTGATGCAGCCCTCAATAAATCTTGCTTGACAGCCCTGGTTTATAAGGACTTCATCTGGTCAGTAGATCTTGTGACGTAAAGATCATGTCAGTTGAGGGTCCCAATAGGTCAGAAAGTGGGGAAATGTAAAATTTACAACTATCAGTTCTGTGGGTGTGGCTTGGTGGGGGGGTTAATGTGACTGAACGGGCGTGGCCAACCTTTTTTTTTAAACTTTTAAAAGCATTTTTTTCTACAACCTCTTCGGTTGTAAAAATAATGCTTTTAAAAGCCTCTGACGATCCCAGCCGAGTTGCCTGATCGCGAGAGGCTTTTTCTTCTTTTAAAAGCATTTTTTTCTACAACCTCTTCGGCTGAAAGGGTTGTTTTAAAAAAAAAAATGCTTTTGAAAGGCTCTGATGGATCAGGCAACCCAGCTGGGATCGTCAGAGCCTTTTAAAGCCATTCTTTCGGCGGAAGAGGTTGTAGAAAAAATGCTTTTAAAAGAAAAAAAAAGCCTCTGATGATCGCGCAACTCAGCTGGACATGAGTGTGGGGAGGGCAGGGATTTTTGCTACCGGTTCTCCGAACCACTCGCCACCATCACTACCGGATCGGGCGATCCAGTCTGAACCGGGAGCATTTCACCCCTGGGTCAGAGTCTTGTGATGGGCCAGATGTGAGTCACCCGTGAATCTTGTGATGGGGAGTATAGATCCGTCTTTAGGAGATGGGGTGCTGGTGGGAGGCAGTGGCTTAATAAGAATATGAAATTGCTCCCCACTAGATGCCAAATGTAACTTTAGAATGCTGCTCAGCACCCCAAAGAAGGTGATTGGGCACCTAAAAACCCCTAAAAAAACCCCTTCCTCGAATTTCTATGACAAAAAGAGAGAGAGAGAGAGATTATCTTCTCCTTTTTTCTTCTATTTTTAGATTATTATTTTTTTCACATATGCACAAATCTTACTGGTTTCTTTATATTTTTTGGCCACTCACGTTTTCTTTTCCCCATAATTATTTTCGTTCAGTTGCCCTACCCCAGGCTGTGATGGCAGCGGACACATCACGGGAAATTATGCTTCTCACCGCAGGTTAGTTGACCTTACCTACCGTTTACTCTTTTCGGATTGTGACCGTCTCTTTAAAAAAAAAAAATCTTTTCTATTTTTTTTTTTTTTTTTGTATAAATGATAAGTGTGGATTCTTTGGTTCTATTCCAGGGATGGGCAACTATAGCAATTTTATGACCGGTGGACTTCAACTCCCAGAATTCCTGAGCCATGCCATTCATTCAGTCAGTCAGTCATGGCTGGCTCAGGAATTCTGGGAGTTGAAGTTCACCGGTGATACAGTTGTTCTAATTGCTGGTCCTTCTTCTATTCCCTCTTCCCCTTGCTTTGATCTTCCCAACTTTTTTTTTTTTTTTTTTTAGCTTACCCAAATATTCCATCTCTTCTTTTTCAGCCTTTCTGGTTGTCCTCTTGCTGACAAGAGTCTCAGAAACCTCATGGCTGCCCACTCTGCTGACCTCAAGTATGTTTGCGCTCAACTCTGTTTCTTTTTTTTCCCCCCTATTCCTCTCGCTTCTTATTCTTTGGCTTGCAATTTCCCTTTAAAGTCAAAATCTGCCTGGGAGCTGACTCTCGATACCAATTCACAACCTGTACAGGTAGTCCTCGATTTACAACCATTCGTTGAGAGACGAAAGTTACCACAGCAATGGGGGGAAAAGGGGGCGATGACTGTTTTTTTCACACTTACGACTGCCGTAGCATCCTCCCCCCCACAATCACGGGATCAAAATTCAAACACTTGGCAACTGGCTCTCAATTTAAGACGGTTGCAATGTCCTAGAGTCAGCTTATCCTGTTTTGCGACCTTCTGATCAGCAAAATCAATGTGGGGGAAGAAAGGTTTTACTTAACAACCAGGTTATTACTCACTTCTCAACTGCAGTGATTCGCTTAGCGACTCTGGCAAGAAAGGTCGTAAAACTGGGGCAACGCTCACTTAACAGTTGCCTCGCTTAGCAATGGAAATTTGGCACTCCATTATGGTCGTAAATCAAAGACTATCTGGATTGGATTGGGAAGGCACAAAGGGGTTGGATGACCGTAGGAAAACGTGGCCTGAAATTTTTATACATTCACACTGATTTATATAGATATATAAATATATTTTTATATATATTTAAATATATATATTTATTTTATTTAAAGAATGATGCATATATATATATATATATATATATATATATATATATATATATATATATATATATATATATATATATATATATGTGGTTATTCGGGTCTTCTCCCGCGTAGAATTGGAAGTATCTTGGCGACGTTTCGACGAAGTCTCATTCGTCATCTTCAGGCTGGTGTTCTCGGCTTCGTGCTTCCTGGAGCAATGTGAGATTGCAGCTGACCCTTCCTTTTAACTGCTAGTTGGGGTGTGAGCTGATTGGGTGGGAGCTTGTCTGTGCTCTGAATGGATGGGGGGTTGGTTGTGCTCTGATTGGCTGGGGGTGTGTTCTGTTGGGTGGGGGCTTGGTTGTGCTCGGCTTAGTATGAGTTGCAGGGGGATTTGAGCTGGTGAGCTGCGTTGTTGCAGGGGGATTTGAGCTGCGCAGCTCACCAGCTCAAATCCCCCTGCAACTCAGACTAAGCCGAGCACAACCAAGCCCCCACCCAAACAGAACACACCCCCAGCCAATCAGAGCACAACCAACCCCCCATCCAATCAGAGCACAGCCAAGCCCCCAACCAATCAGAACACACCTCCACCCAATCAGAACACAGACAAGCTCCCACCCAATCAGCTCACACCCCCACTAGTAGTTAAAAGGAAGGGTCAGCTGCAATCTCACATTGCTCCTGGAAGAACGAAGCCGAGAACACCAGCCTGAAGATGACGAATGAGACTTCGTCGAAACGTCGCCAAGATACTTCCAATTCTACGCGGGAGAAGACCTACAAACAAACACCCGCGAAAACCTCAGAAAACATATATATATATATATATATATATATATATATATATATATATATATATATATATATATATATATATATATATATTTGAATCGCAGGCAGATTTTGATTGACAATCCTTGACTTATGCAACCCTATTTCCCCCCCCCAAAAAAACCTTCTTAATGATTTTCTAATTAAATAATGCAATATCAACAGTCCTTCTTCTGCCTTATAGCACTGATTTCATTAGCAGAGTTGGTAATTTATGGACCACAAACTATCATCATCATCTTTTAATGACCTGACCCCATAATCCCTTGCGGAGTAGAGTCTTGGCAACTGAATGGAGCTGAGTTGAGTTGTTTACTGGCCAGATGCCCTTCCTGTCACCAATGTGGAATTACATTCAGTAGATCTATTCTCATCGTGCCCAGAGAGAGAAATATCTGCCTCTACCTAGGATTGAACTCACAGCCTCCTGATTGTAAGGCAAGAGCTCCACCTCTAGGCCACCGCACCACTCTTATGGACCACAAGCTATGAAGACAACAAAATGGGCTACAATAGAAAAAAATGTCCAGAGTTTTTCAAACAACGGTCTAGTTTCACACCTTGTGAGATTCGATTATTTCCATCAGTTCTTTCCCCCCACAACGGCATCGTTTTTCTCCTTCAATTAAAAGTCAATTAATTAAGCCTTCTCTATGCATTACTGCATTCAGAGTTACTACAGGTTCTCCTCAGCTCGGGACCAAAATTGAACCCGGAATTATGGTCGTAAGTCAGAGCGGTCATTAAGCGGGTCACTGTATGACTGCAACTGATTTTATAATCCTTTTTGCACTGGTTCTTAAGTAAATACCATGGTCATTAAATGAATGTCACTAAATAAATCATTAAATGAACGTCATTAAGAGAATACTGTGGTTGTTAAGCGAGCCCATTATACCTGTTGAGGGTTTTTTTGATAGAAACTAGAAGTAAACACCAGTTTTGGGCAAAAATGTCACAAATCACCATCATGTGACCGTGGGATCCAAACGGCCATAACACTGGGGCAGTTGCCGAGTGCCCAATCATGTGACCCTGGGTGGCCCAGGTTGTAAGTAGCTCTGAGGAGGTCTGTTGTAACTTCATTCGGTCGTTAAGTAACCAGTCGTAACTCGAGGACTACTTGTATTCAGTGGGATCAGAATAACAGCAAGATGTACACAAGTCAGAGCGGTCATTAAGCGGGTCAGGGTATGATGCAACTGATTTGCAGCCCCCGTTTAGTGACCATTTGTTTAGTGACCTTTCGAAGGTACAACAGCACTGAAAAAAGTGACTTATGACCATTTTTCACAGTTACGACCGTTGCAGAATCCCCATGGTCACCTGATTTACATTCAGAGGCTTGGCAATTTGACTCATATTTATGACGGTTGCTCTGTCCCGGGGTCACGTGATTCCCCTTTTATGACCTCCTGACAAGCAAGAGTCAACGGGGAGGCCGGATTCACTTAACAACTCTGTGACTAACTTAACAACTGCAAGCGATTCGCTTAACAACGGTGGCAAGAAAAGTCGTTAAAAAAGGGGGGGCGAAACTCACTGAACAAACGTCTCGCTTAGCAACGTAAATTTTGGGCTCAACTGTGGTCGTAAATCGAGGACTACCTGCATTTTTAGACGGAATTGTATTTTTGCAGAAAGAGAACTGTATGGGAATTAGAGGGGAAAAAATACAATTTGTTCATTTTTGAAGCACGAATGTAACCAGACTCACTCACCCTGCCTCAAGCATTTGGTGATTCTTCTACCAGTTTGTTTTCTACATTCAATCAGTGGTTGCTTCGCATAATCAATCTTTTTTTTTTTAATAAAAAAATTCTTTTTCTCAATGGCGGTCAGCTGACAGATAATATCCATTTTTACAATCAAGAAACTACCAACAGACAAACAATCCAAGAGCAAATAGCCTAATCAAGGAAGCACTAGTATAGTATATACTCTGTCTGTGTGTGTGTGTGTGTTTCTTTATGCCAGGGATTTTCCTACGTATATCAAGATGTTTCATGGCCTAATTTTCAGTGAAATCTCCATTCACTAGTTTTTAGACCTTTTTAAACATTCCAGCAGCTATCATGCTGATAGCTGCTGAAATGTTTAAAAAGGTCTAAAAACTAGTGAATGGAGATTTCACTGAAAATTAGGGCATGAAACATCTTGATATACGTAGAAATATCAATTAAATATCAATTAAATTTTAATTAAATATTAAAGAAATAAACACATAAAGACCTACAAAAATAAAATTATATATATATAATTATATATATATAATATATATATACATGTATGTATATATGTATGTATATATGTATATATGTATATATGTATATATATGTATATATATGTATGTATATATATATATATATATATATATATATATATATATATATATATATATATGTATGTATGTATGTATGTATGTATGTATGTATGTATGTATGTATGTATATATAAAGAGCAAACTCCACTCTTCTTCTAGCACTGATGAAGTTACCTAGTTGGGTAATTGGACTTCTTTGCTTGTTGGTTTGAAACATTGTGTTGCTTATCCAAGAAGCTTCTTGGAGTCCACAGGTAGTCCTCGATTTACAACCGTTCCCTGGGTCAGAAATTTTGGGCTCAATTGTTGGAATGAAAAAAGTGATTTACGATTATTTTTCACCCTCACAACCGCCGCAGCATCTCTATGGTCACAGGATCATATGAAACGGTATAGGGTCTCCTCCTTGAGCAGAGTTTTTTTGTTTTCTTTAAAAATTAGATTTATATGCCGCCCTTCTCCGGAGATTCGGGGCGGCTTACGATGCGTGAAGCAATAGCCTTCATACTTGTGTATATTTATACAAAGTCAGCTTATTGCCCCCACAAACTGAGTCCTCAATTTACCTACCTTAGAAAGGATGGAAGGCTGAGTCGACTTTGAGCCTGAGATTCGAACTTACAGTAATTGCAGGCAGCTGGTCTTAATCACAAGGCTTTTAGTCTGCTGAGCTATCCAGGCTCTAAGTCCAGGTTGGACTAGAAGACCTCCAAGGTCCCTTCCAGCTCTATTCTGATTGATTGATTGATCAAAATTGGGATGCTTGGCACAACTGGCTCATATTTATGACGGTCGCCATGTCCCATAGTCACTTGCGACCCACTGACAAGCAAAAGTCTACGGGGAAACCAAATTCACTTAAACAACCATGTGACTAATTTAACAACTGCAGTGATTCGCTTAACAGCGGTGGCAAGGAAGGTCGAAAAATGGGGCAAAGCTCACTTAAGGATCGCCTCGCTTAGCAACATAACTTTTAGGCTCCATTGTGGTCGTAAGTTGAGGACTATCTGTGTTATCCAGCCTCTTGCATAGGCTACAAACCAACAAGAGAAGAAGTCCAGCTGGCATCATTCAACTTCCAGATCTCTCTTATCTCCTCGTCAACTCGTTGGGTCACGAAACATGCATGAAACATGCCAGAAAACAACCAAGCTCAGAGAGCACAAATTGAAAGTTGTGCATAGACGGGACTTTTGATAACAACTCGCCTTGTGTCATACATCACAAACATTTTCCCCAAGATCTGCTCATTCCTGCACCAAAGATTGGTTAGTCAAGCTGAGAGATATAAAACGTTGCACACCCTTCGAATTGGCCTAATCAAGATCTTTCTTCAGGGGGAGAATGGAATGCATCAACTTATAAACAGTTTATTTAGTGACGGTCGGAAGTTCCAATGCCACTGGAAAAGAAGAAGTGTCTTATGACCGTTTTTCACACTTAACAACCGTCAGGTCTTACCGTCTGATTTTACAGGCTCCACAAATACAGGGGTGGATTCTAATTTTTTTTACTACCGGTTCTGTGGGCGTGGCTTATTTTGTGGGCATGGCTTGATGGTCATGTGACAATTCTTTAGGATTTAGCAGAGGTCCTGGTCTACCAGGCTTTTAACTGCTTGCAGAGCTGTACCTGTACATTTGTTTTTGGAGGCATCGGTCTATTCATTCATTTTTGGAGACACCAATCTACTCATTTGTTTTTGGAGGCACCGGTCTACCACCACACCGCCTTTTAACACGAGCCTGGATAGCTCTTTTAACAAGAGACTGGATAGCTCAGCAGACTAAAAGCATTGTGATTAACACCAGCTGTCTGCAATTACTGCATGTCCGAATCTCACCAGGCTCAAGGTTGACTCAGCCTTCCATCCTTTCTAAGGTAGGTAAATTGAGGACCCAGTTTGTGGGGGCAATAAGCTGACTTTGTATAAATGTACCAAAGTATGAAGGCTATTGCTTAATGCATTGTAAGCCACCCTGAGTCTCCGGAGAAGGGAGGCATATAAATGAAATTTAAAAAAATAATAATAATAACACTGATCAGCTGTAGGGCGGCCCTTTGAAGCCCCACAGCAAGAGTTTAAACAGTTTTCTTCCTTCTAGCCGATCAGCTGGGACTCGGGAGGCAGCAATAGATTGGGGGTGGGGGCCAAATAAAAGGTAAGAATAACACAGGGGGGAAACAGGGGGGGGCAGGAGGGCCCAGCTCCCTAACAAATAGAACCAGTTCAGTGACATCATATTGTCACTGCTACCGGCTCGGCCGAACCGGGCTGAACCAGGAGGAACCCACCACTGATACAGATGAACAAAGTTGGAAGGGACCTTGTAGGTCATCTTGTCTAACCCCCCCCCCCCCCCCGCCCAAGCAGACCCTACACCAGTAATGGCTAACCTTTTTGCCGTCGCGTGCCAAAAGTGGGGGTCGCGTGGAGGGTCGTGGTTGCGTGTGCCCACATCCATAATTCAATGCACCCTGCCTTCCCACATGTGACACCCCCACACACACACTTCCCCCTGCTTTTGGCACGCAATGGCACGGTAGGCCCATTTTCCCCCCTCCCCAGGCTCCAGAGGCTTTCTAGGAGCCTGGGGAGGGCGAAAACAGCCTTCCCCATCCCCCCGAAGGCCTTCCGGAGGCTGGAAACAGCCAGTTTCCCGATTTCCAGTGGGAACGGAAGGCCTGAAAATCAGTTGGCTGGTGCATGCACGCACGCTGGAGCTGAGCTAAAGCAACACTCGCGTGCCCACCAATATGGCTCTGCGTGCCACCTGTAGCACCCGTGCCATAGGTTTGCCATCACGGCCCTACACCCTTTTTGACAGATGGCAGTCCAGTCTCTTCTCGAAAGCTTCCAGTGAACCGTTGCAACATCCCCATGGTCACGTGATTGAAATGGCAACTGGCTCGTATTTATGACGGTTGCAACGTCCCGGGTTCACATGATCCCCTTTTGCGACCTTCCAACCAACTAAGTCAACGGGGAAGCCAGGTTGACTTAACAGCCGTGCTTCCACCTTAACAGCTGCACTGATTCGCTTAACAAACGTGGCAAGGAAGGTCGTAAAATGGGGCAAACTTCACTAAACAAATGGCTCAGAAATTTTTGGGCTCAGTTGTGGTCCTAAGTCGAGGATTACCTATATCTTGATCCGGAAGCTGGCGGGTGTCTTAATAAGGTGCTAATTACACTAGCAAAGTTGTGAATTATTGTTATAAGGAGTTCCAAGAGAATTATTGTTCAAGATTTGCAGTGCCAAAGGAGGTGGAATTTAGTTCCTGCACTAATGGAGAACATCAAGTTATTGTGTGGAAAATATAATTACCTTCAAGACGCCTGTCCGTTTTAATCTTACACTATGTTTTTTGATTCTGAATGAGCTTTTGCAACACTTGTGAAGTGGTAACTGTTTTTATTACACTTCCAGAGAATACATTTCCACATTGTTAGCACAATGCATTATCCTTTGCAATTGTTTTAAAAAATGGGAGTCTACAGGTACCATATTTTTCAGAGTATAAGACATACCTTTTTCCCCCCTTAGAAGGGAGTGAAAACTTGGGTGCGCCTTAAACGACGAATGTAGCCCCGCCCACCCACTGGCCCTCACCCTTTGGCCTCTGCCTCCCAGCAATTAACCTCCTTGCAGCAAACAGCAAGAAGAAACAGCCCGTTTCAGCTTCAGCACAGCCTAATTAGCACAAGTTGATTGTCCCTTGGAACGGGCCTCCCGACTCTCAGCTGTTTCAGGCTGCAGGGATTGCCATTGCCTATTGCTGCGTGGGCCTCTGCTACTTGCTGCAAGGAGGTAAATTGCTGAGAGCAGATTTTTTTTCTTGTGCTAATCAAGCTATGGTGAGAACGAAAATGAAAGTACAGCAGGCTATTTGCTGTTTGCTGCAAAGAGGCAAAATTGCTGGGAGGCAGAGGCAGATTCCTTTTTCTTCTTTTTCTTATCAAAAAAGATAGGTACATCTTATAGTCCGGAGCGTCTTATACTCTGAAAAATACGGTAGTCCTTGACTTATAACACCTTGTTTAGTGACCATTCAAAGTTACAATGAAGGCCCTGAAGAAAGTGACTTATGACCATTTTTCATACTCACAACCATTGCAGCATCCCAATGGTTCAAAATCTAGACGTTTGGCAACTGGTTTGTATTTATGACGGTTGCAGTGTCCCGAGGTCAAGTGATTCTCCCCTTTTGCAATCTTCTGACAATCAAAGTCAATGGGGAAGCCAGATTCACTTAACAACCGTTAATAACTGCAAGGATTCACCTAACAACTGTGGGAAGAAAGGTCGTAAAATGAGGCAAAATTCACTTAACAAATGTCTCAGAAATTTTGGGGTCAGTTGTGCTCGTAAATCGAGGGCTACCTGTGTTAATCTATTTAGAAGCCATAAAAATTCCTCCTCCGCCCCGCCAGAAAAAGGAAATTATCTCCAGCCCATTCATGTCTTTCAAAGCACAGATTTATCTGCATTTTTCTGATAGTTGGCAATTTTTAAAAAAAATTATAACATATAATGGGAAATTGAAGCAGATAGCTGATTATAGATAGTCCTCAATTTACAACTGCAATTGTGAGCAGGATTTCTGTGGTTATGCAAGCCGTGTCCAATTTTATATGACTTGTTTGCCACGGTTGTTAAATGAAACACTGCAGTTGATGAGTGAATCACATGGTCATTAAGCAAATCTGGTTTCCAGCATTGACTTTGCTTGCATATATAAAAAAAATACCACATATGATAAGCCTATCTGTAGATAAACTGACCGTCCAAATTTCAAGCAAAATATCATGAAAAGTGCACCACTGATCCTCAAAAATTTAGCCATAGCAACAGCGAAACTGCAAACTGTTGCATCATCATTGGGTTTTAATTTTGGGGTTTTAAAATTCGGCCAAAACTAATGATTTTAATTAATTTTAACTATGATACCTGTATATTTATGTTCTCAATCTGGCTGTATACTGCCCCGAGTCCTTCAGGAGAAGGACGGTATATAAATATTATTATTATTATTATTATTATTATTATTATTATTATTATTATTATTATTATTATTATTATTATTTAATCTGTAGTGAGATTCACAGTCTTTGAGGCTGGTTAATAGCTCAGCAGCTCGAGTCCTAACCAAGGATGATGATTATTATTATTATTATTATTATTTAATCTGAAGTGAGATTCACAGTCTTTGAGGCTGGTTAATAGCTCAGCAGCTCGAGTCCTAACCAAGGACCTAGGAACTGTTAAGATATCGTCGGAGGATGTAAGCTGTTCTGAGTAAGGTGGTTTTTTGTAGAGTCAAAATGTTCAAGTCCGGTAAATTTAGAATTTCTCAATAGTGGGGTAGCCCTTTGGGTATTGCTCCAAGGGCTCCAATTACAATCGGAACAACACATGATTTCTTTTTCCATAGTCGTCCAATATTATTATTATTATTATTATTATTATTATTATTATTATTATTATTATTATTATTATTATTAATAAAACCACACAATTTTAAGGTTGTAGACGGCTTTTAAAAATCAGAGTTCCGGTTCGTAGACAAGCCAAAACCCAATTTTTGACAGCTAAAATTCTCGATTTATTCACAAGTATAGACAGTAAACAAAAAAGAAACTTTTGGAGCTCTGAAATCCTCAAAAATTTTCATGACTGACATGACACCATTCCTTTGTTCTACTTCAAAGCCCCTGTGGGTTATCCTTGAAGAATGATTTATTTTGTTTCTTTTTATTAATTATTAAATTTATTCTGCGACCCATTTTGCAACAAAGTGACTCTGGGTGGCTTATTTTTCATATTGTATGTATTTTGATTTTTGCCTGTTCACCCCCTGAGTCCTTTGGGAGAACGGCGGTATACCAATTTAATAAATACTAGTATTAAATATTTATAACATCCTAACAATTTCAGAACCAGGAGCTTTCCCAGTATGGATACTTCTTGATGTACAACCACAACTGAGTGCAAAGTATATGTTGCTAAATGAGAAATAGGTTAAGTTAGCTTTGCCCCATTTTTCAACTTTTCTTGCCACCGTTCTTAAGTGAATCACTGCAGTTAAATTAGTCACACGGTTGTTAAGTGAATCTGGCTTCCCCATTGACTTTTGTTTGTCAGAGGGGCGCAAATGACCCTGGGGCACGGCAACCGTCATAAATATGAGCCAGTTGCGCCAAGCATCCCAATTTTGATCAATCAATCAATCAGAATAGAGCTGGATGGGACCTTGGAGGTCTTCTAGTCCAACCCCCTGCTCAAACAGGAAACCCTATACCCAGTGGTGGGATTCAAATAATTTAACAACCGGTTCTCTGCCCTAATGATTTCTTCTAACAACCAGTTCACCGAACTACACAGAAAGTTAACAACCGGTTCTCCTGAAGTGGTGCGAACTGGCTGGATCCCACCACTGCCTATACCAGAGATGGCTAACCTTTTTGCTTTCGCGTGCCAAAAGTGGGGATCATGTGCGGGGGTCACGCATGCATGTGCCCATACCCATAATTCAATGTGCCCCACCTCCCGCACATGCGCTCATGACCCCCTCTGCGCTACCCCCACTTTTGGCAAGCAATGGCACGGTGGGCCTGGTAGGCCTGCTTTCCGCCCTCCCCAGGCACCAGAGGCTTTTTTGGAGCATGGGGAGGATGAAAACGGTCCTCCGTCCCCCACCTGGGAAGCCCTCCAGAGGCCGGAAACAGCCCATTTCCCAACTTCAGGTGGGCCTGGAAGACCCGAAAATTAGCTGTGTGCTGGAGATGAGTAGGGCAACGCTCGCGTGCCCACAGATATGGCTCCGCATGCCACCTGTGACACCCGTGCCATAGGTTCGCCATCACAGGCCTATACCGTTTCATATGATCCTGTAACCATAGAGATACTGCAGCAGTTGTGAGTGTGAAACGTGGTCATCAGTCACTTTTTTCAGTGCCGTTATAACTTCGAACGACCACTAAGCAAATTGTGGTAAGTTGAGGACTGCCTGTACTCATGCCCATTGTTGTACAGATAGTCCTCGACTTACGTCGGGTTACTTAGTGACCATTTGACGTTACGATGGGCCTCCCCTACTTCTAGGGCTCACTTCTGGAGTTCCAACAGCCCTCCCCACCAAGGTCACATGACTGCGTGTGGGTTGCTTGGCAACCAGCCTGCATTTACGGCCATTTGTAGCGTTTCATGATCACATGACTACATTTTACAACGTTTTTGTTAAAAATCAATATTTCCGATTTTCTGCCAAAACAGCCCGTGGCAAACAACCACCACCACTTCAGAAAAGATCATAAATTCAGGTTGGCCACAAGGGTGACCCGCTTTATGACTGAACTAACAACTGTGATGTGCAACCTCATTGCAGTTATAAGTTGAGGACTACCTGTAGGTTATGATAAAGGAGAGTTTAGTAGTAAAATTCCACTCAATAGTAGAATTTATAACCCAGGAATTGGTGGGCTTTCTTTTTTGGATATCTTCAAGCACAAACCGGCCCACCAATGATTGGAAATAATAAAGACGTGGTCCTTGTTTAGTGACTACTGGGACTGGCAACGCAGTCATTAAGCAAAGCGGTCACTAAATGAAACTACAGCTGCGCTTCTGATCTGCCTTCAGCTTTCCTTTGCTTTACAGACCTGCGAAGGTGGTAAGAGTGAGGATTGGTCATAAAGTGACTGGTGTAACTGAATGGTTCCTGTACAAGGCAGTCGCTAAATGAGGACTACCTATTTGAATTCCTGAAGAGAGCAGGGTTGAATTTTTTTTTTTTTAATTTGATTTATATGCCGCCCTTCTCCGGAGACTCAGGGCGGCTTACAATGCGTTAAGCAATAGCCTTCATACTTTTGTATATTTATACAAAGTCAGCTTATTGCCCCCACAAACTGGGTCCTCAATTTGTTGGTTTGGCCTCTCTCTTTCAAAACTAAGCATCTCCGAATTGTTTGAATCTTCGTTCCAGCACAGATTTTTGTTCCCATCTTCATTCGGCTTCCGATCTCCATTCAATAGTAATAAATTGGATAGGTCCATGCATCCCTTCGGTTTAACGGTTTGCTTTCATTTTTCTGTGTTCCGAGAATCCAAGAAGACAATATGTCTTCAGTGACAAATGACAGCAATAAGAGAGAGAGAGAGAAAAAAAAAATCCTCAGACTCCTTTGGTGAAAAGAATTGACTCTGAAGTAACAGACTAGGTATGCCTTACTCTGATGTGTAAACTGTAAGGAAACAAATTAACGATCATGTTTACATCGATCTGCATTTTCCTTCATTGAAATTTACCTATCTACAGTAAAAAAACAGTTTCCAATCTCACTCCTGAGATGATAATTATTTCTTCTCCTTCTCCTTCTTCTTCTCCTTCTCCTCTTTCTTCTCTCCTTTCCCCTTCCTTCCTCCTTTCCTCCCTCCCTCCTTGCCTTCCCTTTTCTATTCCTTCTTTCCCTCCCTCTTCCTCCTCACTCTCCTCCTCCTCTTCTTTTTCTTCTCTCCCTCTTCCTTCCTTTCTTCCTTCTCTATCCCTCCCCTCCCCTCTCCTTCCTTCCTCCCACCCTCCTTCCATCTCCTCCTCATTCCTTCCTCTCAGGTGCCCAACTCCCGGCTGTGATGGGTCCGGTCATATAACAGGAAATTACGCATCACATAGGAGGTAAGTTGAAAATGTGTATACAGAAATGAGACGGGTGTCAGAAAGAGAAGAGGAGAATTAGTATATTTGGGGAACTGATGAGCCCAGGCCTCTTTTGAAGGAAGCCAAAAACGATAGCTACAACCACACCATTCATTGCTTAAGTTATGGCCATGGCCACCATCTTGATTGTTTCCTCCATCCTATCCCACTTACTTATGCATTTGTTTAAAACTGATTTATTTAGCCACCCATCTCACTATTCTGATTCTGGGCAGCTAACAAGATTTTTTAAAGTACATACAGTATCCCTCTGTTAATGCAGCCCAAAACTGTGTTGGCTTTTTTGGGACAACTGCAGCACACTGCTGGCTCATATTTAAGTGATCCTAGATCCCTCTCACGGTTACTACTATTGAGCCAGGTACTTATAGCTGTTCCCCACTCATTTGCATAACCATGAACAGTAGAATCCTCGGTGCTCTCTGGCCTTGGTTATTTTCTTGCTCGCACTGATGATTTACCTAGTTGGGTAATTGTTAAGGATATCTTGGCTCATAACCGATGTTATGGGTTATTGAGCAGAGTACCCCTTGAGTATGCACATGAAAGTGGCTGAGAGTGAGTAACCACAGTTAATATACTGACACAGTGAGTTGTGGTAGCCTTTTACTTTTTAGGAAAAAGTGAAGCAAACAATCCAAGTCATACACAGATAAGGCGATAGTTAAAATATCAATTCAGGGATATTCCAAGTACAAAGTCTTCTTACCAGTTGTTGTCATTAAACAATAAAACAGTTCTTCTTGAGTTTCAAACAGGAACAAGTTCAGTATTAAAACATTCAATAAATAGTGGAAAGCAACAAGTAGCAATGATCAAACAGTGATCATGCAGAGAGAACAGGTAGAGAGTAAGAGCAAATAAGCAGATAAAATGGTGTAGTGTCCACAAGCCATGATTCAGGCTTCCCTTTAAGTACATTGGCTACAGAGTTTAGCCAATCAGGATACAGGATGATGCAATACAGTCTTAAAGCAATATAATACCTTTTGACAAAGATGTATTGATAGTTGATATATTGCCTGACCAACTAGTTGGACAATAGCCATTTCCTAACAGTAATGAAACGCCTGCCAAAAAAAGTACCAAGCTTAGAGAGCACCAAGGATCCTACAGTTCAACCCTGAACTATAAATATTTTCCTTTATTGGCATGAAGAGTATAAAACAGCTGTTAGAGAGAACTAGTCAAATTCAAATAAGAACAAAAAAATGATGTCAAGGAACTTCCTAATGCAATAAAAATTATAATAATCTCCCCCCCGCCCTCCGCTGCAATTTTCCAACTTCCTATCTTGGGCCTAGAGGATTGAACAGGATGTGACTAAAATACATACTGTGTTTCCCCGAAAATAAAACCCTGTCTTATATTTTTTTTGGAACCCCGAAATAAGTGCTTGGCCTTATTTTCAGGGAGGTCTTATTATTTTGGGGCGTGTGGAGTAAGATGGGGCTCCTCTTGCCATCTTCCCTGATTTCCAGCTCTGCATTTAAATATTTTCGGGGAGAGCTTATTTTAGCGTATGCGCTCAAAAGCCCGATTGGGCTTATTATCAGGGGATGTCTTATTTTCAGGGAGACAGGATATTACATATCCATCCATCGGGAAAAAAAATAATTCAGTTTCAATTCTGAAGTCATTTTGAGTTTCTCTTTCAGTTCAATTCAGAATAGAGGTGGAAGGGACCTTGGAGGTCTTCAAGTCCAGCTCCCTGCTCAGGCAGGAGACCCTATACTCATGATGGCGAACCTATGGCACAGATGCCACAGATGGCACACGGAGCCATATCTGTGGGCACGCAAGTGTTGCCCTATTCAGCTCCAGCGCACATATGTGTGCCAGCCAGCTAATTTTCGGGCCTTCTGGGCCCACCTGAAGTCGGAAAATGGGCTGTTTCCAGCCTCTGGAGGGCCTTCCGGGTGGGGGACGGAAGGCCATTTTCGCCCTCCCCAGGCTCCAAGAAAGCCTCTGGAGCCTGGGGAGGGCGGAAGACGGACCTACCGGGCCCACCGGGCCATTGCGTGCCAAAAGTGGAGGTAGCGCAGGGGAGGGGTCACGCATGCATGTGGGGGGGGGGATGGGATGCATTGAATTATGGGTATGGGCACACACAGGTGTGGGCCCCCACCCATGATCCCCACTTTTGGCACGCGACAGCAAAAAGGTTAGCCTGTTGTGGCCCCGTCCTCTGAGCCTATCCCATTGGAGGAAGGAAGCTCTGAGAATGAGGAAGAGGAGCCAGCCAGATCTCCCAGCCCTCCCCCCTCTGGCACCGTCTCAGGTGCCAGCTGAAAGAGAGCAAAGTAGTGGGGGAAACAGGTGTCTCAGATGAGAGTGAGGGAGAGACGTCATTCCTGGATGCACGTCAACGAAGGCGAGATAAGCGCTTGCAGCAGCTGAGGAGGCGTGCGAGGGAATAGACCTGAGTCACTGGACTTGAGTCACAGGACCAATGAGTCACTGGATCACACCCCAGAGACTATATAAGAGAGGGTGGTGGTCAGTGATCCCTGTGACGAACAAAACTCAATCTGGTAGTCATTGGAGCCTGAAGCTGCTAAAAGAACGGATTTTGGCAAAGCTACGTATGTGATTTTCTTTCTGTGAACAATTAAAGCACTTGGCAGACGGTGTGAATATCGCTGCCAAGTTGGAGATAAGGACTGTGGTGTGTGCCAAGTGCTTCTTTAACCCTCGACTGGCTGTGTTTTTGTGGGTGTGTGTAGAGGGGGACAGATCATAGCCATCACTGCCCTATACCATTTCAGATAAGTGACTGTCCAGTCTCTTCTTAATCATCTTCAGTGATGAAGCTCCCACAGCTTCTGAAGGCAAAGTGTTCAAGTGGTTAATTGTCTTCACTGTTAGGAAATTTCTCCTTAGTTCCAGGTTGCTTCTCTCCTTGATTAGTTTCCATCCATGGTTTCTTGTCCTGTCTGCTGGTGCTTTGGAAAATAAATTAACCCTCACTCTTCTTGGAAGAGTGAAATCTGCTATCGTGTGCCCCCTTGTCTTTCTTTTTTCTAGAGTAGCCAAACCCAATTCTTGCAACCGTTCTTCATATATGTTTTAGTCTCCAGGCCTTTAGTCAAAGAAGGACCAGGGGAGACATGATAGCAGGGTTCCAATATCTCAAGGGCTGCCACAAAGAAGAGGGAGTCAAGCTATTCTCCAAAGCACCTGAGGGTAGGACAAGAAGCAATGGGTGGAAACTAATCAAGGAGAGAAGCAACTTAGAATTAAGGAGAAGTTTCCTGACAGTTAGAAAAAATAATCAGTGGAACAACTTGCCTCCAGAAGTTGTGAATGCTCCAACACTGGAAGTTTTTAAGAAGATGTTGGATAACCATTTGTCTGAAGTGGTGTAGGGTTTCCTGCCTAAGCAGGGGGTTGGTCTAGAAGACCTCCAAGGTCCCTTCCAACTCTGTTTTTCTATTCTATTCTAAATCATCTTCTCTTCTCTGCGTTTTTTCCAAAGTCTCAACATCTTTTTTTTTTCTTGGTGCAATAGACAAATAGCAATGTATTCGGAAAAGGTAGCAAAAGACGAATCCGCCTTACATCTCTTGAATCTGATTTTTCGAAAAAGCTAAACTTCCCAGAATCAGATTAGAGATACTTACCTTCTCTGCCGCTGCATAAAGATGAAAGGGTCAGATTTTAGCTGACTGCAAAATTCCTGTTAATAACACCACCATATTTACGACTCCTATTATCTTTTTTCAAACATTAATGAAGGTCTCGGCTGTCTCTCCCATTTGAACAGCTCCATTAACATCTGCCATCTGCTAGCAAATACCTTCCTAGCCAGACACTATTAATTGCAAAAGCTGCTCCCCTCAAAGCAAACGGCTGCCTTATTTTCTTTTTTCCATTTTCTTTTTAATTTTCACCACCGCTTGCCTCCCTTCTGAGGTGTGGAAACGGAAATTATCAGATCAAAGCACATGTGGGAATATCAAAGGGGAAGAATGGTTCCTTGTCAGTGTGAGGATGAAAATGAGATGTTCATTTTCGGGAGAAAATGAAAAAATAATACTTTCCGGGGAGCAAGGAGGGTGTAAGGAAGATTTCCTCAAGTTGAGGCCCAGCTGATAAATTATTTAGATCAGAGGCCTTCAAACTTGGCAGCTTTAAGGCTTGTGGACTTCAATTCCCAGAATTCTCCAGCCAGCTGGCTGGAGAATTCTGGGAATTGAAGTCCACAAGCCTTAAAGCTGCCAAGTTTGAGGAGCCCTGATTTAGATAGTAGTAGTATTTCCTCTTTCTTTAGTGACATCCATCGTAGCCAGAGTTAGTTACCTATTTATAGGTAGTCCTCAACTTACAACCACAACTGAGCCCAGAATTTATGTTGCTAAGTGAGAAATGTTTGAATTTGTTGTCCCATTTTGCAACCGTTCTTGCCCCAGATGTTAAGTGAATCACTGTTAAGTTAGTAACACGGTTGTTAAGTAAATCTGGCTTTTCCCATTGACTTTCCTTGCCAGAAGTTTACAAAAAGGGATTACATGATCCCGGGATACTGTGACTGACATAAATATGAGTCCGTTGATCACATGACTATGGGGATAATAATATTATTATTAATATACTAAATAATAATAATAATAATAATAATAATCATGCCACAATGGTCATAAGTGTGAAAAATAAGTCAATTTTTTCAGCGTCGTTGTAAGTTCAAACAGTCCCTAAATGAGCTGTTGTAAGTTAAGGACTATCTTTATTTACTTATATCCTGCCTTTATTATTTTTTGTTAAAAATAACTTCCAGTTATTTGTATTTGTTAAAAATACAGGTATTTGTTAAAAATAACTCCTGCGGACATATTTAATACACGTTACTCCTCCTCCCCACAAAAACCCAGCTGGCTTTCACGCCTAACGCAGGACTAGAACTCGCAGTCTCCTGGTGATTGTTGCAAAATCATTCAAACAGCTTTCGTATCTAAAGTGGGACTAGAATTCACCATCTCCTGGTGATTAGCCCAAAGTCTCCCAGCCGGGTATCATGCCCAAGGCAATACTAGAACTCACCATCTCCTGGTAATTGACCCAAAATCACACAAATGGCTTCATGAGTACTAGAACTCACAATCTCCTGGTGATTTTCCCAAAGAACCCCCCAGCCAGAACTAGTCATAAGTGCAAGGACCAGTTTGAAGTCACTTTAGTGCTGTTGTGACTTGGGACAGTCGCCAAACAATTTGTAAGCCAAGGACTACCTGTTAAGGCGACTAGCATCAAGGGCGGGAAGGAATTTGCCAAATGCATTCTGATATCCTTGGTTTTGGTTTTTTTTTTTCCCTTCTGTTTTTATTTTTTTTAAAAAAATCCTATAGTTTATCAGGTTGCCCTCGTGCCAAGAAAAGTGGAATGAAAATCCCACCCACGAAGGATGACAAGGAGGATCCTGAACTGATGAAGTAAGTGATGGAGGAAATGTCTGAACCGTTCACAAAAGTTATTTTATTGCATCAACGGCCAGGGTGGAAAAGCGGCTTGATTCGTTTTATGTGACACTGTACATCGTTTCCTTTTATTGAAAACATGACTGGAGTTATGTAGCAAGCTGTCGGCATTGCATAAAAGTTAAGTCCAGGGTGTACATTGATTAAACGGATTCCCAGGAAAATCATATTTTTGCTGGCTCGTATTAAGGCAGGGATGGGGAACTAGGGCCCTTTTATGACTTGTGGACTTCAACTCCCAGAATTCCTAAGCCAGCCTGACTCAGGAATTCTGGGAGTTGAAGTCCACAAGTCATAAAAGGGCCTTAATTCCCCACCGCTGAGTTAAGAGAGCTGACTCATGCATGATGCAATCTATGTTTTGATTGGTTGCTGTGGGGAGTTTCCCTTTTTTTCCCGCCTTTTTTCTTCTGTCTGTTCTGTATAGTTGAAGTCGGAGTCCATAAGTCATAAATGAGAATAAATCCCTTTTTAAATAGAAAGGGATGTTACTACATGTCCGAATTTGGGCGTACCGGATGTTAATTTTAATCTGGTTCACCGAACTGGTAGTTGCAAGGACTGGCTGATCCTGCCCGTCCCTCCCAGGAGTCTCTACACAATCCGTTTTGGATGTGAGGAAAGTGCAGGGCCCGGGCCGAGGCTCTGGGAGGGTAAAAAACGGACCTACTAGAAGTTCCGGAAGTCCGGAAACAGGCCCATTCCTTGCCTCCGGAGCCCAGGAGAAGCCATTTTTGCCCTCCCGGAGGCTTGAGAAAAACCTCCAGAGTCTGGGGAGGGTAAAAACGCCCTTGGTTCAGGAGGCAGAGTAGGCCACGCCCACCATGGCCACGCCCACCCAGCCAAGCGAGCAGTGAACCGGTTGCTAAAATTTCTGAATCCCATCCCTGGATCCATAGATTTGCCTTTAATCGTGAATTGAGAGTGTCATTTTCAACAGGATCGCTTGAAAATGAAGTATTATCAGTGATACAGTCCTCCACAGAGGTTGTTCTCTTCGGAGGTTGCTGGGGCCAAGTGACTCAAAATGTCATGGGTAATAAAATGCCAACAATGCAAATGTCACGCGAGTTAATATGCGCAGGCTTATGTGAAAGTACGTCGCCTGTTTTGAACCTTTAAGTCTGAGAGCCACAACCATTAACCCATTTCAGGGGTTAACGTCATACAATTGAGCCCCACAACACCTTAAGCCACAACAAAATCAAGTGAACACTTAGGACGCTTAACATATTGCAGAAATATCACCACTAGGCCTTCTACTGATCAGATTCAACATGTTGTGTGAACCCAGCCTATATCTGATCACAACAAAGCAAGCTAATCTAATACAGGTAAGTCCTCGACTTACAACAGTTCATTTAGTGACTCTTCAAGGTTACAATGGCACTGAAAGTGTGGCTTATGACCACTTGAACGTGTGGTCAAAATTCACACGTTTGGCAACTGGTTCATATTTATGACGGTCAGTGTCCCGGGGTCACACGATCCCCTTTTTGTGACCTTCTGACAAGCAATGTGTATGGAGAAGCCAGATTCACATAACAACTGGGTTACTAACTTATCAACTGCAGTGATTCACTTAAAAAACCGGGGCAAGAAAGGTTGTAAAATGAGGCAAAACTCACTTAACAAAATGTCTCGCTTAACAACATACATTTTGTGCTCAATTGTGGTCATAAGTCAAGGACTACCTATAAAGGCTCAATTTTCAGCCTGGGCATGTTTGCACGTGGATGTTTTTCATAATGCAAATATTGCATTGCATCAGACTAATATATGGATTTTGTGTGAGCGTTTTTTGCGCTTGAAAAACCAGAGTCTGTTGCATATTTCTGAAAACCACTTTGTTGGTTGCCTCTGAGGGTAATATATTGCAGGAAGTCCTTGACTTACGATCACAATTGAGCCCAACACTTTAAGAAAGGCAGTTGTTAAGTGAGCTATGTCCCATTTTTTACCATAGTTGTTAAGCGAATCACTTCAGTCATTAAGTGAATCACAGTCATTAAGTGAATCTGGCTTCCCCCATTGACTTTGCTTGTCTGAAGCCAGCTGGGAAGGTGACAAATGATGAGACTTCAGGGAAAAAGCAACCGTCGTAAATCCATGCCAGTTGCCAAACGTCTGAATTCTGATCACATGACCCTGGGGATGCTACAGCGGTCGTAAGTGTGAAAACTGGTTGTCAAAGGTCACTAAACATATGGTTGTAGTAGGTCAAGGACTACCTGTAAGTCACGGCAGTTGAGATCACACCATGTCCCTCTCCATCTCCATTTCTCCGGTCTTCCTGTCTGTTTTCCCTGCAGCAGGATAGAAGAAAGAGAGAGAGAGAGGAAGGAAGGAAGGAAGGAAGGAAGGAAGGAAGGAAGGAAGGAAGGAAGAGGAAGGAAGGAAGGAAAGGAATGATGAAGGAAGGAAGGAAGGAAAGAAAGGGGAAGAAAAAAAAGAAAGAAAGGGGAAGGAAGGAAAGGAAAAAAAGAGGAAGGAAAGAAAGAATGAAGGAAGGAAGGAAAGAAGGAAAGGAAGGAAGGAAGGAAGGAAAAAGAAAGGAGGGAAGGAAAGGAAAGGAAGGAAGAAAAAAGAAAAGAAAAGAAAAGAAAAGAAAAGAAAAGAAAAGAAAAGAAAAGAAAAGAAAAGAAAAGAAAAGAAAAGAAAAGAAAAGAAAAGAAAAATTAAATTCCCCAGAATTTCTGCACAGAGAGGGCTTAAAAATTAGGCCGCAGTCTAAGAAATTGTCCATGCTGCCATGGTTCAATCACAAGGGTCAATTAATTACCTCCAAGCCATCATTAAAATTGTCACACACGGCATTTACATGAGATTTGGAATGGGTTCACTGTCCTTCATTATTTCAAGCCCTGCTGTAGCACGCTTAGAATCCTGCAGCTTTTGTAGCATTCTTTCTTAAACTAGAAATACCAGCCCCAGGTGCTCCGTTTCTCTCTGTTTCCCCATGTTAACAAACTCTTCTGGCTCAAATTTATGGCACATAGTAGCGGTGGTGGTTAACACAAACTGCTATGATCCCCAATAGCGTCTGAGCTGGATCACAAGGAAAGGGAGGGAGGAAGTGGTGAGTTGTCCCCGGTTCGCACTGGTTCTATAGAACCGGTAGTAAAACTGGCGGGAGGCTCCGCCCATTGGCCCTGACATCATCAAAACATTTCTGCGCATGTGCAGAAGCTTCTGTGCTTGCACAGGAGAGCGTGCACGCAAGTGAAGCAAGAGTGCGCACGCGGCCCCGTTGCAAACCGGTAGTAAAGGTAAGTGGAACCCACCCCTGAAGGGAGGGTTTAAAGGACTCTTGTGAGGATCACAATCCTAATTAATTCCCTGCTGCACATAATTCCGCATCTCTATTTGAAGAACGATTTGACATCAGTTATATTTCTTTTCCTGAATTATAGGTTGTCCTTGACTTATAACCATTTGTTTAGTGATTGTTCAGTTACAAGGGTACTGAAAAAAGTGACATGATCAGTTTTCACACTTGCGACTGTTACAGCATCCCCATGGTCACGTGATCAAAATCCTGCCGCTCGGCAACTGTCTCATATCTAAGACGGTCGCAGTGTCCTTTTGCAATCTTCTGACGAGCAAAGTGGATGGGGAAACCAGTTTCACTTAAAAAATTGTGTTACTAACTTAACAACAGAAAAGCGATCCACTTAACCATGGTGGCAAGAGAGGTCGTAAAATGGGGCAAAAGCTCACTTAACAATTTTCGCACTTTAACAACAAAAACGTTGGGCTCAATTTTGGTCATACGTCGAGGACTGCCAGTGTTTAATGGAACGTCTACTTGCTATCTGTTCCATGAAAAAACCATGATAAAATATTTTGAAACTCTCTGCCAAACCCTTATACAGACTCCCTCCGTGGTTCTTGGCGCGGATGAGATGCTGGATTATTTTTTTATAATAAAAATGCAATGGAAGTTAAATTAGCGATGTAAAATATGTAATGGTTGTGCTGTGAATGCCGATTCGAATTGTCGCCTTCGCCTTCCCGCCTCTCCTTCCTTCTTTCTCTCGAGGTTTCAGTTGCTTCCTTACAATCACATAAACAGCGAGGCTGTTATGAATGTAGACAGCTTCCCGCTAGCAGGGATATTATAGGTGAATTGTGCCACATTTGCATGTGATTTAAAACAGAACCAGGGTTTCCAAATTATTTCAGAGTGGGGAGGAAATAGCCATGATGGGCTTCTCAATCGTCAACTCCTCCGTTTTCATTTTTTCTAATGTAATAAAATAAAAAATGCTGATGGAAATAACAATGAAACATAGGATAATGAAACTCAAACGAAGCTGCGGTATATTTTTTGACAATTGCCTTTGAGATTCCTGATGATTTGAGATTCTCCGCGTAAAGGGGTAGCTCAATTTTTATTCCCTCGGATGTATTTTATTTGTTATCTCTTGCTCTATCTCGCCCTGGGGCGGTTAGCTTAGGACAATAAAAAAGGGAGAAATGAAAAGAAGGCTGAACAGTTAACAGTAGCAAAGTAGTGGAACAATAGAAATAACAATGATCAAGAAAACAATGAGAATAGAGTGATGTGAGGATGAAAGATGGACGGGATGGAAGCAGGGAGTGAGAGGGAAGATGTGTGCTGATAATAACCCCCGGATATAAGAAAGATTCCTGACCTCCGTGCCTTCCGACGAGCCCTGAAGACCCTACTATTTCATCAAGCCGGTCTGACTTAAATTAGTGTTAATTTTAATAGGGGTTTTTAGGGGTTTTAAATTTTACGGCCAAATAGTTTCATTATTTTATTAGTTTTAATTTTTATACGTGATTGTTTTAATATGGCTGTAAACCACCCTGAGTCCCCTCGGGGAGAAGGGCGGTATATAAATGCAATAAACTAACTAACTAACTAACTAATATTAACTAGTTGGGCAGTGAAACATCTGCAGAAAAACAAATCAAGCTCAGAGAGCACTAAGGCCCTCACAGTTCAACCCTTAGCTACAAATATTCTCTTCTATACATTCCTTTTTGTTAACGGCAACATCCTGTACCCAACATTGATGTATGTTTTTGTATGGCATCTATTATATTGATTATAATAATAACTGGTCCTTGGGATCCATTCAATACAGGTAGCCCTCGACTTACGACCGGTCGCTTACCGATCGTTTGAAGTTATGTCAAACCTCCCCAGAGCTACTTATGACCCAGTTTCGAAGTTCCAACTTGGGTCACATGATCACATTTTGGCCGCTTGGCAATCAGCCCACATTCGCTGCATCCCTCGTGGTCACGCAACCATGATTGTTCAGCAGTTACTTCCAAAAGCAACCCATTGGCCAAAATAGGCTAATTTAACAATCACCGTGTTTCGATAATGACTGCGGCGTTTGTTTCTTGGGTTAAGAGATGTGGACTTCAACTCCCAGAATGCTCCAGCCAGAATTCGGAGGGTTGTAGTCCACACCAGAAGTCCACACCTCTTAAAGTTCACAAGCTTGAGAAATTCTGATCTAAAAGGTGACACCACACACCAATATATTCCTAAGACTGGCCTTACGTGCCCATTTCTGGCAACCAGTTGGTCCTCGACTTAAAAACAGTTCACTTAGCACCATTCAGAGTCACAATAGCATCAAAAGGCATGACCTACTTAGGGCCATTTTTCACACTTAGGACCATTTGCAGCATCCCCGTGGCCATGGGATCAAAATTCAGATGCTTGGCTGCTGACTCATATTTATGACGATTGCAGTGTCCTGGGGTCATGTGATCCCCTTTTGTGACCTTCTGATGAGCAAAGTCAATGGTGGGGGGGCGGGGGGCGGAAAGCAGATTCAATGAACAACCGTGTTGCTACTTTAACAACGGCAGTGATGCACTTAACGACGGCAGCAAGACAGGTTGTAAAACGGGGCAAGTTCACTGAACAAATGTTTCGCTTCGCCACAGAAATGTTGGCCGCTATTATGGTCGTTAAGTCGAGGACGCTTACACAAAAGGGGATCGCGTGGACCCCAGGACATTGCAACCCATCACACATATGAGTCAGTTGCCTCTAATTCTACCACATCTGAGGGAACCAGCCAGGGGTGGGCTTCAAAAAAATTAGCAAGGAGTTCTCTGCCCGGTTGCTGGGTGGGCTTGGTGGGCGTGTCCTAGTCGCCTCCTGCATCACAGTGTTTTTGCCCTCCCCAGGCTCCAGAGGCTTTCCTTGAGCCTCTGGGAGAGCGAAAACAGCCTCCCCAGGCTCCGGAGGCCCTCTGGAGGCCGGAAATGTCCCCATTTCCGGCCTTCCCAAACTTCCAGTAGGCCCGTTTTTTGCCCTCTCTGAGCCTCTGTGTGCGCCCTACACTTACCTCATCCAAAATGGGCTGCATGGGGACTCCTGGGAGAGGGTGGGCAGGGCCAGCCAGGAGTGGGATTTGGGGGTTCTCCGAACTGCACAGAATCTTAGCTAGAGGTTCTCCCGAATCCTGTGAATCCCCAACAGCCCACCCCTGGAATCAGCCATGAAGATGGAAAGATGAGAAGTTCCAATTCTGAGTTTCCTTCCATCCTTAATGACTCCTTTGTCGTTCTCCAGGTGCCCTGTTCCCGGCTGTGTTGGACTCGGACACATCAGTGGCAAATACGCCTCCCATCGCAGTGCCTCAGGTTGTCCCCTTGCAGCCCGGAGGCAGAAGGAAGGCTCTCTCAACGGCTCCACCTTTTCATGGAAGTCGCTCAAGAACGAGGGTCCGACCTGCCCAACTCCGGGCTGTGATGGTTCAGGTCACGCCAACGGAAGCTTCCTCACTCACAGAAGGTAAATTTCAAGCATCCAGCATGATTCTTTTCTCTGTAAAGGTTAAAAATCCCTTTTTGTGTGTGTGTGTGTGTGCCAATTTTTAAGACAGGTATTCCTCAGCTTACGACCACAATTGAGCCCATAATTTCCATGTCTAAGCAACACAGTGTTTCTGACCTAGCTCCCAACATAACAAACCCTCTGTAGTTAAACAAATGTTGCCTTTATTATGAGCGCCAGCAAAAAATCTCTCTCTCTCTCTCACCGCAGGCTAACAAGTCCATCCAGCAGGGAGATGAATAGTTGTCTGTCACAGCTATTCATCTCTGCCTCCTGCCTTTTGTCCCCAAAGCTAGGGTGGGGCTTTCCTAGCAACAGTGGCTCCTCTATCCCAAGGACTGGCCCATAGATTTCCATTGCTCTCCTCTCCTCTGCCTTCTGCGCATCCGCACGTCAGGCACTGGACCCAGCTGTTCCTCCTCTTCTTCATCAGCCATCTCCAGTCCTGGGGGCTGTTGACTCTCCGTCTGAGAGCTGACGGATGGCCCAGGCTCCTCCTCTGTCTCTCTATCTCCAACTGCTCCATTCTCTCTTCCCCCCTCGGAGCGCTCAGGTTGCCTTGATGCTTCTACTCATCTGATTTGGCTGCCGGAAGGGCTGGCAGTCGACAGGCCACAACAGGCAGCTCTTAAGCCCCATTTTATGAGCTTTTTTGCCACAGTTGTTAAGTGAATTACCAGAGATGTTAAGCTAGTCATACGGTTGTTAAGTGAATCTGGCTTCCCCATTGACTTTGCTGGTTGGAAGTTCGCAATAGATGATCACATGACCCAGGGACACTTCAACCATCATAAATATGAGTCAGTTGCCAAGGGTCTGAATTTTGGTCATGTGACCATGGGGACGCTGCAACAGTGGTCGTCATGTCACTTTTTTTCAGTGCCATTGTAACTTTGACTGGTCACTAAACAAACTGTTGTTCGTTTAGTGACCGGTTGTTTTAAGTCAAGGACTATATCTTTACAATGGAATACAGGTAGTCCTTGACTTACAACCACAATCAAGCTCAAAATTTTTGTTGTTAAGTGAAACATTTGTTAAGTGAGTGTTGCCCCATTTTACGACTTTGTTTTGCTACAGTTGTTAAGTGAATCACTGCAGTTGATAAGTTAGGAACATCGTTGTTAAATGAATTTGGCTTCCCCAATTTTTTTTTTTTAAATTTGATTTATATGCCGCCCTTCTCCGGAGACTCAGGGCGTCTTACAATGCGTTAAGCAATAGCTTTCATACTTTTGTATATTTATACAAAGTCAGCTTATTGCCCCCACAAACTGGGTCCTCAATTTACCTACCTTAGAAAGGATGGAAGGCTGAGTCCACCTTGAGCCTGGTGAGATTCGAGCTTACAGTAATTGCAGGCAGCTGAATGTTCTTTCTTTCTTTCTTTCTTTCTTTCTTTCTTTCTTTCTTTCTTTCTTTCTTTCTTTCCTTCCTTCCTTCCTTCCTTCCTTCCTTCCTTCCTTCCTTCCTTCCTTCCTTCCTTCCTTCCTTCCTTCCTTCCTTTCTTTCTTTCTTTCTTCTTCTTCTTTTAATTAGATTTATATGCTGCCCTTCTCCGGAGACTCAGGGTGGCTTATAATGCGTTAAGCAATAGCCTTCATACTTTTGTATATTTATACAGAGTCAGCTTATTGCCCCCACAAACTGGGTCCTCAATTTACCCACCTTAGAAAGGATGGAAGGCTGAGTCAACCTTGAGCCTGGGGAGATTCGAACTTACAGTAATTGCAGACAGCTGGTGTTAATCACAATGCTTTTAGTTTGCTTGTCAGAAGGACAGATAAGGGGATCATGTGACCCTGGGACACTGCGACCATCATAAATATGAACCAACTGCCAAGCATCTGAATTTTGATCACACATTTATAGCGATGCTGCAGGGGTCGTAACTGTGAAAAATGGTCATAAGTCACATTTTTCAGTGCCGTTGTAACTCTGAGCAGTCACTAAATGAACTGATAAGTCGAGGACTATCTGTATAGCAAGTTCCAGAATCCAAGTTTAGGAGGCATCAAGTATTCATTTCCATTAAAAAACTTTATTTTGTGATCAAGTTGTCTGATTGTTTTCTTCTTTATGGGCCAATCTGCAACCGAGTTCCTCTAATATATAATTTCTTACCCAAACGCAAGGCTGTTCAAGTCATAATGAATTTCTAATGGATGTATACAAAATACTGCTTACAAACCCGAGGGAGAAGATGAGGAACAAATTTACATCAAACATAAAATAGAGGCTTTCGTTTTCTAATTTTCCTCCCCTGACAAAGGAGAAAAAAATAATAAAAAGCAGAAATTAGAGAAATCAATCTTTTTTCCCTCAAAGAAAGCAAATATATTTTGTTTGAAAATGCGTGTGGTTTCAAGCATACTTTCTTTGAAGTTTTCTTCAAATGCAGAGAAGAGCAACGAAGATGATTAGGGGACTGGAGGCTAAAACATACGAAAAATGGTTGCAGGAATTGGGTAGGTCCAATTTAATGAAAAGGAGAATTTGGAGTTACGTGATAGCAGTCTTTCCAGTATTTGAGGGACTGCCACAAAGAAGAGGGGGAGGGTCAATTTATTTTCCAAAGCACCTGAAGGCAGGACAAGAAACAATGGATGGAAACTAATCAAGGAGAGAAGCAACCTGGAATTAAGGAGAAACGTCCTAACAGTGAGGACAATTAACCAGTGGAACAGCTTGCCTCTAGTCGAGAGGTTGTAGGCGATCCATCACTAGAGATTTTAAAGAAAAGACGGGACAGCCACCTGTCTGAAATGGTATAGGGCAGTGATGGCTAACCTTTTTGCCATCACGTGCCAGGAGCGCAGGTGGGGTTGCACGCTTGTGTGTGTCCCCACACCCATAATTCTATGCTCCCTGCCCCGCACATGTGCACGAGACCCCCTGCTCCTGGCACGCGATGCCACAGTAGGCCTGTTTTTCAGAGCCTTTCTAGGAGTCTGAGGAGGGCGAAAATGGCCTTCCCCACCCATCCCCGGAGGTCCTCTGGAGGCTGAAAACAGCCCGTTTGCCAACTTCTGAGAGGACCAGAAGTCCTGTTTTTTGCTCTCCCCAGCCTCTAGAATCTTTCTAGGGGTCTGGGGAGGGTGAAAATGGCCTTCCCTACCCATCCCCAGAGGCCCTCTGGAGGCTGAAAACGGCCTGTTTGCCAACTTCTGAGGGGACCAGAAGGTCTGTTTTTTGACCAGCCTCCAGAACCTTTCTAGGGGTCTGGGGAGGGTGAAAATGGCCTTCCCTACCCATCCCCAGAGGCCCTCTGGAGGCTGAAAACAGCCCGTTTGCCAACTTCTGAGGGGACCAGAAGCCCTGATTTTTGACCAGCCTCCAGAACCTTTCTAGGGGTCTGGGGAGGGTGAAAATGGCCTTCCATACCCACCCAGAGGCCCTCTGGAGGCTGAAAACGGCCCGTTTGCCAACTTCTGAGGGGACCAGAAGGTCTGTCTTTTGACCAGCCTCCAGAACCTTTCTAGGGGTCTGGGGAGGGCGAAAACGGCCTTCCATACCCACCCAGAGGCCCTCTGGAGGCTGAAAACGGCCCGTTTGCCAACTTCTGAGGGGACCAGAAGGTCTGTTTTTTGACCAGCCTCCAGAACCTTTCTAGGGGTCTGGGGAGGGTGAAAATGGCCTTCCATACCCACCCAGAGGCCCTCCGGAGGCTGAAAACGGCCTGTTTGCCAACTTCTGAGGGGACCAGAAGGTCTGTTTTTTGACCAGCCTCCAGAACCTTTCTAGGGGTCTGGGGAGGGCGAAAACGGCCTTCCATACCCACCCAGAGGCCCTCCGGAGGCTGAAAACGGACCGTTTGCCAACTTCTGGTCCCACCAGAGCTGAGCTGGAGCTGAACTTGCATGCCCACCGATATGGCTACGCGTGCCAAAGGTTCGCCATCATGGGTATAGGGTCTCCTGCTTGAGGAGACCCTATACCCATGAGCAGGGGGTTAGACTAGAAGACTTCCGTGATCCCTTCCAGCTCTAGTCTGATTGATTGAAATAGACATAGCAAAGACAATAGTTGGGTGCAATGGAGCCATTGAGCAAATATTACCAGTTGGTGTTCACAAACAATAGCAATAGGATTTCATTTTATATAGTGCTTTACTGCATTCTCTGGTCGATTTACAATCTAAGCATTATTTGCATATTGCCCCCCCCCCCCAACAATCTCAGGTCCTCATTTTACCGACCTCGGAAGGATGGAAGGCTGAGTCAACCTGGGGCCAAACTCACTCCAGAACAGAAATTTTGGGCTCATTTGTGGTCGTAAGTCGAGGAGTATCTCTACTTACAATGCTTGCAATGTCCCAAGGTCACATGATCGCCTTTTTTGCAACTTTCCCAGCCGACTTCTGACAAGCAAAATCAATATGGGGAAGCCCGATTTGATTAATGGCTGCATGATTCATTTAACAACTGGAGTGATTTCCTTAAGAACTGTGGGGAAAAGGTCATAAACTCACTTAATGACTGCCTTGCTCAGCCACAGAAACTTCCGGTTGTAGGTCAATGACTATCCGTATAGTGAAAGCATCTCCCTACCTAATTTATACTTGCCTTCAGCAATTAGCAATATTCTGGGATTTCAAACTGACTCCTGTTCCATTCCTAATACTTACTTCCTGAATCAATCTACCCAATCAATGATCATGTAATGAATTCACCGAGCTATGCCAGATTTAATATTAATGAACGTCAATAGCAAAAGTCTTCTGGGTTTTTGTAAGGAATTAGATTTAACTGCCCACATTAATGTGGCTTTTATATTTCTAATTGCCATTTTCATATCTTCTGTTTTATTTGTTGGGTGCTGCCCGGAGGAAGGGGGAGAGAGAGGGAGGGAGGAAGGAAGGAAGGAGCGAGGAAGGAAGGAAAGGAGTGGAAAAGGAAGGAAAGGAGCAAGGGAGGGAGAAAGGGAGTGGAAAAGGAAGGAAAGGAGCAAGGAGGAAGGGGGAGGGAGGAAGAATAGAATAGAATAGAATAGAATAGAATAGAATAGAATAGAATAGAACAGAACAGAACAGAACAGAACAGAACAGAACAGAACAGAATAGAATAGAATAGAATAGAATAGAATAGAATAGAATAGAATGGCCTGGTGGCTCAGCAGACTAAAGCATTGTGATTAACACCAGCTGTCTGCAATTACTGCAAGTTCAAATCTCACCAGGCTCAAGGTTGACTCAGCCTTCCATCCTTTCTAAGGTAGGTAAAATGAGGACCCAGTTTGTGGGGGCAATAAACTGACTTTGTATAAATATACAAAAGTATGAAGGCTATTGCTTAACGCATTATAAGCCACTCTGAGTCTCTGGAGAAGGGTGGCATATAAATCAAATTTTTTAAAAAATAGAATAGAATAGAATTCTTTATTGGCCAAGTGTGATTAGACACACAAGGAATTTGTCTTTGGTGCATACGCTCTGGGTGTACATAAAAGAAAAGATACATTTGTCAAGAATCATAAGGTACAACACTTAATGATAGTCATAGGGAAACAGTATAAATCTGAAGGAAGGAAAGAAGGAAGGAAGTGGAAAATGGAGGAAAGGAGCAAGGGAAGGAGAGGGAGGGACTGAGGAAAAGTGGGAGAGAGGAAGAAATGAAGGGAGGGAGGGAGGGCAAAAGGAAGGAAAGGAGCGAGGGAGGGAGAGGTTAGGACAAGTTTTTGCAACATATATTGCATCATGCCGATTCAGCTTGAAGTATTGTCTCGTTTCAGCTCCTTATGTAAGTTCTAATTTTTTTTTTCATTTTTCTTTCAGCTTATCGGGGTGTCCAAGAGCTACTTTTGCTGGAAAGAAAGGGAAAATCTCAGGGGATGATATTCTCAACACTAAATTCAAGACCAGCGATGGTAAAATAATCCGATATATTCTTTGGCTAGTTTTGTAATTTGGAGGTAAAGCAATTTAACATTGGAGCGCTCGGTGCTCTCTCTGAGCTTGTTTATTGTCTTGGAGACGTTTCATTACCCAACTAGGTAATATCATCATCAGTCCATGTAACTTTGTTTTATATACATTGTATTTATCGCCGTATTCATATTATTCTCTGATCAGGATGACCCATGCAAGTTGAATTGGAACAACCTAATTTGCTTAAAAAGTGCACTACAATTTTGGCAAGATGTTGTTTGCATTTTGGATGTCAGAAATATATTTCTGACCAGGAATAGCAGTAGTTCTCGATTTGCTACCATTTTTGAACTGTTTTTATTGAGTGTAATTTTATAATTATTCATTTTATCATTTTTAATTACATCCTTACATCTTGGCAGTCATTAAATGGGTCACCCGATAACCGTGCCGGATTTTACAACCTTTTTGCAATGGTCATTAAATGAACAAGACGGTCACTAAATGAAGCCATTATAACTAAAGAGTGGGGTTTTGCCAGAAACCTGAACACCGAGACCTGGCACACACAAAAAAAAACCCCATCAAAAATTCTGGTCATGTGATAGTGGGATGCTACAGAGAGTTGTAAATGCAAAATGATTGCCAAGCACCAAAATGCAAGGAGGGGGTGGAGCCATCGGAAGTTTGAAATCTGGTCACCAGCAGATTTGTATTTTGGGGACGCCATCTTTACTTCCAACGGTTGCTAGGCAACCAGTCATTAAGCAAGGACTACCTGTACCTACAGGTAATTCTCTATTGTCAGCATTCGTTTAGTGACCGTTTGAGGCATTGAAAAAAATGATTTACGACCGGTGTTCATACTTACGACAGGTTTTTTTTTAATTTGATTTATATGCCGCCCTTCTCCGGAGACTCAGGGCAGCTTACAATGCATTACGCAATAGCCTTCATACTTTTGTATATTTATACAAAGTCAGTTTATTGCCCCCACAATCCGGGTCCTCAATTTACCTTCCTTGAAAGGATGGAAGGCTGAGTCAACCTTGAGCCTGGTGAGATTCGAACTTACAGTAATTGCAGACAGCTGGTGTTAATCACAATGCTTTTAGTCTGCTGAGCCACCAGGCCCTCCTTCCCCTGGAGTGGGAAGGGGGTGGAGATTTTTTTATTTATTTGATTTATATGCCACCCTTCTCCGGAGACTCAGGGCAGCTTACAATGCGTTAAGCAATAGCCTTCATACTTTTGTATATTTATACAAAGTCAGCTTATTGCCCCCACAAACTGGGTCCTCAATTGACCCACCTTAGAAAGGATGGAAGGCTGAGTCAACCTTGAGCCCGGTTAGGATTGAACTCGCAGAAATTACAGGCAGCTGGTGTTAATTGCTGCCTTTAGTAGGAGGCATTAGCCCCCTATGCTACTCAGTCTCCTTATAGTTGCACTATATTCATGGTCATGTGATCAACATTCGGACACTCGGCAACTGGCATGTATTTTTGACAGTTGCATTGCCCCTAGGTCACATGATCAGCATTTGTGACCTTCCCCGCCGTCTTCAGCTGGCAAGCAGAGTCAACGGGGGAAGCCCAGATTCGCTTAGCGACAGCAGGATAGACTTAACCAATGCAGTGACTCAACTCTGGCAAAAACGTTAACGTGAGGCAAAAACTCACTTAGCAACGGAAATATTGAGCTCAATTGTGGTCGTACGTCGAGGGCTACCTACCTGTATTGGCCAACCTAATTGGTTGGGGCTGATGAATTTAATTTGTTGCCTTTTATGGTTCATCATAATTTCCCAATAACAAACTGGGAAATGTTATTTGATATTTCACAAGAAGAGTCCTCCACTCCTCTGCTCGCAACAGAATACCTTATGCCACCAGTCTTGAAATTTTAGACTTGGACAATCTAGAACTGAGCCACCTACGGTCCCACCTAAGTGTAGTAGACAAAATTATCCACTACAACGTACTACCTGTCAATGACTACTTCAGCTTCAACTACAATAACACACAAGCACGCAATAGATACAAACTCAGTGTAAACCTCTCCAAACTCGATTGCAAAAAATACGACTTCAGCAACAGAACGGTCAATGCTTGGAACGCACTACCTGACTCTGTGGTTACATCCTCAAACCCCCATAACCTTAACCTTAAACTGTCTACTGTTGACCTCACCCCATTCCTAAGAGGTCCGTAAAGGGAGTGTTGTTGTAACCCAGGCCCACGTAGTAACATTAAATGCAAAACAGTTCCAAAAAACAAACTTGATTTTATTAAAACAGCTGAGAATTAACTCATTCTCATCTTATTCCAAATTAAATGAAAGCAAAGCTCTCAAAATACCTGCAGTTTATCTCTGACCTTGGGATAATTAGGCAAACTGCCAAAGGCAATTCAGGAACAGA
>CM075960.1:9524496-9611996 GCA_038048745.1 Coluber constrictor foxii
CCCAAAATCACACAATCACCATTTTAAACCTTCCCATGTGGGTCAATGTGGGAAGCTAGATTCACTGAATAGAAAATAGAGTAGAGTAGAGTAGAGTAGAGTAGAGTAGAGTAGAGTAGAGTAGAGTAGAGTAGAGTAGAGTAGAGTAGAGTAGAATAGAATAGAATAGAATAGAATAGAATAGAATAGAATAGAATAGAATAGAATAGAATAGGAGTAGAGTAGAGTAGAATAAAGTAGAGTAGAGTAGAATAGAATAGAGTAGAGTAGAATAGAGTTGAATAGAATAGAGTAGAGTAGAGTAGAGTAGAGTAGAGTAGAGTAGAGTAGAACAGAGTTGAATAGAATAGAGTAGAGTAGAGTAGAGTAGAATAGAATAGAGTTGAATAGAATAGAATAGAGTAGAGTAGAATAGAGTAGAGTAGAGTAGAGTAGAATAGAATAGAATAGAATAGAATAGAATAGAATAGAATAGAGTAGAGTAGAGTAGAGTAGAGTAGAGTAGAGTAGAGTAGAGTAGAATAGAATAGAGTAGAATAGAGTTGAATAGAGTAGAGTAGAATAGAGTTGAATAGAATAGAATAGAATAGAATAGAATAGAATAGAATAGAATAGAATAGAATAGAATAGAATAGAATAGAATAGAATAGAATAGAATAGAATAGAATAGAATAGAATAGAACAGAACAGAACAGAACAGAACAGAATAGGAGTAGAGTAGAGTAGAGTAGAGTAGAGTAGAGTAGAGTAGAGTAGAGTAGAATAAAATAGAGTAGAGTAGAGTAGAGTAGAATAGAGTTGAATAGAATAGAGTAGAGTAGAGTAGAGTAGAGTAGAGTAGAGTAGAACAGAGTTGAATAGAGTAGAGTAGAGTAGAGTAGAGTAGGGTAGAGTAGAGTAGAATAGAATAGAGTAGAGTAGAGTAGAGTAGAGTAGAGTTGAATAGAATAGAGTAGAGTAGAGTAGAGTAGAATAGAGTTGAATAGAGTAGAGTAGAGTAGAGTAGAATAGAGTTGAATAGAATAGAGTAGAGTAGAGTAGAGTAGAGTAGAGTAGAGTAGAATAAAGTAGAGTAGTGTAGAGTAGAATAGAGTTGAATAGAATAGAGTTGAATAGAGTAGAGTAGAGTAGAGTAGAATAGAGTTGAATAGAATAGAGTAGAGTAGAGTAGAGTAGAGTAGAGTATAGAGTAGAGTAGAGTAGAGTAGAGTAGAGTAGAGTAGAATAGAATAGAGTTGAATAGAGTAGAGTAGAGTAGAGTAGAGTAGAGTAGAGTAGAGTAGAGTAGAGTAGAGTAGAGTAGAATAGAATAGAATAGAATAGAATAGAATAGAATAGAATAGAATAGAATAGGAGTAGAGTAGAGTAGAATAAAGTAGAGTAGAGTAGAGTAGAATAGAGTAGAGTAGAATAGAGTTGAATAGAATAGAGTAGAGTAGAGTAGAGTAGAGTAGAGTAGAGTAGAACAGAGTTGAATAGAATAGAGTAGAGTAGAGTAGAGTAGAATAGAATAGAGTTGAATAGAATAGAATAGAGTAGAGTAGAATAGAGTAGAGTAGAGTAGAAAAGAATAGAATAGAGTAGAGTAGAGTAGAGTAGAATAGAGTAGAATAGAGTAGAATAGAGTTGAATAGAGTTGAATAGAGTAGAGTAGAATAGAGTTGAATAGAATAGAATAGAATAGAATAGAATAGAAGAATAGAATAGAATAGAATAGAATAGAATAGAATAGAATAGAATAGAATAGAATAGAATAGAATAGAATAGAATAGAATAGAATAGAATAGAATAGAATAGAACAGAACAGAACAGAACAGAACAGAATAGGAGTAGAGTAGAGTAGAGTAGAGTAGAGTAGAGTAGAGTAGAGTAGAGTAGAATAGAGTAGAGTAGAGTAGAGTAGAGTAGAATAGAATAGAGTTGAATAGAATAGAGTAGAGTAGAGTAGAGTAGAGTAGAGTAGAGTAGAGTAGAGTAGAACAGAGTTGAATAGAGTAGAGTAGAGTAGAGTAGAGTAGAGTAGAGTAGGGTAGAGTAGAGTAGAATAGAGTAGAGTAGAGTAGAGTAGAGTAGAGTAGAGTAGAGTTGAATAGAATAGAGTAGAGTAGAGTAGAGTAGAATAGAGTTGAATAGAGTAGAGTAGAGTAGAGTAGAATAGAGTTGAATAGAATAGAATAGAATAGAGTAGAGTAGAGTAGAGTAGAGTAGAATAAAGTAGAGTAGTGTAGAGTAGAATAGAGTTGAATAGAATAGAGTTGAATAGAGTAGAGTAGAGTAGAGTAGAATAGAGTTGAATAGAGTAGAGTAGAGTAGAGTAGAGTAGAGTAGAGTAGAGTAGAGTAGAGTAGAGTATAGAGTAGAGTAGAATAGAATAGAGTTGAATAGAGTAGAGTAGAGTAGAGTAGAGTAGAGTAGAGTAGAGTAGAGTAGAGTAGAGTAGAGTAGAGTAGAATAAGAAGTAGAGAATAAAATAGAGTAAGAAATAGAGAACAGAATAAGAAGTATAGAATAGAATAAAATTGTTGGATATTCATCCCACGGTTGGGTAGTTAATATATTGAAAAACTATGTTTATGGCTTTAAATGATATAAGAAGACTGATTGGCTGTACTATTAGCAGGCAGCAATAAAAGTAAACAGGAAATCGGGGAGCTCTTGCTCCTGTTTTTGATGATTGGTTTCCTGAAGAGGGACTGTGTGTGACTGAAGAGAACTGTAAGCAAACTATGTTTTATGTTGGAGAATAATTATTCGAAGACATGTTATCATTGTTTTGAGAAACCAAGTTTTGGTTTTTTTCACTAAGATTAAAGACTGTTTCATTTTTCACCGTTCAGAGTCTGTGAGTATCTGTGTGTTTAACCAGCAACGTATCTTTTTGCTGTCTGGTCTGCTGCCTACTGTGCAGAGGGAAGTTGTACCCTCAACCCTGGTTATGGGCCCAGGCACTAAAATAAAAGTGATTTACAATGAGTCTTAGCACTTACAACCATTGCAGTGTTTCCACAGTCACATGATCAAAATTTGGGCCCTCAGCATGTATTTTCAGTATAATGGTTACAGCATCCCAAAATCACACAATCACCATTTTAAACCTTTCCATGTGGGTCAATGTGGGAAGCTGGATTCACTGAATAGAAAATAGAGAAGGAGAGGAGAGGAGAGAGAAGAGAGAAGAGAGAAGAGGTAGAGAATAGACTAGAATGAAGAATAGAATAGAATAGAATCACAGAGCTGGAAGGGACCCTGGAGGTCTTCTAGTCCAACCCCCTGCTTAGGCAGGAAATTTTACACCTGAGTAAGAGAACCATACATTCTCTTAACAGCTGCAGTGATCTGCTTAACAACCGTGGAGAAAATAGTCATAAAATTGGGTGTGATTAACAACTGCTTTGCTTAGCAATGGAAATTCGGCCGGGCCCATAAATCAAGGAAAACCTGTAGCTGATCTCCCAACTGGTGTGTAAATTAAAGAGGAGGGAGTAAGAAGATATAATAAGAATTGTACAACAATACAGGTAGTCCTTGACTTACAACAGTTCGTTTACTGACTGTTTCAAGTTACAACAGCACTGAAAAAAGTGACTTATGGCCGTTTTTCACACTTACGACCGTTGTAGCATTCCCCCCTGGTCATGTGATTTACATTTGGATGCTTGACAACTTGTTCATATCTATGACAGTTGCAGTGTCCCGGGGTCATGTGATACCCTTTTGTGACCTTCTGACAATGGGGAAGCCAGATTCACTTAACAACCGTGTTACTCATTTAACAACTGCAGTGATTCACTTAACAACTGTGGCAAGAAAAGTCGCAAAATGGGGGAAAACTCACCTAACAAATGTCTTGCTTAGCAACCTAAATTCTGGACCCAACGGTGGATCGTATGCCAAGGACTACCTTTATATGAGTCCTTTCTTAATATTCATGTCACTTTCCACCCACACGAAAAAGCTACTATAAAGCTTTGCAAATCCTTATCAACGGTGCACCAGGTGGGGGAACGATTTTTTCCTACAGATTTCACAGGGAGTTACTGTTAATTACCATATTTTTCAGACTATAAGATGCACCGGAATATAAGACGCACCAAGATTTCGAAGAGGAAAACGAGAAAAAAAAATTAGTTTTTATTTATTTATTTATTCATTATTTATTTTATTTATTATTGCGATTTATATGCCGCCATTCTCCCGAAGGACTCAGGGCAGCTTACAGAACAACAATCAATAATACAAACCACAATTCAGATTAAAATCCCCATTAAAACCGAATTAAAATTATTAAAATGTACAAACCCCCAACGGATCAGTCCATTTGATGGCAGAGCCACGTCTTCAGTTCGCGGCGAAAGGAGAGGAGGTCGGGGGCTGTCCTGAGCTCGGTGGGCAAATCATTCCAGAGGGTCGGCGCTCCGACAGAGAATGCTCTCCCCCTGGGGGCCGCCAGCCGATATTGTTTGGCTGACGGCACCCTGAGGAGGCCTGCTCTGTGAGAGCCCACGGGACGGTGGGAGAATGGCAAGAGATGATCCTGTAAGTACCCCGGCCCTAAGCCATGTAAGGCTTTATAGGTGAGCACTTGAAACAAACCCGGAGAGCCACCGGCAGGCAGTACAGGTCGTGCAGGAGAGGTTTTCCACATCACAATTTTGCAAAAAAAAAAAAAAAGGGCCTTTTTTTAACCACAAAAATGGGACATGCAGAGTTTGGGAGGCCTGCAGAGTGCTCCTGGAGGCTGGGGAGGGCAAAAATGGTACATGGCAGAGGGGTTGAGACGCCAAAAATGGCCCCATTTTTCATGAAAACGGAATGCGCAGAGGGTTTGGGAGGCCTGAAGAGTGCTCCTGGAGGCCGGGGAGGGCAAAAACGGGATGCGTGGGGCAGTGGTGAAATCTGAAGTGGTTTGTTACCGGTTCACTGGTCGTGCATGCGCGCTGCGCATCGAACGTGCACACACGTGCAGTATCAAATACAAATACAAATCAAACTAAACTAAAACTATGGGCCAAAAGGAGGCTTGGGAAGGTAAGTAGAAGTGAGGGGGGGGGGGATCAGCTGTGGCAAGAAATCCTGTTTTCTAGCAAAGCTAAATCCCACACCAAAGCTGACGGTCGGAAATACCGGTTTTTGGCAAAAATGGGGCATGCAGGATGGGGTTTCGGCAGGTCAAAAATGGCCGTATTCGGCATATAAGATGCACCGACATTTTCACCCTCTTTTAGGGCGGGAAAAAGTGTGTCTTATAGTCTGAAAAGAAAGGTAAACAGGAAAAACAAATAACAGCTACAATGAAACAAACAAACAGTCTCAAATCAGAAAAAAAAAATCTTGCCTCACCTTCAGATGTCTTTCCGTTTTCCTTCCTGGTGTCCAGGTAAGTATTTCCGATGATGCAGCAGTAAGGGATTTCCAATGAGGGACACGAAGGAGATTCACATTGCTTTGAAAGCTGAGTTTACATCCATCAAAAGGTCTGTGGTGACCAATTTTAAAATGGTTCTCGGTGCCCCAAAGATCATTTGTGTTGGAAATCTGTTTGTTGTTTATTTATTCATATTCTACTTTTAATAAATAACTCAAAGGAGTGAATATACCTAATACTCTTTCCTCCTCCAATTTTCCCCGTTAACGACAACCCTATGAAGTGGATTAAGGTTAAAAATAATGACTGGCCCAAAGTCACCCTGCCAACTTTGATGTCTAAGGCAAAATTAGATGTCAGGATTCCAAGTAACACCCCCAACGAAACCAAACTCCGAGGTTTGAGTTTCCTCAAAGCTAATTTTTACTAGAGATGTCGTATTGGCACATCTGGAAAAACCTGAATCTGGGAGCTTCTGGATTTTCCTCACCCAAAAGAAAGTTCAAGTCCATACCCTTCACCCACATGTCCATCAGATGAACTAATCAGGTACCCTCCAGAACAGAAGATACCTCCTCATTCTTCTCAGCACAGCTGCAGGGTACTGCTCTGTCCCCTCCCACAAGTGGCCCTGCAGAGGCTCAAACAGTAACAAATGCAGGCTAGAGATACTGAAGCTGGCTCTTTAATAAATAGTTCTCTTCCAAAGCGTATATCAGTCCAATAGTTACCGGGCAATGTTCCAAAGGTCTTGGCAGACAGCCAGCAGGCTAATGCAGGAATGCAGACTCTTGTCAAAAAAACTCCAAATGAACAGTTGTAACTCCACTGCATCCAAAACGCCAACAAATTGTTCACCACGCCTTTCCAGCCCAGTCACACCCCTTTTATACTTTATTTATTATTATTTATTATTTTATTTCTTAGATTTGTATACCGCCCTTCTCCTTGCGGACTCAGGGCGGTGGACAGCCAAGTAAAAACAATACACAAAAGTTAAAAAGTTTCTTAAAAAGGCATATAACTATTGGCTAAGAAATTAAAACCATTAAATATTAAAATACCCAGCCATATAATACAAATCTTAAAAAGTTCAAGGGGGGTCAGGCTAGACCAGCAAGCTGAAAGAGATGAGTTTTCAGGGCCCGACGAAAAGTCCGGAGGTCGGGAATTCTTCTCAGTTCTAGAGGGAGATCGTTCCAGAGGGTAGGGGCTGCCACAGAGAAAGCCCTCCCCCTGGGGGTCACCAGCCGACATTGTCTGGCTGACGGCACCCTGAGGAGACCCTCTCTGTGGGAGCGCACCGGCCGGTGGGAGGCTATTGGTGGCAGAAGGCGGTCCCGTAGGTACCCTGGTCCTAAGCCATGGAGCGCTTTAAAGGTGGTCACCAACACCTTGAAACGCACCCGGAAGTCCACCGGCAGCCAATGCAGCTCGCGCAGGAGAGGTGTCACGTGGGAGCGTCCCGTCGCTCCCATAATCCCCCGCGCGGCCGCATTCTGCACCAGTTGGAGCCTCCGGGTGCACCCCAAGGGGAGCCCCATGTAGAGAGCATTGCAGTAGTCCAGGGTGTGGGGTGTGGCCTTACATCTCCTGACCACACCTCTTAGGACGTGGCAATAGCTGTTCTCTACGATATCTCCTATGTCTCTCTCTTGCCTCCAATAGGGGCTCCCCCTCGTCGTTACCGGCCTCTGTTTCCTCCTCAATTTGGCTGGGGTCCATAGGCACATCAGCAACTGTCAGTTCTTGCTGACTCACCAGTGAAGACGGCCTCTCTGGCACATAGCTCATGACAGCTTCCTCCTCCTCCATATCATCCTCCAAATCAGCATGTGAAGATAAATCAGCCTCCGGGGCTGGGGTCACAACTGGTACAATGGCCTTGACTTTCTATAAAGAATGTTATTTTGACTACATATCATCTTCACCCCATACATTTTCCCACAGTAGAATTTGTGGCAGGCCTGAAGGCTTCAAGGTAAAAGATGGCTTCCAGGTCTGACACTAGAACTCAAAGTCTCCTGGTGATTGGTCCAAAGTCATCCAGCTGGCTTTCATGGCTAAGGTGGGACTAGAATCCACAGTAATAAAATCAATTAATATTTAACTATGGATACCCAATTCAATCATGATGACATTGGGCATCTTACAGAAATAAAACTCTGCTACAATTCCCAATGAAACCCTCTGCCACTAGACAGACTTCCTTAAGAGAGGGGGTCCATAATATTCCTTGTCTCCCTGTTTGAGTGGGTCAGGTAGTTATTTATCTGGGAAAAGATGGTCCTTCAAATAACCTGGTCTTTGATCATGTGGGGCTTTTAAAGTGATAACCAGAACCTTGAATTCAGTGGTGGGTTTCAAATTTTTTTACTACTGGTTCTTTGGGTGTGGCTTGGTGGGCATGGCATGGCTTGGTGGGTGTGGCTTGGTGGGCATAGCAGGGGAAGGATACTGTAAAATCTCCATTCTCATCCCACTCCAGGGGAAAGTTACTGCAAAAGAGCCCTAGTGGTGCAGCAGACTAAAGCACTGTTATTAACAGTTATTAACATCAGCTGCCTGCAATTACTGCAAGTTCAAATTTCACCAGGCTCGAGGTTGACTCAGCCTTCCATCCTTTCTAAGGTAGGTGAAATGAGGACCCAGTTTGTGGGGGCAATAAGCTGACGTTGTATAAAATATACAAAAGTATGAAGGCTATTGCTTAACACATTGTCTCCGGAGAAGGGCGGCATATAAATCTAATTTTTTTTAAAAAATCCCCATTTCCTCTTGATCAGCTGGGACTTGGGAGGCAGAGAATAGATGGTGGCTGGGCCAATCAGAATTTTTACTACCGATTCTCCGAACTACTCAAAATTTCTGCTACTGGCTCTTCAAAACTGGTCAGAACCTGCTGAAACCTACCACTGCTTGAATTGGACCTGGAAACAAATTAATAACCAATGCAGCTCCACAGCACATTGCAGACAGATTCATTCTTAATGGCCTGTAAAGCAGAATCTGCATCCTGCCCTTGTAATGGCATCACCTTCAAACTGCACCTAATTTGTCTTTTGCTTTAGGAATGATGGGAGTCAGCTATTAGGAAACGGATGCTGACATTAAGATGCTGGACAAGCCACCTTGGCTGTAATTGAAGTTCATTGACCTGAGTGTCCTTTGGTCCAGTTTAATTGCAGAAGAACAGATCTCTTGCAATGTGTAAATCTGGAAATTTAGAAGGCCGGGGGATGTCTTGCTGACTTTCAGGTCATTCACCTGATCAGACAACCCGAGATGTCACCTTTAAACCGGAGAAAAGGAACGGTTTTCCTTGATGTGTGGGTTAGAGCAATGTGTGAATGCTCCCAGTTGTGGCTACTCTTACAATTAATAATGATTAAGAAGTCATTAAAACAATTAATTAGTGAAATGACTTGCTTCCAGAAGTTGTGGGGACTCCAACACTGGAAGTGTTGAGGAAAAGATTGGACAGTTTTTTGTCTGAAATATTATAGGGTTTCCTGCTTTTTTTAAAAAAGATTTTTTTATTTTCAAAAAAGAAAAAAAACAAAAACAAAACAGAATATAAAAACCATTATCATTCCATACAATCAATGACAGTGTAACAGTTTGTGGTATTTTTTGTGCTGCTCCTTTCTTCAATTTGTCACTAAGCATTTTAACTTATTTTCAGAAAGTTTCAACATTATTTATATCATAATTATTTCCAATTCTTATTCTCTATCCATTGATAAAATAAATCCCATATCAAATAATATTGTCTATCTTCCTGTTCTTATTTCAAATGTCAATTTGTTCATTTCAGCACAATCCATCATTTTCTTAATAATTTCCTCATCGATAGGTAACTTTTCTCCTTTCCGGTTTTTAGGAAATACAATTCTGGCTGCTGTCAAGAGATTTATGATCAGATATTGCACTTCTTTATTATATATCTCCAGTACGATCCCTAATAAAAATATCTCCTGCTTGAGTGGGTTGGACTAGAAGACCTCCAAGGTCCCTTCAACTCTGTTGTCCTATGTTCTAAGTCAAACTAAGGTGTCAAACTTGCATTGTCATGGCATCATCACGTGGTGTATCTGGACTTTCCCCCCCCTTTGCTAAACCAGGTGTGGGTGTGACCAGCGTCTGACACATCCGTCCTGCAGCTGCAAGTTTGACAGCCCTGTTCTAAGGGGAAGCAAGGAATTTCTTTTTCACCAGGTGGCCATTGCAAATGATGCGATTTGCATCATGTGCATTTCATAGCGGATGCAGATTACACGATCTGTATCATTGTTGGGATGACATCATTTGCTGTGACATCATTGTGGCTTCTCAAAGTTACTTCTATGGGAAAAATGAGAATATCTCCCACCACTCTCTGTTTATTTGATTGGAGTGGTTGATTCCCCACCATGTCCCATGCCTTTCAGTCAGCCCCCAGCCCAGAATTATTATTCAGTGATCTTCTGCTTCCATTATGTCCAACTTTCCAAGCAGATCACGGGAGGAAAATCCTTCAAGTTAGTTATAGTCTGCAACTGAATTGGTTAAGTGTACTTTGGTATAAGTGTACTTTGGTAATGCAGCTGATGAAAAAAGCATTGGTTTGCAAAAACAAAGGAAATATTCAGAGTATAGAATAACAGAGTTGGAAGAACCTTGGAGGTCGTCTAGTCCAACCCTTTGGAGATTTGTAAGAAAAAAAATGGATAGTTATTTGTCTGAAATGTTATAGGGTTTCCTGCTTGAACGGGGTTGGACTGGAAGACCTCCAAGGTCCCTTCCAACTCTGTTATTCTGTTATTCCCTTATTCCCTTATTCTGTTACTCTGTTATTCCCTTATTATGTTATTCTGTTGTTCCCTTATTCTGTTACTCTGTTACTGTATTATTCTGTTATTCCCTTATTCTGTTATTCTGTTACTCTGTTATTCTGTTATTCCCTTATTCTTACACTGTTACTCTGTTATACTGTTATTCCCTTATTCCCTTATTCTGTTATTCTGTTATTCTGATATCCTCTTATTCTGTTATTCTGTTGTTCCCTTATTCTGTTACTCTGTTACTCTGTTATACTGTTATACTGTTATTCTGATATCCCCTTATTCTGTTATTCTGTTGTTCCCTTATTCTGTTACTCTGTTACTCTATTATTCTGTTATTCCCTTATTTTATTCTGTTACTCTGTTATTCTGTTATTCCCTTATTCTTACACTGTTACTCTGTTACTCTGTTATACTGTTATTCCCTTATCCCCTTATTCTGTTATTCTGTTATTCCCTTATTCTGTTACTCTTACTCTGTTATTCTGTTATTCCCTTATTCTGTTAGTCTGTTACTCTGTTATACTATTATTCCCTTATCCCCTTATTCTATTGTTCTGTTATTCTGATATCCCCTTATTCTGTTATTCTGTTATCCCCTTATTGTTACTCTTACTCTGTTATTCTGTTATTCCCTTATTCTGTTATTCTTATTCTGTTATTCTGTTATTCCCTTATTCTGTTAGTCTGTTACTCTGTTATTCTGTTATTCTGTTATTCCCTTATTCTGTTACTCTTACTCTGTTATTCTGTTATACCCTTATTCTGTTAGTCTGTTACTCTGTTATACTATTATTCCCTTATTCCCTTATCCCCTTATTCTATTGTTCTGTTATTCTGATATCCCCTTATTCTGTTATTCTGTTATTCCCTTATTCTGTTACTCTTACTCTGTTATTCTGTTATTCCCTTATTCTGTTATTCTTATTTGTTATTCTGTTATTCCCTTATTCTGTTACACTTTTACTCTGTTACTCTGTTATACTGTTATTCTGATATCCCCTTATTCTGTTACTCTGTTACTCTATTATTCTGATATCCCCTTATTCTGTTATTCTGTTGTTCCCTTATTCTGTTATTCTGTTACTCTGTTATACTGTTATTCCCTTATCCCCTTATTCTGTTGTTCTCTTATTCTGATATCCCCTTATTCTGTTATTCTGTTATTCCCTTATTCTGTTACTCTTACTCTGTTATTCTGTTATTCCCTTATTCTGTTATTCTTATTCTGTTATTCTGTTATTCCCTTATTCTGTTACACTTTTACTCTGTTACTCTGTTATACTGTTATTCTGATATCCCCTTATTCTGTTATTCCCTTATTCTGTAACTCTGTTACTCTGTTACTCTGTTATTCTGACATTCCCTTATTCTGTTATTGTATTATTCTAATATTACGTTATTCCGTTATTCCATTATTCTGTTACAAACTGAGGGGCATGTTGTATGCACATTATATGAATCCAGCCCGGCTGAATCTCCAAATCAAAGCTTTCCAATGCGTCAGAAGTAATTGGGGACCTCACTCCAACCTAGCTATGGATTATGCATTTAAGGAACATCAGATCAGACCCCTTCTGGCTTGTCTTCTGTGTAAATGCAGCATTTTGTTCTGCAGCAGCTTGCAATTACAAATAAAACATGAGTGTCCTGATTTTTGTAGGCCGTTTTTCCCCGAGATATATGCAAAGTTGTATTGCAGCTTGCCGTTGAAAAATGCACATATTTGCGTGCACGTCTTGGGCTGAGAATTGCACTGCCAAATTTAAGAAGCACAGCAGTCAGAAGGAAAGCTGGATTTCAGTCCATAGAATGTACAAGTTAGCTCAATTACCATGTGATATATAGCCTAAATGATTTTGTCCCCATCGCTGTGTCCAGGTTCTATTTTGGTACTTTCTAGGTAATCAACACCTAAAGTAGAAACAAATCCTTCCTGTAATGTCCTCATCTTCCCATTTTCTCCTCCTCCTCCTCCTCCTCTTCTTCCCCCTCCTCCTCCCCCCTCTCCTCCTCCTCGTCTTCCTCCTCTCCTCCTCCTCCTCCCCCTTCTCCTTTTCCTCCTCCCCCTCTCCTCCTCCTCTTCCTCCTCTCCTCCTCCTCCTCCTCCTCTTTCTCTCCTCCTCCTCCTCTTCCTCATCTTCCTCCACCTCCTCCTCCTCTCCCCTCTCCTCCTCCTCCTCCTCTCCCCTCTCCTCCTCCTCCTCCTCCTCTTCCTCCTCCCCCCTCTCCTCCCCCCTCTCCTCCCCCTCCTCCTCTTCCTCCTCCTCTTCCTCCTTCCCCCTCTCCTCCTCCTCCTCCTCCTCCTCTTCTTGGTTGTATAAACAGAGGCATAGAATCAAAATCACGTTAAGTATTAGTACCGCTTTATATATCCTTAGTAAGACTTCACACTTTGAGTACTGTATCCCGTTTGGTCATCACATTACAAAAAAAAAATGTGGAGATTGTGGAAAAAATGCAGAGAAAAGCAACTAAAATGATTAAAGGCCTGGAGACTAAAACACAGGAAGAACGGTTGTAGGAATCGGCTAATCTAGAGAAAAGAAGAATTAGGGTGATATGAAAGCAGTATTCCAGGATTTGAGGGGCTGCCACAAAAAAAAAGGGGGGGGGGTCAACTTATTTTCCAAAGTACCTGAAGGCAGGAGAAGAAGCAATGGATGGAAACCAATCAAGCAGAGAAGCAACTTGGAATTACAGAGAAATTGTCCTAATAGGACAATTAACCAATGGAAAGGCTTGCCTCCAGAAGTGGTGGGTGCTTCATCAATGGAGGATTTTAAGAAGGCTGGACAACCACTTGAGGTTGAGGAATGATTGAGTCTGTCATCTGCACCTCCATTATTGTCTGGTTTGGTTCTGCAACCCAACAAGACAGACACAGACTTCAGAAGATAATTAGAACTGCAGAAAAAACAATGGCTACCAACCTGCCTTCCATGTAGGACCTGTATACTGCACGAATCAAAAAGAGGGCTGGGAAAATATTTACAGACTCCTCGCATCCTGGACATAACTCAGCTCCTACCCTCAAAATGACAGCCATAGAGCAATGCACACCAGAAGAACCAGACACAAGGACAGTTTTTCTCTGAACGCCATCACTCCGCTAAACAAATAATTCCCTCAACACTGTCAAACTATTCACTAAGTCTGCACTACAATTACTATTAGTCTCGTCATCATTCCTATCACCCAACTCCTCCCACTTATGACTGTATGACTGTAACCTTGTTGCTGGTATCCTTACGGTTTATATTGACTGTTTCCCTATGACTATCATTAAGTGTTGTACCTTATGATTCATGGCGAATATATCTTTTCTATTATGTACACTGAGAGAATATGCACCAAGACAAATTCCTTGTGTGTCCAATCACACTTGGCCAATAAACAATTCTAATCTAATCTAATCTAATCTAATCTAATCTAATCTAATCTAGTCTAGTCTAGTCTAGTCTAGTCTAGTCTAGTCTAGTCTAGTCTAGTCTAGTCTAGTCTAGTCTAGTCTAGTCTAGTCTAGTCTAGTCCAGTGCAGTCCAGTGCAGTCCAGTGCAGTCCAGTCCAATGCAATCTAATGCAATCTAATCTAATCTAATCTAATCTAATCTAATCTAATCTAATCTAATCTAATCTAATCTAATCTAATCTAATCTAATCTAATCTAATCTAATCTAATCTAATCTAATCTAATCTAATCTAATCTAAATGGTACGGGGTGTCCTGTTTGAACAAAGGGTTGGACTAGAAGACTTCCCAAGTCCCTTCCAGCTCTATCCAACTCTAACATCTGCCTAAGGTTGGGACACCTGTAGGATGCACATCACATCTCATCCTTCTGAGTGCTTTCATGACTGTTCTGAACTTCATATATATATATCATTTGGTTTGTTTAGATTTATGGACGTAGAAATATCTTCCAAATTTCTTTTAGGGTCTCTGATCCTCCATGGGGCAATAAATCAGAAAGGAAACAGTGCTTTTGTAAGATTACTAAATATCCAGCTCGCACAAATCCTCCGACGAGCCAATTGCTCCCCCGATGCTCATAATTCACTCCTAATAAAAACGCTTCTTCAGCAATCCGCTTCTCTTTTTATGGTGCCCCATGACTTGTAATTTGCTTCTGAAGGTCAGTGGGCCGGTGAGTTATAGGCAGCCGAGAAAAGGGTGGAGGGGAAGGGGAAGGACACTGCCCAGTTCCTTTAGCATGCTTGAAATCCAGTTTAGAAAAGGGAACAAAGAGGAATTGGATTCAGTGTGTAAGGAAGAAGTTTCTTGCCAACACTCAAAAATTATAGCACTAGCAATAGCACTTATATACTGCCCCATAGTCCTTTTACTGCACACTCTAAGTGGTTTACAGAGTCAGCCTATTGCCCCCAATAATCTGGATCCCCATTTTACTGACCTTGGAAGGATGGAAGGCTCAGTCAACCTTGAGCCGATCAGGATCGAACTCCTGGCGGTAGGTAGAGTTAGCCTGCAATACTGCATTATGACCACTGCGCCACCAGGGCTCTCGTTGCAAAAATTATGGCTCAGACAGAATGTTACTTTCAAGAGGGTTAAGCTATGCTACTGTATTTTCCCTAAAATAAGACCCAACTGGAAAATAAGCCCTAGCATGATTTTTGAGGATGCTCATAATATAAGCCTGTTAAGATTTAGTAACCATAACACATTTAGTAACCATATTTCCCTGAAAACAAGACCTAACTGGAAAATTAGACACCTAATGTGTCTTTTGGAGCAAAAATTAATATATGACATAATATATGATTAATATATTTTTAGGGAAACATGGTATGAACATCTGAGGGACCGTCTCTTGCCGGTCACATCTATCCAATCCACTAGAGCAGGGAGGCAATACTCAGATCCTATGCCATGGAGCGCTTTAAAGGTGGTCACCAACACCTTGAAGCGCACCCGGAAGACCACTGGAAGCCAGTGCAGCTCATGTAGGAAGGGTGTTACATGGGTGCACCAAGTCGCTCCCATAATCACCCGCGTGGCCACATTCTGGACCAGTTGGAGCCTCCGAGTGCTCTTCAAGGGGAGCCCCATGTAGAGAGCATTACAGTAGTCCAGATGGGGAGTGACAAGGTCATGAGTGACTGTGTGCAAGGAGTCCCAATGATCTTCCAGTCATTACTTCTTATCCTATCTTCAAATGTTTTGTAGAATAATTTGACTCCCTCTTTTTTGTGGCAGCCCCTTAGCATTAGCCCCTTAGATTTTGGAAGATTGCTATCATGTCATCCCTGGTCCTTCTTCTCATTAAACCATACATATCCAATTCTTGCAACCGTTCTTCATATATTTTAGCCTTCCGTCTCCTAAACATCTTTGTTGCTCTTCTCGGCATACTTTTTAGACTAGAGAATAAGGATTTAGATGTATTGCAAACCAAGGAAGATTTTTTCAAATCCTAACAGCAGAACAGAGCTGAAAAGGAAGTGTAGGAAGGTAGCGCCCGCCCCTCTCCTAGAAAAATGAAATATTCTAGGAAATATTAAAAAGGCAGAATATTATACCTTCCTGGATGAGAAAAGGAGAAAGATGCCCTTGGAAAGCGGCCCCCACCTTTGTTAATAGCCCCAGAAAGACAAAAGACATCTTATCTACAACGCAAAAGACCTTCAGCTCTAGGGGGATGGGATTAAGACATGGCCTGCAGGACATGATAGGATTAGCCCTGGGGTGAAATCCATCAGGTTCTGACAGGTTCTGGAGAACCGGTAGCAGAAATTTTGAGCAGTTCGGAAAACCAGTAGCAGAAATTTTGAGTAGTTCTGAGAACCAGTGGGAATGGGGATTTTGCAGTATCCTTCCCCCCAGGAGTGGGGAGGGAATGGGGATTTTGCAGTATCCTTCCCCTGCCACGCCTACCAAGCCATGCCCGTCAAGCCATGCCCACAGAACCAGTAGTAAAAAAAAAATTGGATTTCATCACTGGATTAGCCCTCTAACCATCTCACCACATGGCACCTGGGAAGATGATATCACCCAGCAAGGCTCAACCAAACTCAGCACACAGGACAGACTACAGAGTTGCTCCTCCATGGCCCCATGGGAGTTCCGACAACCAATCAGAATACAAGTTCAAATTCAAAGCCCAACAGAGGGCATAAAACCCAGGTACTCTCAGTATCTCTGCTCTTCTTTTCTTCACCCAACATCATCAAGGCATGTGATCCTGTCCACCATTAAAAACCACCTTTTCAAGCAGTCTCCATGTTTCCAGTGTCATTTTTCCCCACTTGGAACTGAATCCAGATGGACTTTTTTTCCAACAGAAGGATTCACAGACTCTTACTAAACGTTTTGCTAAGAAGGGAAAGGGTTAAGATAAGAATCATGGAAACGGACTTAACTAAATTCTAGCTAATTCTTGGTGTATTAAAGAACTAATTAAGGTCTCTGAGAGCTGTTTTAGCTTCTTTTTCCTTAGAATCTGTAAGACTGAAAGGACAATGTTCCTTTTTTTAAAGCGAACACAGTCGCTAGCTCTTTGTTAATGATGTTCTGACATTATTTTGAGACCGTTTCTTTCTCTGCTCCAGAGTCAGCTGTTGGAAGAAGTAAATAGAGAAATTTTCTTTTCTTTTTTTCTGGTTTGACTTCAGTTGCTTAGTTTATTATCTATTTCATTTCAGGCCTCTTTAGTAAGATTGCTCCTACTATTAGCTCATATAGATGAAATTCTTTGATTAAGGAAAGGGAAGGGGTGTCCAGGGACCGGATTGAGGAAATAATAATAATGAGAATGAGAATTATGATTACACTGGGAATATAACAATGAGCAGAATTTGAACAAGCACATTCAAATTAGAATGAGAGACTTTGTCAATTTAACAGAATAACACAGTTGGAAGGGACCTTGGAGGTCTTCTAGTCCAACCCCCTGCTTAGGCAGGAAAACTCTATACCACTTCAGACAAATGGTTATCCAATCTCTTCTTAAAAACTTCCAGTGTTGGAACATTCACAACTTCTGGATGCAAGTTGTTCCACTGATTCATTGTTCTCACTGTCAGGGAATTCCTCCTTAGTTCTAGGTCCGTGATGGCGAACCTATGGCACACGTGCCACAGGTGGCACGCGGAGCCATATCTGTGGGCACGCGAGCATTGCGGTAGCTCAGGTCCAGCGGGCATGTACATGCTGGTCAGCTGATTTCTGGCCTTCCGGTCCCACTGGAAGTCAGGAAATGGGTTGTTTCCAGCCTCCGGAGGGCCTCTGGGGGGTTAGGGAAGGCCGTTTTCACCCTCCCCAGACTCCAAGAAAGCCCCTGGAGGCTGGGGAGGGCAAAAAAAACAGGCCAACTGGGCCCACTGTGCCATTGCGTGCCAAAAGTGAGTGAGTGTGTGTGTGTGTGTGTGTGTGTGTGTGTGTGTGTGCAGCACAAGCCTCCTGCGCCCCGTTTTTGTTCTCCGGGGTGCACAGGGGGCAGAGTGCTGCCTGTCACCCCTGGCCATACCCACCATGGCCACACCCACCCAGCCAGTCATTAGGGCAGAGAACTGGTTGTTAAATTATTTGAATCCCACCACTGAAGCAACCCCTTAAAAAATTATGCATATGCCCCAATGGTGGTTCCTCCTGTTTCGGCCCGGTTCTCCCGAGCTGGTAGCGGTGACGATATGACGTCACTGAACTGGTTCTGCCCCCCCCCCCCCGTGACCCCTCTACCGCCCGCGTTATTCTTACCTTTTATTTGGCCCCACCCCCAATCTATTGCTGCCTCCTGAGTCCCAGCTGATGGCTAAAGGGGAAAAACCTGTTTAAACTCTTGCCATGGGGCTTCAAAGGGCCGCCCTACAGTTGATCAGTGTTAAAAGAAAACCAATGAGTAAATCAGTGCCTGAAAAAATACATGAGTAGATCAGTGCTTGGAAAAAACAAATGGATAGACCGGTACAGCTCTGCAAGCAGCTCAAAGCCTGGTAGACCAGTACCTCTGCTAAATCCTAAATAACTGTCACATGTCCATCAAGCCACGCCCACAAAATAAGCCACACCCACAGAACCAGTAGTAAAAATTTTTAGAACCCACCCCTGATGTGCCCATATATATTATATGACATGGAGAAACAACACAGTCTAGTTTGGATGTAGACATGTACGTGGTGAGAGAAACGAATCTTGCGAGTTTACCAGATGGATGGCCTAGGGGACAAAGCTCTTACAGAATCTAGAAGTTCCTTTTTTTCCAGTGCCGTTATAACTTTAAACGGCAGTCCCTAAATGAACTGTTTTAAGTTGAAGGCAACCTGTGTGGAACTGGGCTTGTAGGAAGGTAACTTTGGAAAGAATCGCTTTGGCCTGGTACCCATTTAGAGGCATCCACCCCACCTTCCCCTCCAGGGCTGTTCTGTTTTCCTTTTTTCAGGCAAGTATTTGCACCCTTGCAAAATCTAGAACTGAGTGGCAAGGGAACAAAAGCTTGCAGGAATACAAAGCAGGTAGCTGAGAAATGGGTTAATGCTGTCCATGGGCAACTTCTTTTGAAACTTTCATTTGCTCTTGATTAAAATCTTTCCTCCTATGCCCCTGAATCTTTTGCCCATTTTTTGCTTCTCAAAATAAATTCAATACAGTTGCAGTCCTAAACGGGAAGGCAGGACACTGCTACCACAGAATAAGAAGGAAGGAAGGAAGGAAGGAAGGAAGGAAGGAAGGAAGGAAGGAAGGAAGGAAGGAAGGAAGGAAGGAAGGAAGGAAGGAAGGAAGGAAGAAAAAAAGAAAAAGAAAGAAGGAAGGAAGGAAGGAAGGAAAGAAAGAAAGAGGAAGGAAGGAAGGAAGGAAGGAAGGAAGGAAGGAAGGAAGGAAGGAAGGAGAGAGAAAGAAAGAAAAAAAAGAAAAAGAAAGAAAGAAAGAAGGAAGGAAAGAAAGAAAGAAAGAAAGAGGAAGGAAGGAAGGAAGGAAGGAAAGAGAAAGAAAGAAAGAAAGAAAGAAAGAAAGAAAGAAAGAAAGAAAGAAAGAAAGAAAGAAAGAAAGAAAAAGGAAGGAAGGAAGGAAGGAAGGAAGGAAGGAAGGAAGGAAGGAAGGAAGGAAGGAAGGAAGGAAGGAAGGAAGGAAGGAAGGAAGGATTAATTGATTAAAACTGAGTCTGTTTCTTCTCTGGGTTTCCGGTAAGAAAAAGCTGAAACCACAAATTTACAGAGAAATCGTTAAATTGACGGTTCCAGGCAATGATTAACCTCTGGCCATGTTCACCCTTAACAGGATGAATCAAGGCTGAAGACAAAGATTTAAGAGATGTATTTACACCAGAGCAGTGATGGGATTCAAATTTTTTTTTACTACCCGTTCTGTGGGCGTGGCTTGGTGGGCATGGCGTGGTGGGCGTGGCAGAGGAAGGATACTGTAAAATCTCCATTTCCTTCCCACTCCAGGGGAAGGTTACTGCAAAATCCCCATTTCCTCCCGATCAGCTGGGCCTCAGGAGGCAGAGAATAGATGGAGTGGGGGGGGGGGGCAGTCGGAGGTGGTATTTACCAGTTCTCCAAACTACTCAAAATTTCCACTATCGGTCCTCCAAAACTGGTCAGAACCTGCTGAATACCACCTCTGCACCCAGGACCGGATTTAGATGAAAAGAGACCCTAGGCTATTCCACTTATGAGGCCCTTTCACCTCCCATTTTTTTTCGGTCCAGTGTTTTAGTGTTCACTGTTTTTAGAATAGTGTAATTTTAATTTTGCTAACAATTTGAATATAGGCTCCTCTTGATCTTGAGGTCCTAGGCTGAAGCCTACTTAGCCTATAGGAAAATCCGGCCCTGTCTGCACCAGAGATGTCCAACCTTAGCAACTTTAAGACGTGTGGACTTCAATTCCCAGAATGCTTGAGCTGATCATGATCTTGCAATGCACCATTGTTGCTACTTTGTCATGCCATCGTTTGTAGTCAATCTGTATGATCTTCTTGCAGCAGCTAACAACCATATATTAATCCATTGCATTTAGATTTTGTTGAATACAGCTCTTAAAGGGTAACCACCTCCTATATACACTGCATAAACATGACCATAATCATAACAACAACAACAACAATTATAATAATGCAAATATCCACATATACCCACATACATGACCCAGAGAAACAACACAGTCTAGTTTGGATGTATACATGTGTCAATACTGACAACATGTACTTGGTGAGAAAAACGAATCTTGCGAGTTTACCAGACGGATGGCCAAGGGGACAAAGCTATGGGTTACAGAATCTGGTAGTTCTTCTATGAAATACTTTGAAACCTCCTCCCAGAGGGAGCAACAGAAACAGACAATTCTTCTTCTTCTTCTTCTTCTTCTTCTTCTTCTTCTTCTTCTTCTTCTTCTTCTTCTTCTTCTTCTTCTTCTTCTTCTTCTTCTTCTTCTTCTTCTTCTTCTTCTTCTTCTTCTCCTCCTCCTCCTCCTCCTCCTCCTCCTCCTCCTCCTCCTTCTCCTTCCTCTTCCTCTTCCTCTTCCTCTTCTTCTTCCCTCTCCCTCCCCCTCTTCTTTCTCCTCCTCCTCCTCCTCCTCTTCCTCCTCCTCTTCCTCTTCCTCTTCCCTTCCCCCCTCTCCTCTCCTCTTCCTTCTTCTTCCTCCTCCTCCTCCTCCTCCTCCTCCTCCTCCTTCTTCCTGTTCTTCTTCCCTCCCTCTCCCCCTCCCCTCTTATTTCTCCTTTTCCTTATCCTTCTTCTTCTCCTCCTCCTCCCCATCCCCCTTCTTCCCCTTCTTCTTTCCCCTTCCCTTCCCCTTCCCCCCCTCCTCTTTTCTTATTTACCAGCCATCTGGCCATAGGGCTACTCTAGGCATCTTACAACAATAAAAAGAAACAAGGATAATAGAGGTAGAAATTAAGAGCTGGAAAAATATTATCATGTAAGCAAATTGACTCAGACAATACACTGTTCACAAAGCACTTGTGTATGTTAAATGAAAATGTATAACTAAACTGTTAAAAAAACAATAAAAAGAAATAAAAAGCAAGTTTAAAGTGAAAATAAAATAATAGAAGATTAAATAAAATAACGTAACAATGAAATAAAGAAAACAAAAGCAGAGAAAATATATATCAATAGGACGAGTTAAAACAGAGGGGCAAGTGGTTAGCAGGGAGCGACGGGGGGTGGGAGGTTGGGGTCAGGAGGGAGATGGAATCTGCTGTCAATCTAGCAGCCACCTCCAGAGTAGAAGCTCCCTATTGGATCCCCTTCATCCATCCCTTTTATCCCTACTCTCCAATCGGATTGGAATTTTGAAAGTGGAATGGAATAAATGTACTGAAAGTTAAACTTAGAACTAAGGAGAAATTTCCTGACAGTGAGAACAATGGATCAGTGGAACAACTTGCCTCCAGAAGTTGGGAATGCTCCAACACTGGAAGTTTTTAAGAAGATGTTGGATAACCATTTGTCTGAAGTGGTGGAGGGTTTCCTGTCTAAGCATAGGGGTTGGACTAGAAGACCTCCAAGGTCCCTTCCTGCTATTCTATTCTATTCTATATCTATTCTATTCTATTTCTATTCTATTCTATTCTATTCTATTCTATTCTATTCTATTCTATTTAGTCTATTCTAGTCTAGTCTAGTCTATTCTATCTATTCTATTTCTATTCTATTCTATTCTATTCTATTCTATTCTATTCTATTCTATTCTATTCTATTCTATTCTATTCTCCCCTCCCCCTTCCCTCTCCTCCCCTCCCTCCCCTCCCCTCCCCCTCCCCTTCTTATTTGTTTAAATAACTCAAGACCGAGAACATACCTAATAATCTTTCTTCCTCAATTTCCCCCTCAACGACAAGAGTGGCCCTATACCAGTGATGTCTAATCTTTTTGCTGTCGTGTGCCAAAAGCAGGGGAGTGTGGGGGAGGGGGCTGCATGTGCACATGCCCACACCCATAATTCAATGCGCCATGCGCACAAGACACCCCCCCCCCGCGCTTCCCCTGCTTTTGGCACAGCGGGCCTGGTAGGCCTGTTTTTCACCCTCCCAGGCTCCAGAGGCTTTCTTGGAGCCTGGGGGAGGGCGAAAACAGCCTTCTCCACTCACCTGGAGTACCTCCAGACACTGGAAACGGCCTGTTTCCTGACTTCCGGTGAATCCGGAAGGCCTAAAAATCAGCTGGCCAGCACACACATGTGCACTGGATCTGAGCTAGGGCAAAGTTCACGTTCCCACAGATATGGCTCTACCTGCCACCTGTGGCACATGGGCCATAGGTTCGCCATGACGGCCCTATACCATTCTATTTAGTCCATAAAAGGTTTCCATTGTGAGCTCTAAGGCACAGTTTGCAAGCCAGAACAACAGCAGCAGCAGCAAAGACGACAACCACAAGAACAAATCTCACGCTTGGCTCTTCACATCTCTTAAGACGTGCGCCTAATTGCTTCTCTGCCGACAACACTTTTAATGCCAGTCTAGGCTATTGTGAATGCTGACTCTACAAACGAGAGTAAGGAAGAGCCGTAATGGAGCCTTAATTGAGAATTTGTCCCGATGTTCCATGCCTGACACATCCTGAAGGGGATTTTTCTCCGTTCCTCTTTTTTTTTTAATGGCAGGATTCCATAGCCTGAGGATGCTTGGCGTGGGTTGAATGCCGTGAGTGCGTGGTTGACAGTTAGATAATTCTCCCCTTCGGTTTTCTTTCATTCCTAGCTCTTGAACTCCCAAGGATAAGACGATGGCTGAACCAAATAGGGAGACAGTATCTGACAGTCCATCCAAAATGACAAACTCTTAATGTTATAGCAATAGCACTTAGATACCACTTCATAGTGCTTTTACAGCCCTCTGTAAGCAGTTTACAGAGTCAGCCTCTTGGCCCCAACAATCTGGGTCCTCATTTTACCCACCTCGGCAGGATGGAAGGCTGAGTCCACCTTGAGCCGGTGAGATTTGAACTGCTGAACTACAGCTAGCAGTCAGCTGAAGTAGCCTGCAGTATTGCACTCTAACCACTGCACCGTCTCAGTTATTGTAAGATTACATCATTTATTAGATTTTTATCCTGCCCTTATTACTTTATAAGTAATTCAAGGCGGTGAACATGCATAATACTCCTTCCGTCTCCTATTTTCCCATCACAACCCTGTGAAGTGGGACTGAGTTGAAAGAGAGAGGGATTGGCTCAAAGTTCAGCCAACTTTCATGCCCAAGGTAGGACTAGAACTTACAGTCTCCTGGTGATTGGCCCAAAGTCACCTAGCTGGCTTTCATACCTAAGGGAGGACTAGAATTCCCAGTCTCCGGGTGATTGGCCCAAAGTCATGCAGCTGTCTTTCATGCCAAAGGCAGGATTAGAATTTACCATCTCCTGGTGATTGGCCAAAAGTCACCCATCTGACTTTCATGCCTAAAGTGGGACTAGAACTCACAGTCTCCTGATGATTGATCCAAAGTCATCCAGCTGGCTTTCATGCCTAAGGCAGGACTAGGACTCACAATTTTGTATGAACAGAATCTGAAAGTATATCTCCCCCATGCTTTAGTGCAGGCGTCCTCAAGCTATGGCCCGTGGGCTGGATACCACCCGCTGAAGCCATTAATCTGGCCCGCACCGGACCACGAGGCTGCCCTGCCCACATTGCCCCACCTACCCGCTCCCACCTGCCTTTTAGAGGCCAAGGAGGCCCGTTTTTGGACTCCCCAGCCGAGAGAGAGAGAGAGAGAGAGGGAGAGGGAGAGGGAGAGGGAGAGGGAGAGAGAGAGAGAGAGAGAGAGAGAGAGAGAGAGAGAGAGAGAGAGAGAGAGAGAGAGAGTCCCTCACACAAACCATAAGGCAGCCACATCCCTTCACTAACCTGCTTTCCACCCCTAGGAGCATAACAAATTAAAGTTTCATTTGTGTATATTGTTTGGACTGCTAAATTGGCCACGCCCACCCAATCACATGACCAGCTAGCCACGGCCACCCAGATGGTCCAGCCTCGCAATTTAAACTGGGGACCGTGAATTGGTCCCCAGTTTAAAAAGCTTGAGGACCTATACTTTAGAATCCAAGAGACTAGGGATAGTCTGAGGTATTTGCCAGTACTCCTTCCTTTTCTTCTCTGGGCTTAGCTGCCTCTTATCTGTCCTTCCTTCTAATCCACAGCTCTCTCTCCTTTCTCCGTTTCCCACGGACCATTATAGCATGGGAGGAAAGGTATAGCTTAGTCTATCTGGGCTGGCAAACTCTGGAGCACGATTCAGCGGACGATGCGATAGACAGATAGCGAGTTGTCCACCATCTGGTAGATGTCCAGAGTTTGCCAGCCTAGACATAGAAACCATAATGAAAGGAGAAGGTCTGGAAAGGAAATCAGGCTTTTAACCATTGGAATCGGGAGCTGGAATGAATGGATGGATGGATAAATAACTTCAGACAGCCAGATAGTTCCTGTGACTCAGCCGCAGTTCTGCAGGAACCAGCTGGAAAAATTGACCATGGCAGGGAGATTTGCAAAAATGGCACGTGCTAAGATCTGAGGAGTCATTAGATGTATCGGGACCACGTCTTCCAAGCTGGGGAAAGAACAACCGATGATTTCTCTTGGTTGGTTCAGTTCAATAAAGTCAGCAGTTCCAGGTTTCCAAAATCCAGTCACCAGAATTTGTTGACATCTATCGATCATCAAGCAGTCCTTGACTTACAACCACAATCATGCCTGGTGATTAGGAAGCAGCAATTGGTAGTGATAAAGTAAATCATCTCACGACCAACTCAATTTTATGACCTTTTTTGTGGCAGCCGTTAAGTGAATGCGGTGATAATTCAGCGAATGTGAAGGTTGCTAAGTGAATCCACTGTTCACTTTGGGCCGTTTTCAGCCAGAAACCAGAAGCAAACTTCAATTTCCGGTGTTTGGAAGAAAATTCCCTGCGTTTGTTTCCCAGTTGAGAAGCAGTTACCGATGCTGAGAATAAATAGACATGGAAGCCAGCTGCCAGAAAAGGGATCCTTTAATTCAGGAAGGCAAAAAAAAAAAGTAGTGACACAGCTCAAGTGTTCCTGACTTGCAAGCAAACTTGGAAGTGTGACTTTTTAAAGCCTTTTACGCTTAATTCCCCTTTGAAGCTCCTGCAGCTTGATGGGTTTTGATGTGTTTCTGCTTGCCCTGGGTTTGTTTTCCTGGATTAATCTTGGTCCCAGGTGCTTTGGTTTTCCTGTCCTAGCTGTTAATCCTGTCAGGGAGGCAGGAAAAAGGGAGTTTCGGTTTACCTTGGAGGTTTATTTTTAGCCTGATTCCCCTTATCTTAATGGCTCTACTTAAGTGTTCCTTTCAGCTCGTGCTTTTGCCTGGGGTTTTCTTAAAGGGGGAAGGGCTGGCTTGAGTCTCTTGGCACTGTTTTCTGAGGTTTCTGGTGCTGTGAGGTTTCTGGCACTGTCCTTTTGGGGTTCCCACAATGGCAAAAATGTGAACCGAGATGCTACAAATGGCCGTAAAAATACACCAGTTGCCCAGTGCTCAAAATGCAGTTACATGACTGTAGGGTTGGTGGGGATGAAGGTGACCATCAGGACTTTGGGATTGAGTCATAAAATAGTTTTCGGGGTAATTTTCAATGGTCACTAAGAGATTTGTCGTAAATCAAGGACTAACTACATATGTGAATTTTTGTAGCTCCAGATAATAGCTACTCTTCAAGGCAAATTTAGAAGGGGGTCCTTGAGACTAGCTCACTCCATACAAGTAGTCCTTGATGTACGACTGCAACTAAACTCAAAATTTCCATTGCTAAGCAAATGACTATGGAGATTCTCAGTCATCCAGGTCATGGTTGTCCCAAAAAAGCTTTTTCAAGAGGCAACTGGACTTTCTGGTTTTTCTCTGAAGATGTTTCGCTTCTCATCCAAGAAGCTTCTTCGGCTCTGACTGGATGGTGAGGAATGGAAGGATTGATACTCCTTGCAGACAGCTGGTCATTTGCATCCTTTTAGAGGGTTGTTGAGGCCACTTGGAGGTTTATCTGTGAAGAAGCTTCTTGAATGAGAAGCGAAATGTCTTCAAAGAAAAACCAGAAAGTCCAGTTGCCTCTTGAAAAAGCAAGTGAATTTTGCCCTGTTTTACAACCTTTTGGGCCGCAGCTCTTAAGCTATCCACTGCCGTTGTTAAATTAGTAACAGCGTTGTTAAATGAATTCGAACTCCTCCACTGGCTTTGCTTGTCAGGAGGGGACAAAGGGGATCATGTGACCCCGGGGCACTGCAGCTATCATAAATATAAAGTGCTTGGCAAGTGCCTAAATTTTGCAAGTGCTGCCACGATCCTAAGCGTGGAAACGGACATAAATCCCTGTTTTTCGGTGTCGTCGCAACTTTGAATGGTCACTTAACAAACGGCTGTAAGTTTTAAAAAAATTGATTTATATGCCGCCGTTCTCCGAAGACTCAGGGCGGCTTACAATGCGTTAAGCAATAGCCTTCATACTTTTGTATATTTATACAAAGTCAGCTTATTGCCCCCACAAACGGGGTCCTCAATTTACCTATCTTAGAAAGGATGGAAGGCTGAGTCGACCTTGAGCCTGGGGAGATTCGAACTGGTGTAATTGCAGACAGCTGGATGTTAATTACGGTGCTTTAGTCTGCAGAGCTAAACCAGGCTCTTTGCTGATTGCCCCAGTGAGGGACTTCATAGTGTAAATGTATATAGTGTAAATGGGATAAAAAACAGTTGCTAAGCTACCGAAATTCGATCCCGTGATCACAAGGATGCTGCAATCATCCTAAGCATGATCGTAAGTCATAATAGTCATAAATCGCTTTTTTTCAGTGCCGTTGTAACTTTGTACAGTCGTTAAAGCAATAGTCGTAAGTTGAGGACTGCTTGTGTACATTATAGCCCCGGGATGGCGGACCTATGGCACATGTGGCACACAGAGCCCTCTCTCTGGGTATACAAACCGTTGCCCCAGCTCAGCTCCACCACACATGCGTGCGTGCCATCCACCGGCTAGCTAATTTTCAGGTCTCTACCTTGCATGCGCAGCGGGTGGGCACATGTGTGAGATGTGCATTCATGTGCGGGGGTGCAGGATGTATGTACGGGGTGGGGGCAGCACACATATGCAGGGTTCGGACACATGCATGGGGGTGGGGCGCATGGGGGTGGGTGATGTGGCCTGTCAGCGGCCTGTGCAGCTAGTAGCTGATTCCAACAACGAGGAGGCTGGTGTGGTGCTGCGTCAGCAGTCTGTGCAGCTGGCGCTCGAGTCAGACAGTGAGGAGACTGGAGAAGATGTGGTGCCAGAGGCGGGGATTCAGCCAGGGCCTTCAGAACCTCCAGAAGCTCCTTTAAGTGAAGAGGACGAAGAGGAGGAGCCTCTTCTCGACGCACGGGCGCGCAGAGCTGCCAAAAGGCAGGAGTGGCTCCTCAGGAGGAGGTCTCCTCGAGGGTAAGGCTTGGGGCTAATTGGCCATTCCCTTAGTCTATTTAAGGAGGAATGCCACTTGCAGCAAGCTGTAGGGAACAACTTTAGTTCAATCTCCTTCGTGTCTGGATTCTCTGCAAAATTGCTTCTGGGCTTTCTAGTAAGACTGTGATTACCTTATCTTGAAATTCTGGTAGGCTGTTAAGACAGTTTATTAACAGCTTTTGGTTGATAAAGACTAAGTTATTTGAGTAAAAAGAGCTTTGTATAGACTTTGTGTGTGCTGCGTTCTTTGGGGTCCGTAGCTGGGGCAGAACAGTAGGAGGTGCATGCGCAGGGTGCATGCGGGCGTCACATGCACATGCATGGGGGGCAGGGAGCAAGCGGGGGGGTCGCATGTGCATGCGCAGAGGGCAGGGCACGTGGGGGGGGGGAGGTCACGTGCACATTGCATTATGGGTGTGGGTGTGTGCATGCTTTCGGCACTTGGTGCCGAAAAGCTTAGCCATCACTGCTATAGCCTTTTGAAAAAGCTTCCTATATGAAGGACTGGACCAGAGTTTGAAGTTAACCCTGGCTCCAGTTGATTTTCCAGTGAGACAATGGAAGCTGTCCTACCCCATAATGGAATTCGCCAGAGGCATCCATAAAATCCAAGGCTTCGGTCATAATCATTTGCCTAATGAGCTAAACAAGCTGCAACTTACGATCATCACAGTCTGAAGGGGCCCCTCAAAATTTCACTTTTTCCCCATTGCTTACAGTTTCATTACAATTTCCTATATGAAAGTCAATTAAGCCGTCCCGTATGGCTCATATGATGCTCATTAAGTGGTTATGCTTATGCATCTTGGCAGCGTTCCTGCTCAGTGGTGGAAGTCCCGATTTCGGTTCGTACATGTGACAAGGCCACTGATACCCATCATGGAAGAATGGATGGCCATCACGATGGCTTTCATTAAGGAGAAGAAGTTATCTACTACAGAATAACAGAATTGGAAGGGACTTGGAGGTCTTCTCGTCCAACCCACTCCTCAAGCAGGAGATCCTATACCAGTGATGGCGAACCTTTTTGGCACTGAGCGCCCAAACTGGAATGCATGTGTGCATGTGTGTGTGTGTGAGTGCCGGAGCACTGTAAACCCGAAGACGAGCTGGGCGGGGTGCATGTGCGTGCCCACCAGCTGCTCTCCGGGTTTCCAGTGAGTGAATGCACGCCAGCCAGCTGTTCTTCATGTGCGCCAGAGTGCTGAAACCCGAAGACCAGCTGACTGGGGTGCATGCATGTGCCAGCCAGCTGGTCTCCAGGTTTCCGGCGAGTGCATGCATGCCAGACAGCTGGTCTTCATGTGCACTGGAGCGCTGGAAATCCGAAGATGAGCTGGGTGAGGTGCATGCACATGCCGGCCAGCTGGTGTCTGGGTTTCTGGCGAGTGCATGCATGCCAGCCAGCTGATCTTCATGTGCGCTGGAGTGCTGGAAATCTGAAGACGAGCTGGATGGGGTGCATGCGCTTGCAGGGCCAGCTGGTCTTTGGGTTTCCGGTGAGTGCACGCACGCCAGCCAGCTGTTCTTCATGTGTGCCGGAGTGCTGAAACCTGAAGACCAGCTGGCTGGGGTGCATGCACGTGCCGGCCAGCTGGTCTCTGGGTTTCCAGTGAGTGCATGCATGCCAGCCAGCTGATCTTCATGTGCGCTGGAGCGCTGGAAATCTGAAGATGAGCTGGGTGGGGTGCATGCGCTTGCCGGCCAGCTGGTCTTTGGGTTTCCGGTGAGTGCACGCACACCAGCCAGCTGTTCTTCATGTGTGCCGGAGTGCTGAAACCCGAAGACCAGCTGGCTGGGGTGCATGCACGTGCCGGCCAGCTGGTCTCTGGGTTTCTGGCGAGTGCATGCATGCCAGCCAGCTGATCTTCATGTGCGCTGGAGTGCTGGAAATCTGAAGACGAGCTGGATGGGGTGCATGCGCTTGCAGGGCCAGCTGGTCTTTGGGTTTCCGGTGAGTGCACGCACGCCAGCCAGCTGTTCTTCATGTGTGCCGGAGTGCTGAAACCTGAAGACCAGCTGGCTGGGGTGCATGCACGTGCCGGCCAGCTGGTCTCTGGGTTTCCAGTGAGTGCATGCATGCCAGCCAGCTGATCTTCATGTGCGCTGGAGCGCTGGAAATCTGAAGATGAGCTGGGTGGGGTGCATGCGCTTGCCGGCCAGCTGGTCTTTGGGTTTCCGGTGAGTGCACGCACGCCAGCCAGCTGTTCTTCATGTGTGCCGGAGTGCTGAAACCCGAAGACCAGCTGGCTGGGGTGCATGCACGTGCCGGCCAGCTGGTCTCTGGGTTTCTGGCGAGTGCATGCATGCCAGCCAGCTGATCTTCATGTGCGCTGGAGTGCTGGAAATCTGAAGACAAGCTGGCCTGTGCGCACCTGATGCTCTGGTGTGCACAAAAACCAGCTGGTGATGGTACACACACCCACAGAGAGGGCCCACACGTGCCATAGGTTCGCCATCACGGCCCTATACCATTTTAGACAAATCTCTTCTTAAAAACCTCCAGTGTTGGAGCACCCACAATTTCTGAAAGCAAGTCCTTCTAGTAATTGTTTTCACTGTCAGGAATTCTTCCTCCGTGCCATCACTCTGCTGAACTCCTAACTCCTGCAGCGCTGTCTTAGGCCTAAAGATATGTACCCATGTAGGGAGCTGTATTGTTATGATCCTTGTCATCTTCCTCACTTCTAGTGTTTCCTACTACCTTCTCCCACTGGTATAATATGATTTATCAGTTGTTGTTTGTATCTTACGATTTATGATTGGATATTATGATTTATGGTCTATGGCATCGCTTGGTTGTTTGTATGTACACTGAGAATGTATGCACAAATTCCTTACATGTCCAATCAAACTTGGCCAATAAAATATTCTATTCTATTCTATTCTATTCTATTCTATTCTATTCTATGCTATGCTATGCTATGCTATGCTATGCTATGCTATGCTATGCTATGCTATGCTATGCTATGCTATGCTATGCTATGCTATGCTATCCCATCCCATCCCATCCCATCCCATCCCATCCCATCCCATCCCATCCCATCCCATTCTCTCTTCTCTTCTCTTCTCTTCTCTTCTCTTCTCTTCTCTTCTCTTCTCTTCTCTTCTCTTCTCTTCTCTTCTCTTCTCTTCTCTTCTCTTCTCCTCTCCTCTCCTCTCCTCTCCTCTCCTCTCCTCTCCTCTCCTCTCCTCTTCTCTCCCCTTCTTCCATTCCATTCCATTCCATTCCATTCCATTCCATTCCATTCCATTCCATTCCATTCCAGTCCAGTCCAGTCCAGTCCAGTCCATTCCATTCCATTCTTAATTCTCTTCTCTTCTCTTCTCTTCTCTTCTCTTCTCTTCTCTTCTCTTCTCTTCTCTTCTCTTCTCTTCTCTTCTCTTCTCTTCTCTTCTCTTCTCTTCTCTTCCCTTCCCTTCCCTTCCCTTCTCTTCTCTTCTCTTCTCTTCTCTCTTCTCCCCTCCCCTTCTTCCATTCCATTCCATTCCATTCCATTCCATTCTTAATTCTCTCCTCTCCCCTCCTCTCCTCTCCTCTCCCCTCCCCTCCCCTCCCCTCCTCTCCTTCCTTCCCTTCCATTCTTCCCTCCCCTCCCCTCCCCTCCCCTCCCCTTCTTATTTGCATAAATAACTTAACATGGAGAACATACCTAATACTCTTTCTTCCTCCAATTTTCCCCTCAACAACAACTCTGTAGATTGGCCCTATACCATTCTGGATAGCCATTTGTCCAGAATGGTGTAGGGTCACCTGCTCGAGCCGTGGGTTGGACAGGAAGACTTCTAAGGTCCCTCCCAACTCTGCTATTCTGTATCCTTTATAAATGTTAGGTGGGCTTTTAACTTGAAGTTGGCTTGAAGTACCCATTTTTTAAACTTCTTCCACTGCTCCCGTGTCCCATTCTCAGAATGATAATATGATAGAAAATATATGATAATATGATAGAAAATAGAAAATATCATAGAAAATATGACCGTTTCTGCTAGCTGCATTCTTCAAAACCCATTTGGGTGGCTATTGTCCATTTCTCTGTCCTGAACATGTTCGGATCTTCGTGTGCTTATGTCTCGCGTCATAGTGTCTTTTCCCATTAGTCAACCTCCTTTCTGAACTCAAGATGATCCAGGCTGAACATAGCGGTCCAAAATGATGAAATTGGTGATGTTCCTTGCTGGTTGCTATGGTGTGAAGACAGCTTCTTTGTTCTGGTTTCCTAGCAATGATCGTGCAGGACTCCGGCATCGCTCTGGGGTCTTAACAGCAAAGCCACATTTCGGCTCAAATATCAGTTGCTCTAAAGAACAATTTCCTCTGTCCTTCCTGGAAAACAGCTGTCTTCTCACAGGGGACATTACTGCAAGCTGCAGAGCAATTTATACCTTGTCAAAATGATTAGAATGCTGAAAAGAAAATCGTTTGGCAGGGTTGGTGCTAAGCACAATTGGATTTTTTAAAATATGCAACTTCCCTGGCCTTGCCGTGCATAAAGGGAAGTTGATTCAGATCAAATATTGACATTTTTTCCCTTGCATGAACAAGCCAAGGCATAGATATGCATTGGTTGAACATTCCCGGGGGGCAGTTAATTTCTTTTAGAAAAACCAGTTTCATATAAAGATCATCATGTTGTATGCAAATAGAGGAAATACAGCCTAAGTTGGTTAAGTGGAAAATAATCATAAAGGGTGGCTGAATTATGATGAACTTAATTCTCAAATTTCTGGTTTAAAAAAACACAAAAAGGATCAATTTGCTAATTTAGAGAGGAGTAGAATGCAGATTTCACTGTAATCCTGGTAATTTTGCTTCCCTTATTTTTGGTACGTAATTCCCAGGTAGAATCATAGAATCCTATGACTGGAAAGGACCTTGGTGATCTTCTAGACCAACCCCTTGCCCAATGAAGAAGTCCTTATACCATCCTGGACAAATGATAGAATAGAATAACAGAATTGGAAGGGACCTTGGAGGTCTTCTAGTCCAACCCCCTGCTTAGGCAGGAAACCCTACACCACTTCAGACAAATGGTTATCTAATCTCTTCTTTAAAACTTCCAATGTTGGAGCATTCACAACTTCTGGAGGGAAGTTGTTCCACTGATTCATTGTTCTAACTGTCAGGAAATTTCTCCCTAGTTCTAAATTGCTTCTCTCCTTGATTAGTTTTCACCCATTGCTTCTTGTCCTGCCCTCAGGTGCTTTGGAGAATAGCTTGACTCCCTCTTCTCTGTGGCAACCCCTGAGATATTGGAACTTTGCTATCATGTCTCCCCTAGTCCTTCTTTTCATTAAACTAGACATACCCAGTTCCTGCAACCATTCTTCCTATGTTTTAGCCTCCAGTCCCCTAATCCTCTTTGTTGCTCTTCTCTGCACTGTTTCTAGAGTCTCAGCATCTTTTTGACATTGTGGCAACCAAAACTGAATGCAGGATTCCAAGTGTGGCCTTCCCAAGGCACTTTAAAGCGGTGTTAACATTTCATATGATCTTGATTCTATCCCTCTGTTGATGCAGCCTAGAACTGTGTTGGCTTTTTTGGCAGCTGCTGCACACAAATGGCTCAGATTTAAATGGTTGTTCAGTAGGACTCCATGATCCATCTCACAGTTACTACTATTGAGCAAGGTACCACATATACTGTACCTGTGCATTTTGTTTTCCTTGCCTAAATCTCTTGATGTCAAAACATCAAGCAAGCAAAGAAAACCTCCAGCAATGAAGCACCCACAACTCTAGGAGTCAAGATAGTCTATTGATTACTTGTTCTCACTGTCAAGAAATTCCTCCTTATTTCCAGATTGGATTTCCCTCTGATGAGCTTCCACCTGTTGCTTCTTCTCCTATCCTCTGGTGCCCTAAGGAATAAGTTCACCCGCTCTACTCTGTGACACCCCCCCAAGTACTGGAAGACAGTTATCATGTCCCCCTGATCCGTCTGTTCAATAGACTTGATGTAGGTAGCTCCCTCAATCCTTCATCATATTAACCTCCAGACCATACATCATCTTTGTGACTATTCTCTATGCTTTTGTTGGTTCACAACATCTTCTTTGTATCGTGGTGACTAGAACTGGATGCAATATTCCAAGTGTGGTCTCATCAGCGTGGTGTAAAATGGTACTATCACTTCCTGTCTTGACACTGTCCTTCGGTTGATGCAGCCTAGGATTGCATTGCCTTTTTGGATAGCTGCAGCACACTGCTAGCTTCTATTTAAGTGGTTGTCCACTAAGACTAGTGATGGGATTCAGCCAGTTCTCACCACTTCGGTAGAACCGGTTGTTAACTTTCTGAGCAGTTTGGCAAACTGGTTGTTGGAAGAAATCATTAGGGCAGAGAACCGGTTGTTAAATTACTTGAATCCCACCACTGACTAGGATACCTAGATCTCTTTCGCATCTTTCTCCTTCTGTCCTGGCCACTTTCTACAGAGGCACGATTGAGAGTGTTTTAACAAACTGCATCCCTGTTTGGTTTGGTGGCGACAGTGCCTCAGATAGAAAGTCCATATGGAGAGTGGTGAGGACAGCAGAGAAGATTATAAAAAGCTTGCTTCCCGTTATTCAGAATGCTGCTTATAAACACTATGTGCTTAGAGCTCAAAGCATTGTTAGAGACCCCACCACACACCCACTGTTTCTGTTTCTGTTGCTCCCCTCTGGGAGGAGGTTTCGAAGTATTTCTAGCAGGACTTCCAGATTCTGTAACAGCTTTGTTCCCTAGGCCATCTGTCTGGTAAACTTTGTTTCTCTCATGTACATGTATACATCCAAACTAGACTATGGTGTTTCTCTGTGTCATATCATATATGTGGGTATAGGCATCATTTTGTATTCATTGATTCATTGATTCATTGATTCATTGATTCATTGATTCATTGATTCATTGATTCATGATTCATTCATTCATTCATTCATTCATTCATTCATTCATTCATGTTTATGTAGTGTATATTGGAGATGGTGACCCTTTGAGAGCTGTGTGCAGACACATTTCATTTTAATGTATTCTGATTAGTGTACATTCAAAGTGACAATAAAGTTATTCTATGTCTATGTCTAGTGACTACTGCTGAACCCAGGAACCCCCTTGTAAGTTATACATTGGTTTTTCTTGCCTCAGTGCAGGATCTTATTTTTTTCACCACTGAACTGCATCTAATTGGATTGGACCAGAGGTGGGTTTCAGCAGGTTCTGACCAGTTCTAGAGAACCGGTAGCAGAAATTCTGAGTAGTTTGGAGAACTGGTAGTAAAAATTCTGACTGGCCCCGCCCCCATCTGTTCTCTGACTCCCAAGTCCCAGCTGATTGGGAGGAAATAGGGATTTTGCAGCATCCTTCCCCTGGAGTGGGGTGGGAATGAAGATTTTACAGTATCCTTCCCCTGCTATGCCCACCAAGCCACGGCCACCAAGCCATGCCACGCCCACCAAGCCACACCCACAGAACCGGTAGTAAAAATTTTTGAAACCCATCACCGGTAAAGCCCTAATGATGATGTTTGTCCTCCATCTAAAACTTGGAAAATATTAAGCTGGTTTCACTTTACAGGCAGCGGAGAGGGATTCCAGCATATTATGCAAACCCAGAAAAGGGAAACTCAACGATCAAAGGGTAAGCCGGTTGTAGGAATACTCCCATACTGTTAAAATGCAGCCGGTTAGAATGAGTGAAGCTGAATGCATCACATACTCTCGTACATTATGGCCAGCAGATGCTTCGCAGGCTTTGGAGAAGCAGAAAAAGAGTTGGACTGAACAGCTTGTAAAACAGCAGGGAAAATAAACAATTTGCAAAGGAGAAGCTTAATCATTCCCCTGTTTCTTTTCTCTCTCTGCGACCTGCTATGCCCCGTTGGTTTTTTTCTCAGGCAGGGGTGCAGAAGTGTCACCACTAGCAAAATGCCTGGATCTTGTGGAAGAAATCAGGGAGAAGAAAAAATTCAACATCAGTCGTGACTTTAAAAACCAAAGGGAAGGAGTCCCAGCAATGCTTTGTGTTGTGGCCCACTAGCGGCCAATGGAGCCGGCAGCAGATTCAGACAGTGAGGAGGTTGGGGAGGAACATGGGACAGTCCTGGAGTCTGGGGAAGGCTCTGACGAGTGCTCTGCATCGGAGGCAGAGATGGGGCCAGGGCAGTATGACAGTTATCAGCTGCCTTTGGAGTCAGACATCAGTGAGGCAGAAGAACAGCTGGAGCCTGTTCCCAGTATGTGCATGCACAGCAGTGGTGGGTTCCTCCCGGTTTGGCCCAGTTCTCCTGAGCTGGTAGCGATGATGATATGACATCACCAAACTGGTTCTGTCCCCCCCAACCCCCGTGTCCCCCCACGTGTTATTCTTACCTTTTATTTGGCCCCACCCCCAATCTACTGCTGCCTCCTGAGTCCCAGCTGATGGCTAGAGGGAAAAAAACTGTTTATACTTTTGCCGTGGGGCTACAGCTGATCAGCGTTAAAAGAAAACAAATGAGTAGACCAGTATCTGCAAAAATACTTGGGTAGACCAGTGCCTACAAAAATACATGAGTAGGTCAGTGCCTGCAAAAATACATGAATAGATCAGTGCCAGCAAAAATAAATGGGTAGACCAGTGCCTGCAAAAATATATGAGTAGGTCAGTGCCTGCAAAAATAAATGGGTAGGCCAGTGCCTGCAAAAATACATGAATAGATCAGTGCCTGCAAAAATAAATGGGTAGACCAGTGCCTGCAAAAATATATGAGTAGGTCAGTGCCTGCAAAAATAAATGGGTAGGCCAGTGCCTGCAAAAAATAAATGGGTTGATCGGTGCAGCTCTGAAAGCAGTTAAAAGCCTGGTAGACCAGGACCTCTGCTAAATCCTAAAGAATTGTCACATGACAATCAAGCCACGCCCACAAAATAAGCCACGCCCATAGAACCGGTAGTAAACATTTTTAGAACCCACCCCCTGATGCACAGAGTTGCCAGACGAAGGGAACAGCTGAAGAACAAGGGTCGACTTGGGAGAAAGACCACAGGTGAACAATGAATGGCCCCTCCTACAGGGAATAAAGGAGGAGCGAAAAGGGGAGGGGAGTTTGCAGGAGACAATTCGTTCACTTAATTGGTTCGTGACTCTCCGAGACTCCTTGCCAAGTTTTGAAGATATTGGCCTGGCAGCTCTCCAACCCAGATAAGGCCTGTGGCTGTAAATTCTCCCTTGAAAGACTTTGCTGGATGTGAATGAGAATTCACAGTAACTTCATAAAAAGGGGGTTTTTTTCGGGACAAGGAATCCTCTTCATGCTCTTGGGAAGCCTAGATCAGAACACTTTTCCAAAAGTCAGTCAGTCAGTCAGTCAGTCAGTCAGTCAGTCTGTCTGTCTGTCTGTCTGTCTGTCTGTCTGTCTATCTATCTATCTATCTATCTATCTATCTATCTATCTATCTATCATCTATCTGAATTTGTCAAACAAAAACGAGAACAAGAATAAGAGAATAAAAATACAATGACAGGGACGAAAGGCATGTTAATGCACTTATGCACGCCCTCTCTACTGACCACTTAAGTATGAAGTAAGATCCACGGACTTTCCATTGGACTTTCTTGGGGTTTTTTTTCTTTGAAAATGTTTCCATTCTCATCCAAGAAGCTTCTTCGGTTATAACTCAGTTACTGATCCGTTGTCCCAAAGGTCCTTTTTTTTTCAAGAGGCAACTGGACTTTCTCATTTTTCTTTGAAGACGTTTCGCTTCTCATTCAAGAAGCTTCTTCAGCTCTGACTAGATGGTGGGAAATGGAAGGATTTATACTCCTTGCAGACAGCTGGTCATTTGCATCCTTTTTAAAGAGTCGTTGAGGCCACTTGGAGGCCTTCTCCAGACTCATTTGCACTACTCAGGTGATCCTGAGGACATAGATACACCTCCAAGTATTTTTCCCCCCTCTTGCCGTCAATCTGCTAAACCACTAATTCCCACGATTAGCTCTTGTTGATTGCTTTTATTTAGTATCTTAAGACTATCACTGTGTGTTGTAACTTATGATTTATGATGCTTGTATTATGATTGTGATCATGGTTTATTGCTCGTATATACCCGAGAGCTTATGCACCAGAGATAAATTCCTTGTATGTGTTCAATCACACTTGGTCAATTCTCTCTCCTCTCCCTCCTCTCCTCTCCCCTCCCTTCTCCCCTCCCCACCCCTCTCCTCTTTCCTCTCCTCTCCTCTGTCCTTTCCTCTCCTACTCTCTCCTCTCCATTCCATTCCACTCTGCAGTAGTCCTCGAATTACAGCCACAATTAAGCCCAAAATTTCTGTTGTTAAGTGAGACATTTGTTAACTGAGTCTTGCCCCATTTTATGAACTTTCTTGCCACAGTTGTTAATTGAATCATCGCAGTTGATAAATTAGTAACACATTTGTTAAGTAAATCTGGCTTCTCTGTTGATTTTGCTTGTCAAAAGGTTGCAAAAGGGCAACGGTGGGATTCAAATAATTTAACAACCGGTTCTGTGCCCTAATGACTGGCTGGGTGGGGGTGGGCATGGTGGGCATGGCCAGGGGGTGTGACAGCCAGCACTCGGCCTCCTGCACCCCCATGGGATTGAAAATGGGCCACGGGGTGGAGAGGGGTGCTGCCTCGTTTTGGGCCTAGGAGACCTCTCTGCACTTACCTGGAGCCAAAATGGGGCACGTGGGGAAACCGGTTGAATCCCACTACTGGAAAAGGGTATCACATGACCTTGGGACACAGCAATGGTCATGAGTCAGTTGCCAGGCAACTGAATTTTGATCACATGATCCTGGGGATGCTGGAACGGCCATAAATGTGAAAAATGGGCATGTCACTTTTTTCAGTGCTGTTGAAACTTTGAATGCTCATTAAATAAACGATTGTAAGTTGAGGATCTATGCTGTGCTATGCTATGCTAAAATAAATAAGTCCTAAAGACGTATTTGTTTCAGCAAGCCGGCCTAGCCTAAAGGATTTTTAATGGGAATTTTTGAATTTTTAAATTTTATAAACTTGGGGTTTTAAATTGGGAGGCCGTTGATTTCATTTGTTTTAGCTTTCTTAACTTTGGTATTATATGTATTTTTAATTTTGGCTGTTCACCGCCCTGAGTCCCGTTGGGAGAAGGACGGTACACAAATTTAATAAATGAATGAATGAATGAATGAATGAATATTTAAATAAATAAATAAATAAATAAATAAATAAATAAATAAATAAATAAATAATGCTATGCTATGCTATGCTATGCTTTTCTTCTCCTTCTCCTTCTCCTTCTCCTTCTCCTTCTCCTTCTCCTTCTCCTTCTCCTTCTCCTTCTCCTTCTCCTTCTCCTTCTCCTTAATCTAATTCCTATTCTATTCTAATTCCTAATTTAATTCCTAATTTAATTTCTGTTCTGTTCTGTTCTGTTCTATTCCGTTCCGTTCCGTTCCGTTCCATTCCTTCTCCTTCTCCTTCTCCTTCTCCTTCTCCTTCTCCTTCTCCTTCTCCTTCTCCTTCTCCTTCTCCTTCTCCTTCTCCTTCTCCTTCTCCTTCTCCTTAATCTAATTCCTATTCTATTCTAATTCCTAATTTAATTCCTAATTTAATTTCTGTTCTGTTCTGTTCTGTTCTATTCCGTTCCGTTCCGTTCCGTTCCGTTCCTTCTCCTTCTCCTTCTCCTTCTCCTTCTCCTTCTCCTTCTCCTTCTCCTTCTCCTTCTCCTTCTCCTTCTCCTTCATCTAATTCCTATTCTATTCCAATTCCTAATTTAATTTCTGTTCTGTTCTATTCCGTTCCGTGGGTAAATATGAGGACCCAGATTGTTGGGGGCCAATGGGTTGACTCTGTAAACCGCTTACAGAGCACTGTGAAGTGGTATATAAGTCTGAGTGCTATTGCTATTCTATTCTATTCCAGTAGCAAACCATTGCCCTGCTTAATGACATCAGTGTTCACTTAACTACCAAAATCAGGCTGGTCACATGCTTGACTTTATACTGAATTTAACATAGTCTTGTGTCTCACTGGGCAGTTTCCAAATTAAAAAACTGAAAACAAATGCTAGCAATAACCAAAAACATAACCACAAAAGCCATTTAAAAACACGAAAAACAATAAGGATGATTAAAATCGTAAAAAAGAAACTCTTTCAAGATACTTTGGAATCAGAACTGGAACAAAAAACTATTTGATTGTCATCACCAATATCTTAGTTAAGCCTTGTGACCTCAATGAATATTCTGTGTCTCCCTTCTGATTTTCCTGACGTTTTGACAAAACTTTCCCGACCCTCGTTAGAAATAAGGTCGATCGTTATATTTAAACGATGCCCAGCATTGGTGGAGATTTGACCGGGGAGAACATTTTCCAAAAAGATAATTAAAGAAATGAATAGATCTAATTAAACCCACAGGGATGAATTTGCAACAAATCCCCAAAACAGATTTTGTTGCCAAACGGAATACATTTAGACCAAGGGCAGGCTTCAAAAATTTTAGCAAGGGATTCTCTACCTGGATGCTGGGTGGGTGTGGCTATGGTGGGCGTGGCCTAGTCAGCCTTCTGCATCATGGCGGGGGGGGGATTTTTGCCCTCCCCGGGCTCTGGAGGCTTTCCTTGAGCCTTCAGGAGGATGAAAACAGCTTCCTCAGGCTCTGGAGATTCTCCGGAGGCCAGAAATGGGCCTGATTCTGGCCTTCCTGAACTTCCAGTAGGCCTGTTTTGCACCCTCCCCGAGCTTCCGTGTGCACTTTGAACTCACCTGAATCCAAAACAGGCTCATGGGGACTCCTGGGTGGGGTGGGTAGGGCCAGCCAGTTGTTCTGCCCCAGGTATGGACCCCAAAGAATGCAGCACACACAAAGTCTGTACAAACCTTAATTTACTAAATTAAATCAGTCTTTTTCAAATAAAGGCTGTTAATTAACTTTCTTAACAGCTTACAAGAATCCAAAGAATAAATAAACGTAATCCTACTATGGTTGGCAGAAAGCCCAGAAACAACTTGCAGGAAACTGATAAGAGAACTAAGATCAGGACGCGAAGGAGAGTGAATGAAGTTGTTCCCTGCAAATTGCTTCAGTCGGCGTTCCTCCTTAAATAGGCTAAGGGAGTGGCCAATTAGCCCCAAGTCTTAGTCTCAAGGAGACCTCCTCCTGAGGAGCCACTCCTGCCTTTTGGCAGCTCTGCGCACCCGTGCATCGAGAAGAGGCTCCTCCTCTTCGTCTTTTTCACTTATGGGAGCTTCTGGCTGAATCCCTGCCTCTGGCCCCACATCTTCTCCAGCCTCTTCAATGTCTGATTCAAGTGCCAGCTGCACAGGCTGCTGGCGCAGCACCACACCAGCCTCCTCGCTGTCAGAATCAGCTATTAGCTGCACAGGCCGCTGATGGGCCACAACACCAGGAGTGGATTTGGGAGTTCTCTGAACTGCAAAGAATCTGAAAGACTGCAATTTTCTATGGTTAAGAAATTATTAGCAAACCTTAAGAATGTATTGAGTGTACATACACCTCCCCTCATTTTACTCTGCAAAGCGATTCTTGATTTTTTGTTACTTTTAAATTAAAAAAACGAGAAACAAACAGAACACAATAATAGCTATGATACAAATACATATGTTTTAAACAAAATGCATTAAAAGTGCTTTTTAAAAAAGTGGTGAAAAAATGCAGCAGGATAAAAAAGTTTTGAAAAAGAACATTTGGCCTTCATTTATTCTCATTCCAGAGTTGCTCCACTGTGACTTGAAAAAGACTTCCTTTTCCTTTCTTTCTTCCTTATTCCTCTCTCCTTTCCATCTCCTTCCTTCCTTCTTTTCTTCTTTTCTTTTCTCCCTCCCTCCCTCCTCATCTCTTTCCTTCCTTCCCTCTTCTTTCTTCTTCCCCTCACTCTCCATTCTCCCTTCCCCTTCCTTTCATTGCTTCTTCCCTTCTCCTCTCTCCTCCCTTTCTGTCTTCTTCCCTCTCATCTCCCTTTCTGTCTTCTTCTGTGTCTCCTCCCTGTCTTCTTCCCATTTCCTTCCTTTCTGTCTGCTTCCTATCTCCTTCCCATCTTCTTCTCTCTCCTTCCTCCCTCCCTCCCTCCCTCCCTCCACCTTTCCTTTCCTTTCCTTTCCTTTCCTTTCCTTTCCTTTCCTTTCCTTTCCTTTCCTTTCCTTTCCTTTCCTTTCCTTTCCTTTCCTTTCCTTTCCTTTCCTTTCCTTTCCTTTCCTTTCCTTTCCCTTTCCCTTTCCCTTTCCCTTTCCCTTTCCCTTTCCCTTTCCCGAGATGGTATTCAGCTGATTGGGACCAGTGCAGGCGAACTGGCAGCGGAAATCGCGTGGGGGCCTGACTCTCCCCCTGCCCTGACTCTATGCCGTCCTATTTAGACATGTTTTTGAGGCTGGACACATGTGCGGAAGGCATGCGCATGAGCAAAGCACATGTGCGGAAGGCTGGATGCATGTGTGGAAGGCAGGCACATGCGCGAACCGGGTGTGTGCGAAGCGAGCATACGTGCAGTGAACTGTTCATTATAAAATGTGAAACCCACCGCTGCTTCCTTTCTTCCCTTTCCCTTCCTTCCTTCCTTCCTTCCTTCCTTCCTTCCTTCCTTCCTTCCTTCCTTTCCTTCCTTCCTTTCCTTCCTTTGCCAAGGTGGTATTCAGCTGGTTTGGACTGGTTCAAGCACAGCGAACCGTTAGTTACAAGATGTGAAACCCACCGCTGCTTCCTTTCCTTCCTTCCTTCCTTCCTTCCTTCCTTCCTTCCTTCCTTCCTTCCTTCCTTCCTTCCTTCCTTCCTTCCTTCCTTCCTTCCTTCCTTCCTTCCTTTCCGAAGGTGATATTCAGCCGGTTTGGACTGGTTCAGGCACAGCGAACCGTTAGTTACAAAATGTGAAACCCACCGCTGCTTCCTTTCTTCCCTTTCCTCTCCTTCCTTCCTTCCTTCCTTCCTTCCTTCCTTCCTTCCTTCCTTCCTTCCTTCCTTCCTTCCTTCCTTCCTTCCTTCCTTCCCTTCCCTTCCCTTCCCTTCCCTTCCCTTCCCTTCCCTTCCCTTCCCTTCCCTTCCCTTCCCTTCCTTTCCTTTCCTTTCCTTTCCTTTCCTTCCTTTCCTCCCTTTCCTTCCCTTCACTGGTGGGTTGCCCCAGGTTCGGTCCGGTTCTATAGAACCGGTAGTAAAACTGGCCAGGGGCTCTGCCCACCCACCAAGACATCATCACGGGTGATCTGCGCATGTGCACGCTCCCGTTGTGAACCGGTAGTAAAGGTTAGTAGAACCCACCCCTGCTTTCCTTCCTTTCCTTCCATTTCCCACAAAGGACCCTCTCCTGTCATTTGCAGAAGAAGCAGCAGCAGCATTCAGAGATTGATTTCATGTCTTCTCTCTGAGCCAGCAGCAAATTGAAAGCAGTATCAGTCACCTGAAAGGTGGGCTGGCCTAAGAAGAGAATTCATTATCCCATCAGATGCTGTTGGCGAGACAGATGGCAATTAATCTCCTTGCGCTAATTACTTAATAACAGCCAGACCATGAACCAGTGGAAGAATATCTATAGCCCCAAGCTTTAAATAACATAGAAAATAAAAAAATAATTCACACCATCAGACAACACATTCCCTACTCTAGCAATATTTCTTCCTATCAAAGTCAGGATTTAAGCAAGGTGCTCATGACAGGAAAAATATCAGAGATTACTGAAGCCCCTTGAAAGGCTACAGGTAATCCCCATCTTACAACCATTCATTTGTTCTGCCCCAGCTACGGACCCCAAAGAATGCAGCACACACAAAGTCCATTCAAATAAATCAATCTTTTACAACAACGGCTGTTAATTAATTGCATTAACAGCCACCAAGAATTCAAAGAATAATAACTGAAAGCTTACTATGGTTGGCAGAATGCCCAGAAGCAATTTGCAGGAAGTTTATAAGATAAGCAAGACAAGACAAGAAGGTATGTGAACGAAGTTGTTCCCTGCAAATTGCTTCAGTCGGCGTTCCTCCTTAAATAGGCTATGGGAGTGGCCAATTAGCCCCAAGCCTTACTCTCGAGGAGACCTCCTCCTGAGGAACCACTCCTGCCTTTTGGCAGCTCTGCGCACCCGTGAATCGAGAAGAGGCTCCTCCTCTTCGTCCTTTTCACTTAAAGGAGCTTCTGGAGGTTCTGAAGGCCCTGGCTGAATCCCTGCCTCTGGCACCACATCTTCTCCAGTCTCCTCATTGTCCGACTCGAGCGCCAGCTGCACGGGCTGCTGGCGCAGCACCACACCAGTCTCCTCACTGTCGGAATCAGCTACAATCTGCACAGGCCAATGATGGGCCACAACATCATTTAGTGACCATTTGAAGTTACGACGGCACTGAAAAAAAATAAGTTATTACGACCGTTTTTCACACTTACAACCATCGTAGCATCCCTAAGGTCACATGATCAAAATTCAGAAGCTTGGCCATTGGTTCATACTTATGACTGCTGCTGTGTCCCAAGGCCATGTGATCCCTTTTTGCGACCTTCTGACAAGCAAAATCAGTGGGGAATCCTTTACCACCATGTAACGAATTTAACGGCGGTGATTCACTGAGCAACTGAGGCAAGAAAGGCTGTAAAATTGGGCAAAATTCTGATTAGATAGATTCGTTGTTATAAAAATGGCTAGTTATATGCTAATGTGTGAAAGTAAACATTTGAGACTGGAATGTTGTGATCTTCTACTGTGCTCAAAAGAGACGGGAGTCAACACTTGTTTCTATTTTCTTTTTCCTTCCCTTAATTTCCTATTTTTTGTTTTTCTTTGCATTTGACATATCGATGCAACAGTAAAAGTCATTATATCTAAAATGGGGTAAAAGTCGCTGTCTCGCTCAGCAACGGAAATAATGGGCTCAGTTGTGGTCGTAAGCCGAGGACTACCTTTAACAGTTTTAATAAAGAACAGTTCTAATAAAGAGAAACTGTAATGATTTAACAGATTAATAGAGTTGGAAGGGGCTTTGTAGGTCATCTAGTCCATACAGAGGTGGGTTTCAGCAGGTTCTGACCAGTTCTAGAGAACCGGTAGTGGAAATTTTGAGTAGTTCAGAGAACCGGCAAATACCACCTCTGACTGGCCCCACCCCCATCTATTCTCTGCCTCCCGAGTTAGTTAGTTAGTTAGTTAGTTAGTTAGTTAGTTAGTTAGTTAGTTAGTTTCTTAAATTTGTATACCGCCCTTCTCGTAGTGGACTCAGGGCGGTGCACAGCCAGGAATAAAAACACTTCAATACAAAATTTAAAATTTGTAAAAGAATTAACGAATTTTTGGCCCAGAAAATTTAAAAACCCATAGACAATTTAAAATTTAAAACCCACAGACAATTAAAAAACTAAAGAGGGGGGGTGGTGGTTACGCCAGCCCAGCTTGACAAAATAAAAAAGTTTTTAGGGCATGGCGAAAAGCCCGGAGATCAGGTATCATATGGATCTCAGGGGGCAAATCGTTGCAGAGGGCTGGTGCTGCCACAGAGAAGGCTCTCCCCCTGGGCTTCGCCAGTTGACATTGCCTGGCTGACGGCACCCTGAGGAGTCCCTCTCTGTGGGAGCGTACTCCCTCTCTGTGGGAGGCTATCAGCCGCTATCGGCAGCATTTCATCCCAGTCAGAGTCCCAGCTGACTGGGAGGAAATGGGGATTTTGCGGTATCTTTCCCCTGGAGTGGGAGGGAATGGAGATTTATAGTATTCTTCCCCTGGGGAGGGGTGGGAATGGCGATTTTACAGTATTCTTCCCCTGCCACGCCCACACGCCAAGCCACACCCACAGAACAGGTAGTAAAAATTTTTGAAACCCACCACTGAGTCCAACCCCACCTACCCCCAAGCAGGAGACCCTATACCCTTTCTGGCAAATGGCCATCCAATCTCTTCTTGAAAGTCTCAAGTGATGAAGCTCCCACCACTTCCAAACGTCAGAAAATGTCTCCTTATTTCCAGGTTGAATCTCTCCTTGATCAGTTTCCATCCATTATTCCTTGTCTGGCCTTCAGGCGCCTTGGAAAATAGCTTGAACCCCTCCTCTCTGGGGCAGCCCCTCAAATATTGGAAGACTGCTATCCTTTCTCGTCTGGTCCTTCTCTTCACTAGACTAGCCATGCCCAGTTCCTGCAACAGTTCATCCTATGTTTTAGCCTCCAGTCCCCTCATCATCCTGGTTGCTCCTCTCTGCACTTTTTCTAAACTCTCAACATCTTTTTTATAGTGTGGTGACCAAAACTGGATGCTAGTTCCCAGGTGGTAAAGCAGTTCTTTTCAGATTTTTCAACTTTTAAGATGGGTGGATTTAAACTCCCCAAACTCTCTAGCTAGCATGCTGGCTTTACAATTGCAGAAGCTAAAATTTGGGGTTTGCAATCCACCCATCTTAAAAGTTGCCAAATTTGAAAAAAAAAACCCCACCATTCTACCACCAGGGAACCAGCCATTACAGTTCCTCTTTATTAGAACTGTTTCTGAAATTTATCCCGGATGGGTTGAGATGGTTAATTTGTTCAGGGTAGGCCTCATGTTTCAACTGTCTTTTTCTTCCAGCAGATAATATGAAGCAATAATCCGCAGATGTGTTTGTAGCCCTCCAGCACACGCCAAAGTAAATCGCCTGTGTTTCTTTTTCATATTGAGCATCTTCCAGTTTTGAAATGTTCAGGGAATTCTGACTGATCTCCGAGAAGCTGCACAAACTTGTGCACTGCTAGCAAATACAAAAATAAAATAAAATAAAACAAAAAAATGTTCCCAGCTCACTGTTAAATAGAATCAAATATTCTAATTTTTCAGGGCATGGAAGCCATCAAGTATTGCCAAAGGCTAACAATGCAAGCCAAATGTTCTTCAGAATGCAAATTTCAAACGTGGAGCTGAAGTGTTTATCTGTTTATTGATTGTGAATGGTTCTGTGAGGATTTAATCACTTGATTTTAAGGGGTATGTGCAAAAACTGCTGTTTTCCATCGGACTACCAGGAATGGAACATTCTGGAAAACTCTGGAATATTCCTTTCTTAGTTTTTTTTTCCTTTAAAAATGTTTCACGTGAAATAATGTTTTATGTTTCAATGTAATAAAAGTTTAATAAAGTGTTTATTAAAAATAAAAAGTTTCACGTCTCATCCAAGAAGCTTCTTCAGTTCTTCAGAAAAACTGAGGAAGCTTCTTGGATGAGAAGCAAAACGTTTTCAAAGAAAGTCCAGTTGCCTTTTGGAAAAAGCACCGTTGGGGACAACTGTGATCTGGATGGTGGAGAATCCTCATAGATATCAGGAGTATTCCGTTTCATCGCCACATATCATCGATCTGATTGTTTTTATGGTTTGGAAACTAGACTTTCAGAAAACCACCCAACCATCTCCAGAAGAACCCAACCATCTCTCATCAGTGTGGTTCGAAAAAGCAAATGGAATGTTCTAGCATTCTCCAGAATATTCCATTCTCAAGTTGACGTGTTTTGCACACATAGGTCAATGTGATAATACATTGTATGACATCAGATAATACATCAGGTATTATCTGATATAAATCCAGCAGATTATTTGATGTAAGTCCAGTAGATGGTTGGGTGGTTTTCTTTCAGAGAACCACCCAACCATCTCCAGAAAACCACCCAACCATCTCTCATCAGTGTGGTTCGAAAAAACAAATGGAATGTTCTAGAATTCTCCAGAATATTCCATTCTCAAGTTGACGTGTTTTGCACACATAGGTCACTGTGATAATACATTGTATGACATCAGATAATACATCAGGTACTATCTGATGTAAGTCCAGCAATAAAACCTGCAGAAAGAGATTTGGGAAAGCAAGGTTTATGGAGATTCTCAGCCATTCAGGTCATGGTTGTCCCAAAGGTGCTTTTTTTCAAGAGGCAACTGGACTTTCTGGTAAGAAAAAAGAAAATCCAGTTGCCTCTTGAAAAAGCACCTTTGGGAAAAGCAAGGTTAAATGTAGCAGTTCTCTATCTATATTCACCTGACACCCTAATCCAGTAAAGATTTTGACGGGTGAATTCTGGGAGTTGATGTCTATACGTTTTCAAGTTGCTAAGGGTGAACAATATTGATTATGGCTACGGTAACAGGAACTTGAAAGCCTAACAGGTTTTCTACTTCCCTCATTCTTCTACCTCAGGGGCACCAGTTTAAGCTTCTTTTCAAGGTTGTGTAGGAAGTTAGCACCCACCCCTCTCCTAGAAAAATGAAATATTCTAGGAAACATTAAAAAGGCAGAATATTATACCTCCCTGGATGAGAAATCGGAGAAACATGTTTTTGAGGCAGGAAGCAGACTCACTCTTAATATCCTCCACATTCTCAATAGCCCACAGCAGATATCAGCACTTAAGAGATAAAGGGATAGCTAGGTCTATCCATAAGCAAATGCCTTCACCCAAGATCCAACAAAGGTAGGATTAGCGCTCAGCCATAATCAACAGTGAAAAAAGCAAGGCTCTACATTGAGGCAAGGAAAACAAAATGTGCAGGTACCGTATATGTGGTACCTTGCTCAATAGTAGTAACTGTGAGAGGGATCTTGGAGACCTAGTGAACTATCACTTAAATAGGAGCCAGCAGCTGCCAAAAAAGCCAACACAGTTCTGGGCTGCATAAATAGAGGGATAGAATCAAGACCACGTGAAGTGTTAATACCACTTTATAAGGCCTTGGTAAGGCCACACTTGGAATCCTGCATTCAGTTTTGGTCGCCACAATGTCAAAAAGATGTTGAGACTCTAGAAAGAGTGCAGAGAAGAGCAACAAAAATGATTAGAGGACTGGAGGCTAAAACATATGAGGAATAGTTGGAGGAACTGGGTATGTCTAGTCTGATGAAGAGAAGGAATAGGGGAGACATGATAGCAGTGTTCCAATATCTCAGGGGTTGCCACAGAGAAGAGGGAGTCAAACCATTCTTCAAAGCACCTGAGGGTAGAACGAGAAGCAATGGGTGGAAACTAATCAAGGAGAGAAGCAATTTAGAACTAAGAAATTTCCTGACAGTTAGAACAATTAATAAGTGGAACAACTTGCCTGCAGAAGTTGTGAATGCCCCAACACTGGAAATTTTTAAGAAGTTGTTGGATAACCATTTGTCTGAAGTGGTGTAGGGTTTCCTGCCTGGGCAGGGGGTTGGACTAGAAGACCTCCAAGGTCCCTTCCAACTCTGTTATTCTATTCTATTCTATTCTATTCTATTCTATTCTATTCTATTCTATTCTATTCTATTCTATTCTATTCTATTCTATTCTATTCTATTCTATTCTATTCTATAATAGGAATTTCCCAAAACCCTCTTCATTACATCATCACCCAGCAAGATTCAACCAGGCCTGGGACTCAAAAGACAACCTACAAAGTTACCCCTGCATGGCCCCATGGGCGTCTGACAACCAATCAGAATACAAGCTCAGATTCAAAGCCCAACAGAGCAGTGGTGGGTTCTAACTGGTGTTACCACTGGTTCGCTTCCTGAACGCACTTTGCGCACGATCGAACTGGATTTTCTGGTTTTTCTCTGAAGACGTCTCACTTCTAATCCAAGAAGCTTCTTCAGTTCTGACTGGATAGTGGGGAGGGGAAGGATTTACCTTCCTTGCAGACAGCTGGTCATTTGCATCCTTTCAGAGGGTCCTTGAAGCACTTGGAGTGCTGCAAAATTGTTCCTGGTTCGTTCCTAGGTGTGTATTTACATGCAAAATACAATGATTTAATGCTCTTTGGGTTTGTTGAGTTTTGAACAGTCTGGATCTGTCTGCGAGCATCCTTTGCGTGTTTTTCATAGGGTTATTGTGCTGTTAATTCATTCATGCAGTTAAAAAGAAGGAGCAACAATTACTCCCTTGCAAACAAAATCTCAGCGAAGAGCAAGAGAGATAGATACTTTAAAAGAGCCAATCTCTTGCTTGATCTTGTTAATTAATTGAGGTGTCAGTGCCTATAGAAAAATCAACCCAGGAAATGATTTTGTTCATTTATTTTTACAAAAAAAATCAAAACACGAAGAAAACCTTAGGCGTGCTAATTAAAAGGCGCGTTAAAGAGATTAGCTGCGGCCTTTTCAATTGTTTCGATTGAAATCAGTTGTTCTCCTTTCAGTAGTTTAACGATTGCTCCGTTGAGAAACGGCAAATTTCAACCCTGAAGATTTTTTTTTTCAGTGTTTGATAACCAAATTATGCTTCCAGCTCTGTTATTCTCTTACTGTAGATGGGTTAGATTAGCGAGATGCTAATCAACAATTCACTTCATGATTTGGAATGGGGAATCGGCTATTTGCATGGTTGAGCAAGTCAAGCGTTTGTCCCTTTCCCTGTCTCAAACTTAAGTACAATCAATTATTCCGTAAATCTGCAACCAGAATATTAAGTTTTCCATCACACCACTGGCCTTTGAAAGTGAGGCACAACTGAGTTATATTAAGAATCTGAGAAATGATGATTCTGAAGTCACTTCTGACTCCTGGGTGTCCATGTATGTAGACTCAACCCACCAATATATACTATCCAGAAAAATTAGTAAGTCCTTTATTCTTTTAATCTTAAGGACACAGGATTCTGGGATTCTGCTGTAGCATTAATCTATCTATATAAAAACAAAGACCACTCACACATTAATCACGAAATCTCCAGAACCTACAAACTTGAAATTTGCCACGTATGTTCCTCTTGGCTTCTAGGTGCTCCCTAAGAAAGGATTTTTCAAATTGACCATCAGAGTATTAGTATTTTCTATATTATTATTAACACGCTCTGATGCTAAGGAGTTCTACTCCCCCTTCCTACCTGAAAAGAAATCTGTTCCAAATGCAAAACACAAGGAGAGGAGCTTCAGTTTCAGTTTTACTTTCACAGCAGGAAGCAGCTTTAATACAGAACACTTGAGCTAAGCCACACGCAGCCTCCTTCCTGTCTCCTTCTTGCCCACACAGCAATACTGTTTCACTTTCCAAACAGCCCTGTGACACTAAGGAGTTCTACTCCCCCTCCCCACCTCAAAAGAAATCTGTTCCAAATGCAAAACACAAGCAGAGGAGAGAAGTTTCACTTTCAGTTTTATTTCACAGCAGTAAGCAGCTTTACTACAGAAGAGTTGAGCTAAACCACATCCAGTCTCCTTCTTGCTCACACAGCAAATACTGTTTGAGTTTCCAAATACCCCTCAACTCACACGCTCACAGGATACTAGCCAGATGAATACTGATGGATGCTGCAGGTTGGGACATTCTACTCCCCCTCCCCCTTTGTTCCAACTGCTAGTTGCATTATATTAACATACTCTGATGCTATGGAGTTACACATTCTACATTAAGTTTCAGGCTGTAAATGTCAATTTATCAAGCCCGAGCACATAGTTTCATAGTGAAGCATGGGTGTCCAGCTAGTATCGTACAATGGCCATTCCTTAATGCCAAATTAAAATTTATCTAATGATCATCCAGAAATTAATAAAAGCAAGAATGTGTCTGAAGTGTGTTTGGAGAGGAGAGGGGTAAGATCTTGATGTAGTGTTGTTTCAGGTTTCATATATTGTTCTGATTGTATTAAAATTGCAAATTACTGTGATCCTGAAATCAATTAATCAGTCTAATGCTTAAGACACCAGGCTAGAAATCAGGAGACAGTGAGTTTTAGCCCTGCCTTAGGCATGAAAGCCAGTTGGGTGACTTTGGGCCAATCACCAGGAGACTGTGAGTTCTAATCCCACTTTAGGCATGAAAGCCAGTTGGGTGACATTGGGCCAATCACCTGTTCTGGCCCCGTGCCCAGAAAGAACCCCCCCTCAGACACCCAGAGGCTAAGGAACTGGCAGGCAACCAAGTGAGATGATAACAAAAGGTCGGCAGCACTCCACAGTTGCTTGCCAACGTGTTTATTAAAAAGTCCATCACATACACACCACAGGTAAGACACCGGGCCGATTCAACACCGGGATCCACGTATCTTTGTTTTTGTTCATCACAAAGATATGCCTACGATCCCTCACTTATATAGTCTAGTAAGAGGCGTGGTCCACCAGCTAATCACGACCACGCCTTTTCCTCTGCTGGGCTCTCCTGTCTCTCCGACGCTGGCGAGGATCCAACCAAAACTCACTCCCCTCGTCAATGTTCTCCTGTGGCTGCGGGGACGAGCTTGGCACTGGGCCTATCTCCTGCCCTTCGGTGTCCTCCGGAGGCATTGCCAGAGAGGAGAGTCCTGGAGAAGGAGGCCTTGCCAACTCCTCTCCCTCACTCTCAGAGTCCTCCCCTGCTGATGACACAGGTTCAGGGAACGGAGCCACAACATCACCAGGAGACTGTGAGTTCTAATCCCACTTTAGGCATGAAAGCCAGCTGCGTGACTTTGGGCCAATCAACAGGAGACTGTGAGTTCTAATCCCGCTTTAGGCATGAAAGCCAGTTGGGTGACATTGGGCCAATCACCAGGAGACTGTGAGTTCTAATCCCGCTTTAGGCATGAAAGCCAGCTGGGTGACTGTGGGTGAATCTCTCTCTTTTAACTCAATCCAGCAGAGTGGTTACTGTGGGTAACATAGAAGAAAGAAGAAATACGAGGTACCTTCACCACTTTGAGTTATTTAAATAACAAATCTAGATTTTCTTTAAAAAAAAAACAATTAATATTTGGCTCCTGAGTTACTCCTGAGTTTTGATCAAATGAGCTTTAGTTTGTGAAAATTCCTGCCGCAATAAGTCTCTAGGTTGATCAAGAGCCTCTAACTTTTTGCTGTGTTTGCTGCCACACAAATTTTCTGCCGTGGTGAAGATCCGACTTGGCATTTAATTGCTTTAACAGCTGTCTCTCCCCAGGTTAAGTTGGCCAACAGAGACATTGTAAACAAAGCTTTCATGGACAACAAAACAGATCAGGTCAGCAGATTGGTGTTGGTTAGCTTTGTATTTTGGGGGTGGGTAGGAGTAGGTAAGCAACCTTATCGAACCTTTGTAATTGTTTTGCAACAGCAAATGATGATTAGAGTTTAATTCCATAGATGTTGCACAGCGGGAAGTTCCTTAATCTCTAATTAAAGGTAAATTACCTTCCAGGAGGTTGAAATCAAGATTATTCTCTTTCACCTATTACAGGATGCGATCCTGCAGTAAGATTTGAAGCTGGATGATTCTGTATTTGGTTTTGCTGCCAAAAAAATGTAGGAAAAGGAGCTTTTTAAACCCTCTGAATAAAGCAACATTGTAATAGCACTGTACGTTTGCTGGGAACTCTGGAAAAAAGCTTCAGAACGATGAGTTCTGTGCCAGAAAATTCTTTTTTTTGGGTAATATAAAGAGATGATGACAGAATCTAGGTTTCCGTCTAGAAGAATTTCTGTTTTTATCTGGCATGGAGAAATAAATACGAAACAATGCATCCTCGTTATGTTTAAACCATTTCAAGAATTCTCTGCAAGGCAATCCAATGACATGCTTTTATCTTGTAGGAAGTTAGCACCCACCCCTCTCCTAGAAGAATAACATATTTTATTGCTTCTTGTCCTGCCTTCAGGTGCTTTGGAGAATAGCTTGACTCCCTCTTCTTTGTGGCAGCCCCTGAGATATTGGACCAACTGCTATCATGTCTCCCCTGGTCCTTCTTTTCTAGTCCTTCTAAACTAGACGTACCCAATTCCTGCAGTAGTTCTTCATAGGTTTTAGCCTCCAGTCCCCTAATCATCTTTGTTGCTCTTCTCTCCATTCTAAGATCTCAACGAGTGGAGTGGAGTGGAGTAGAGTGAAGTAGAATGGAGTGGAGTGGAATAGAATAGAATAGAGTAGAGTAGAGTAGAGTAGAGTAGAGTAGAGTAGAATAGAATAGAGTAGAGTAGAATAGAATAGAATAGAATAGAATAGAATAGAATAGAATAGAATAGAATAGAATAGAATAGAATAGAATAGAATAGAATAGGAGAATGGAATGGAATGGAATGGAATGGAATGGAGTGGAGTGGAGTGGAGTGGAGTGGAGTGGAGTAGAGTAGAGTAGAGTAGAGTAGAGTAGAGTAGAGTAGAGTAGAAGAGAATAGGAGAATGGAATGGAATGGAATGGAATGGAATGGAATGGAATGGAATAGAATAGAATAGAATAGAATAGAATAGAATAGAATAGAATAGAATAGAATAGAATAGAATAGAATAGAATAGAATAGAATAGAATAGAATAGAATAGAATAGAGAGTGGAATGGAATGGAATGGAATGGAATGGAATGGAATGGAATGGAATGGAATGGAGTAGAGTAGAGTAGAGTAGAGTAGAGTAGAGTAGAGTAGAGTAGAGTAGAGTAGAGTAGAGTAGAGTAGAGTAGAATAGAATAGAATAGAATAGAATAGAATAGAATAGAATAGAATAGAATAGAATAGAACAGAACAGAATTCTTTATTGGCCACATGTGGTTGGACACACAAGGAATTTGTCTTGCTGCATAAGCTCTCGGTGTATATAAACTAAAAGAAACATTTGTCAAGAATCAAAAGGTACAACACTTAATGATAGTCATAGGGAACAAATAAGCAATCAAATCATATTAGGAAACAGTCAGTATAAATCGTAGGGATACTAGCAACAAGGTTACTGTCATACAGTCATAAGTGGAAGGAGATGGGTGGTGGGAACAATGAGAAGATTAATAGTAGTACAGACTTAGTAAATAGTTTGACAGTGTTGAGGGAATTATTTGTTTAGCAGAGGGATGGCGTTCGGGAAAAAACTGTTCTTGTGTCTAGTTGTTCTGGTGTGCAGTGCTCTGTAGTGTTGAGTGGTAGGAGTGGAAACAGTTTTTGTCCAGGATGCGAGGGGTCTGTAAATACTTTCCCAGCCCTCTTTTTGACTCGTGCAGTATACAGGTCCTCAATGGAAGGCAGGTTGGTAGCCATTGTTTTTTCTGCAGTTCTAATTATCCTCTGAAGTCTGTCTCTGTCTTGTTGGGTTGGAAAACCAAACCAGACAGCTTGTTTTACACACCATGCTCCCAGTGGTGAAATGTAAAATTTGTTACTACCGGTTCTGTGGGCGTGGCTTGGTGGGTGGGTGGGTAATGTGACTGGGTGGGTGTGGCCAACTTTTTTTTTTTTACTTTTAAAAGCATTTTTCCTACAACCTGAAAAAATGCTTTTAAAAGTAAAAAAAAAAAAAGCCTCTGATGATCATGCGGCTCAGCTGGGCATGGTGGGGGGGCGCAGGGATTTTTGCTACCGATTCTCTGAACCACCTTCACTACCAGATCGGGCGATCCGGTCCGAACCGGGAGCATTTCACCCCTGCATGTTCCTCTCCCTGCTCCTTACCGTCCTTCCAAGTTCTCACCTTTGATAGCCATCTGCGAAACGGATCCAAAATCCCTGCATCTGAATTTTTTTAAAAAAGGTCAAACCTTGGTCAGCTGCTCCCTTCCTGATTTCTTTTGTGAAGGAACTGGAAAACATTTGTCCTCTTGCAAGGCAAGGGCACGGGCTGAATTTAGCTCTTTACGAAGCTGTGTCATGAAACCTAAGCTACCCTTGGAGAGCGAGTTTTCTTTTATTTAGTACCAAAACCCATCAGCTGGCATCTCCCGGGACGGGAAGTTAAACGGATCTATCCTACTTGTTTCTCATCTAACCTTTAATAGCTGGCATTTATAAAACAGAATTCCGGTTTGTTTGTTTTTTAAATGAAGTTCCAAGTTGTTGGCTGGAACAATGGGGAATATTAATAAAATTGTCTTTAGCCTTAATCTGACATCTGTATCTTTTTTTAATCCATGGTGTACAGGCAAGTCCTTGCATTACAGTCACCTGTTCTGCAACCATTCAAAGTTACAACGATGTTGAAAAAAGCGAGTTGCAAGCAGCATTCGCACTTGCAACCATTCAGCATCCCCACGGTGATGTGATCAAAATCCAGAAACTTGGCAACAGGCAGGTATTTATGATGGTATCAGTGTCCCTAGATGTGGGGCAGTGGTGGGATTCAATTTTTTTTACTACCAGTTCTGTGGGCGTGGCTTGGTGGGCATGGCAGGGGAAGGAGACTGCAAAATCCCCATTTCCTCCCGATCAGCTGGGATTCGGGAGGCAGAGGATAGATGGAGCCTGGATAACTCAGCAGACTAATGCATTGTGCATTGTGATTAACTCCAGCTGTCTGCAGTTACTGTAAGTTCAAATCTCCCCAGGCTCAAGGTTGACTCAGGCTTCCATCCTTTCTAAGGTAGGTAAATTGAGGACCCAGTTTATGGGGGCAATAAGCTGACTTTGTATAAAATATACAAAAGTATGAAGGCTATTGCTTAACGCATTGTAAGCTGCCCTGAGTCTCCGGAGAAGGGCGGCATATAAATCAAATTTAAAAAAAAGAAAAGATTGGAGTGGTGCCAGTCAGAGGTGGTATTTACCGGTTCTCCAAACTACTCAAAATTTCTGCTACTGGTTCTCCAGAACTGGTCAGAACCTGCTGAATACCACCTCTGGTGTGCGGCAGTGGGGGTGTCATATAATTGCCATTTGTGACCTTTCCAGTTGATTTTCGACAAACACAATCCATGGGGTGTTAAACTGGATTTGCTTGAGGATCACACATGATTCACTCAACAACTGCAGTGATTTGCTTACCAACCAAACCAATAATGGTCATAAAATCAAGCACGACTCGCTTCCTTACTTAGGAATAGAAAGTTTCATCCCGATTGGGAGTGTAACTCAAGGACTACCTATATATCAGAGTCTCCCTAGCTTGGCAACTTTAAGACACGTGGACTTCAACTCCCAGAATTCCCCAGCCAGCCATACATGGCTGGTTAAGGAATTCTGGGTGTTGAAGTCCATATGTCTTAAAGTTGCCAAGGTAGGGAGAACCTGATATACAGGTAATCCAGGGGTGGGATTCAGACAGTTCGGATCGGTTCAGGTGAATCAGTAATTACAGCCAGCGGCTGGGCCCACCCACCAGCCCCGGTGCTGTCCTGTCTTATACAATCGCCGTGTTTCTGATATGATCACCGTGTTTTTGATGCAAAGTGTGAATGCAATTGAAGCTATCCCGACTTATACAATCCCCATATTTTTGACGCACCGTTTGTTAAATTATGTGAAGCCCATCTCTGAGGTAATCCTTGACTCACCCTGATTAGTGGTGGGTTGCTCTCGGTTCAGTCCGGTTCGGGCAAGCCGGAAGTGGTGATGATGTGGCATCAGCGAACTGGTTTTCTATGACTGTGAGCTGGGCCCTCCTGCCTGCGCCCGCATTATACCTACCTTTATTTGTTGTTTTCTAGCCGAGCTGATAGGTGCAGCAGAGTGGATTGCTGGGCCTCAGCTGGGCAGAAATGTAATGAGCTTGAGCAGAATAGAATAGAATAGAATTCTTTATTGGCCAAGTGTGATTGGACACACAAGGAATTTGTCTTGATACATACGCTCTCGGTGTACGTAAAAAGAAAAGATACATTCGTCAAGAATCATAAGATACAACACTTAATGATAGTCATAGGAAACAAATAAGAGCCTTGGTGGCGCAGCAGACTAAAGTGCTGTTAACTAGCACCAGCTGCCTGCAATTACTGCAAGTTCAAATCTCACCAGGGTCAAGGTTGACTCAGCCTTCCATCCTTTTGAGGTAGGTAAAATGACCCGGATTGTGCGGGCAATAAGATGACTTTTTCTTTTTTTGAATTTTTTTAAAATTTATTTTTAAACATAAAACATAAAGCAGCATCTTTTTAGAGCAAGGGTTTGATCTGGTATAAAATAATTCCAAATTTCATCAGTTAACATCTTAAGGGGAAAAAAGAAAAAAAAAGAACAAATCTAAACCCAATTTTTATCATTCAATCTAACATCTTGTTCTAACATTTAATATTTTATTATGTAATCACCCTAAATCTTAAACTTCAAATCTAAACAGTTCTTTATAATATTCATTTATCATTTTAACAATCAGTATTTCATATATTTTCCTTATTTCAAAGACCCAAATAAAGTCAATGTTTCTTTTAACTCACATCTAATAATCACCATAAAGTATTTTATTCCTCTCTTAACAACATTTTAAAATCAGTAACTGTTCTTCAAAAATATCTCCTTCACTCCTCCTAGGTTTATTTTTAACTGGATTGCAGCTTAATTAGCTGGTTTCCAGGATTGCTTTCCTCCACTCCTAACCTTGTTTGTTGGCTGGATCACAGTTTAGTTTTAACTGCTTTCCAACATTTTCTCCTTCACTCCTCCTAGGTTTATTTTTGTCTGGATAACAGCTTTTCAGCTGTTTTCCAGGGATGCTTCCCTCTACTCCTAACCTATATTTCGCTGGTTCAATTTAGCTTTAACTGCTCCCCAGTATTGTCTCCTCCTCTCCTCCTAAGTTTATTTTTAGCTGGTTCACAGCATAATTTTCTGTTTTCCAGTAAATAAGATGACTTTGTATAAAAAAGAACACCGCTTTTGGGGGGGGAGCGAAATCCCTACTAAGCAGGTATATACAAAAGTATGGAGGCTATTGCTTAATGCATTGTAAGCCACCCTGAGTCTCTGGAGAAGGGCGGCATATAAATCAAACCAATAAATAAATAAAATAAGCAATCAAATCATATTAGAAAACAGTCAGTATAAATCTGAAGGATACCAGCAACAAGGTTATAGTCATACAGTCATAGGTGGGAGGAGATGGGGGATAGGAACGATGAGAAGATTAATAGTAATGCAGACTTAGTAACTAGTTTGACAGTGTTGAGGGAATTATTTGTTTTGAATTATTTGAATTATTTGAAATGGTATAGTCTCCTGCTTGAACAGGGGGTTGACTTGAAGACCTCCAAAATCCCTTCCATTCTCTATTCTGATTGATTGATTCTAAATAAGAGCTTTAAAAGCACCTCTTCCATAATTATCCTCCCCATTGCTTGATTTCTGTGAATTATTAAGACAAAACCAAGTTCACGATTTAATGAATGAAAAAAAAAAACACCATCTTCTAAAATGATCCTAAGAACTAGAAGGGAGTGTGAGCAGAAATGGGCAGTGAAGATTTTTTTCTTTTACGGGGGAAAAAAAAAATCAAAAGGCACACAAATGATAATTACTCATTTAACAGTGGTTACTTACAATCTGGCGTCTAGAGAGGCCACGGGATTAATTAGCTGATTCTTGTGGTTTTTTAAAAAATTCCTCTAATGACTTTTTTTTCAAATCAAGCTGTGTGTTCAGGTGAACATAACTCAACTGTGCTTCCAATTACAGTTGAGACTTATGATGGATATTCCAAGCTCTATTTTAATTGTAAGTCGAGAACTACCTGTATTTCTCTCTAAACTTTGCTGTAATGGCCAGTAGGAAAAAACTTGAAGAGTTTAATAGATTAACAGAGTTGGACGGGGACCTTATAGGTCACTAGTCCAACCCCCTACTCAAGCAGGAGACCAATTGAGTTGCCATCAAGACAATGGTCAGATTGTTTCTCCAAGACGTGGTTGCATGAATTACACATCCTATTCCATGGAGGACATCTCACCAAAGGAAGAAGCTGCAATGTTTTTATTTTAGAATAGAATAGAACAGCAGAATCGGAAGGAACCTTGGAGGTTTTCTAGTCCAACCTCCTGCTTGGGCAGGAAACCCTACACCACTTCGGATAAATGGTTATCCAACATCTTCTTAAAAACCTCCAGTGCTGGAGCATCCATAACTACTGGAGGCAATTTGTTCCACTGATTAATTGTTCTAATTGTCAGGAAATTCCTCCTTAGTTCTAGGGTGCTTCTCTCCTTGATTAGTTTCCATCTGTTGCTTCTTGTCCTGCCCTCAGGTGCTCCTCTCCTCTCCTCTCCTCTCCTCTCCTCTTCCTTTTATTTTTATTTTACTGTGAGGAATATTTTCGTTTAGCACCTCATCAATAAATTGCTTGGAGTTGGAGGTTCGCTTATTTATTTATTTTTTTTGCAATTGTTTCAGAGGGCCAAAAACAGCTATGCCGCAGTGGATCCATGCTTGAAAATTCACGATTAGCTCTTTTTTTTTGCTCGCAGGGAACCTTTGCCACATTCCCAAGGAGCTCGTTTTTGGCGCACAAATGCGCTTTCTGCCTGAATAAATATTTATCTCTCCCACCATTCTGTCTTAATATTTCCTTATTAATGCTGTCCCCTTGAGTGGTTTTGCTGCACCAAGCAGGTCTGTGGTGCTGCATCGGCAGGCGGAAGCCAGCAGAAGAAGCACACCAAGGCGTTTCTTGCAGTTTGGGCTGTAAGGATGTGAGAATCGCAGTTGTGCAGACACCCAGACCCATTAAGTAAACAACTGTATCGCAATGGGAATTGCAGCATGGAAAGTGTTCTATAAATACCCGGGCAACCAGATGCAAAACTGAGGGAGTCGCGGAGAATGGTTGCAGATGAGTATTAGCAGCAGGGAGAGGCAGCCCGAAAGCTCATAGGCTGTAATATATGCTGCAAGACACCTCTTTCGATGCCTGCCAAGTTCCTTGGCTTTTCAAAAAAGATTCTTGGAAAAATGAAAGTGAAGCTTGGCCTGTGGAAAGTAAAAAAATAAAACAACAACTAGACTCCTAAGCCATTCATTTACAGCAATGCCCTTGGATCTTATTTGATGGGAGCAATTTTCCAGAGAAGTCATGAGTTTCCCTCCTTTATATCTGTTCATGTGGAGGCTACACAACCAGGGGTGGGATTTAGCTGGTTCGCACCAGTTCAGACGAACCGGATGCTAATTTTACAACCTACCCAGTGGTGGGATTCTAATAATTTAACAACCGGTTCTCTGCCCTAATGACCAACTGGGTAGGCGTAGGTCGGTGGTCATGTGACTGTGTGGGCGTGGCCAACTCAATGTCACTCACGTCTATAGGCGCTTCGCCTTAGCTGTTACAATGTAATAAGGGTTAACCGGAGAGGCAGTTTCTGTAAACAGGGCAATAAAGATTAGGTGAGAAACGGCGCCAGAATATTTCCTTCCTGCCTTCCTTGCAGGATTAGCCCTGTAAAGTAGAAAAAAACAAAATAAGATTTCTTCCAACAACCGGTTCTCCGAACTGCTTAGAAAGTTGACAACCGGTTCTCCCGAATAGGTGCGAACTGACTGAATCTAACCACTGACCTTACCCCGCCCCTCCCAGGAATCTCCATGTGGCCCGTTTTGGATGCCAGGTAAGTGCAGCACCCATACAGAAGCTCTGAGAGGGCGAAAAATGGGCCTCCCAAGGAAATTCTGGAAGTCTGGAAATGGGCCTGTTTCTGGCCTCCAGAGGGACTCAGAGCCCGGGATAGGTCGTTTTTGCACTCCTAAAGGCTCGAGGAAAACCTCTGGGGCTTGTGGAGGGTGAAAACGCCTCCCCCACCGTGGTGCAGGAGCCCGAGTAGGACATGCCCACCATGCCCACGCCCTCCCGGCAACCAGGCAGAGAACCGGTTGCTAAAATTTTTGAATCCCAGCCCTATACACAAGCCTCTATCTAGGAAGTCTAAATTTGGATTCCTTATGTCTATGGATGTATCGATTTAGCATATGGCAAATACATGGACTTAGAGTAGTTCAAATGTTAATGTCCAATCCATCCAGCCATTCAAGGACAGGGTCTATGTCTATGGAGATTCTCAGTCATTCAGGTCATAGTTACTGTAACGCCCTCTACATGGGGCTGCCCTACATGGGACATATCCGGAGACTTCAGTTAGTCCAGAATGCGGCCGCACGGGTAGTTACGGGGGCTTCTCGTTACTCCCGTGTTACACCTCTCCTGCGCGGGCTGCACTGGCTACCGGTTGTTCTCCGGGTTCGTTTCAAGGTGCTGGTTTTAACCTATAAAGCCCTACATGGCTTAGGCCCGGGGTACTTACAGGACCACCTCCTGCCTTCCTCCCATCGTCCAGTGCGCTCCCATGGAATGGGCCTCCTCCGGGTGCCGTCAGCCAAGCAATGTCGGCTGGCGGCCCCCAGGGGGAGGGCTTTCTCTGTCGGAGCCCCAACCCTCTGGAATAGTCTGCCCACCGACCTCAGGATGGCCCCCGAAGTCCTCTCCTTCCGCCGGGGATTAAAGACATGGCTGTTTAAAGAATATTACGGTCGTGGGTTATTTAGTTTTTAGAACGTTTTTATGGATTTTAATGTATTTTAATGTATTTATTGTGATTTGTATTCATAACTGTTTTTGTAAGCCGCCCTGAGTCCTCGGGGAGAATGGCGGCATATAAATCACATAAATAAATAAATAAATAAATAAATAAATAAATAAATAAATAAATAAATAAATAAATAATAGTTGTCCCAAAAGTGCATTTTTCAAGAGGCAACTGGATGCATGTGCCCCATTCCCTACGCATGCATGGCAGAGGCTGGCTGGTAGGAGATGCACGCGCATATGCAGCAGAGCTGAACGGGGGCGACAGCTTGCATGCCATCAGAGAGGGCTCTGCGTGCGACCTCTGGCATGTGTGCTATAGGTTTGCCATCACGGACCTATACTGTACCTATGCATTTTTCTCACGTCTTTGGTTTCATTCCACAGTCCTTCTGGTTCTCCATCAATAAGGTTCAGGACTGCTTGATATTCTCCTTGAAACAGAATTGAGGTGACTTGTATTTGAATTCCAGATATTGGACTGTTGTGAGCCTTCTTTATTCTTGTCTAGTTCTCATTCTTCCTCGGCCCAGATGAAACTATTCTTCCATCGTGAACAGTTGTGGAGTGGAATTCACCGCAATAAATGGGAATTAGCCAAGCAACTTGAAACTGCCCATGATTCCTAGTCAGGATGACAGTTATATCATTATATGCATGTCTCTGAATATAGATACATAATGTCTCGCTTGAGTGCTTCCCATAATTACTTGGTTGACCATTATGGGAGATGGATTGCTGGGCCCAGTGGGTAGCTGGGGGAGCAGTAGCCCAAATAGACTGGAAAATTTACAAGTGTGGGGAGACTTCATTTTGTGGCTCACACATTATTTATCACAACTCTATTCTGAAAAAAAAAGGAATAAGACAACAACTGGAAGACAGTGGCTGGTTCATGCATGTTAATTCACGATCTGTTTAACTAGAGGTGGTTTTCAGCCAGTTCGGACTGGTCCCTGGCCCGCTCGCCGTTCACCTCGGCCGCGTCGGGGAAGACGCCATTCCCTGGCTCTGGCCTTGCCCCAGTCCTCAGCCCATATGCTGCCCCCCCCCCCGGCCTCAAACACTCCCTCGGACCGAAGCAATTTATTTGGCCTGCAGCCTGCTGCGCTAGGCCGAAGGGCTGTGGGGGAGGGGAGGGAGGTGGCTTGGGCGCAGGAGGGCCGAAGCGGTTTCGGAATGGAAAGCGCTGGAGTGGAGATCTTGCAGCCGCTTCTTCCATCCCTTGCTGAACCTCGGTGACTCATGGAGATGCTCCTGGTTCTGTAGCTGCTTCTCTCCACTGCTGCTCTTGCTGGGAGAAGCAGCCGCTGCCCCGGAGAACATTTTCAGAGAACCAGTGTTAGGATTATTTGAATCCCACCATTGTGTTTAACCATAGTTATTTGAAGGAATCACAGTTTGGCTGGTTTTTAGACAGATAGTCGACTTACAACCATTTCTTTGGTGACCATTTGAAGCTATGAAGGCATTGGAAAAGTGACTTATAACCGTTTTTCACATTTACAACCGTTGCAGCGCCCCCATGGTCACATGATCAAAATTCAGATGCTTGGCAACTGACATGTACTTATGACGGTTGCAGTGTCCCCGGGGTTACGTGATCCCCTTTTGCGGCCTTCTGACAAGCAAAGTCAATGGGGAAGTCAGATTCATCTATCAACTGTTTACTATCTTGATTACTGCAGGGAATCACTTAACAACTGTGGCAAGAGTGGCCGTTAAATGGACCAAAACTCACTTAACAACTGTCTTGCTTAGTAGTGGAAATTTTGGACTCAATCGTTGTAAATCAAGGATTACCTGAACAACTAGGTTTGCAAATTACAGCAGGTAAGTCCACTATAATGCTGTCATATGAATCACTTTCTGGCTCGACTTAACCACAGTTAACCAAGTTAACCATTGTTTCCAGGATTTGATGATATCATGTGGGATAGATTCTCTTTGAAAAGTAGGAACTGAATGAGAAATAACCCCAAAGCAGTGATAGGTTCCTCCCGGTTCTGCCCGGTTCTCCCGAGCCGGTAACAGTGACGATATGACGTCACTGAACTGGTTCTGCTCCCCTGCCCCCCATGCCCACCCCCACCCCCGCCTTATTCTTACCTTTTATTTGGCCCCTCCCACAATCTATTGCTGCCTCCTGAGTCCCAGCTGATGGCTAGAGGGGAAAAAACTGTTTAAACTCTTGCCATGGGGCTTCAAAGGGCTGCCCTACAGCTGATCAGTGGTAAAAGAAAACAAATGAATAGATCGGTGCCTGCAAAAATACATGAGTAGATCAGTGCCTGCAAAAAATAAATGGGCTCTGCAAGCAGTTAAAAGCCTGGTAGACCAGTATCCCTGCTTAATCCTAAATGTTTGTCACATGACCATCAAGCCACGCCCACAAAATAAACCACGCCCACAGAACCTGTAGTAAAAAATTTTAAAACCCACCCCTGCCCCAAAGGGTTAATTTTTTTGTGGAGTCCTTGATGCTTTCTGGGCTTGTTTTCTTGCAAACATTTCATTACCTGATTAGATAACATCATCGTTTTGGAGCAAACCACATACACCTGAGCTCTGATGATATTACCTAGTTGGGTAATGAAACGTCTACAAGAAAAGAACCAAGGTCAGAGAGCACCAAGGATCCCACAATCGTCATCCTCCTCCTCCTCCTCCTTCCTCCCTCCTCTTTCTCTTTCATTCCCTTCTCTCACTGATGATGTTCCCTAAGATAAAGGTAAAGGTTCCCCTCGCACATACGTGTTAGTCGTTCCCGACTCTAGGGGGCGGTGCTCATCTCCGTTTCAAAGCCAAAGAGCCAGCGCTATCCAAAGACGTCTCCGTGGTCATATGGCTGGCAGGACTCAATGCCAAAGGCTCACAGAACACTGTTCCCTTCCCACCAAAGGTGGTCCCTATTTTTCTACTTGCATTTTTTACCTGCTTTCGAACTGCTAGGTTGGCAGAAGCTGGGACAAGGAACCGGAGCTCACCCCATTACACGGCACTCAGGATTCGAACCGCTGAACTGCCGACCTTTCAATCAACAAGCTCAGTGTCTTAGCCACTGAGCCACCGTGTCTCTGATGTTCCCTAGTTTGGCAATAAAGGATCTGCAACAAAATCACAAAACACCACAGTTCAACCCTGAGTTACAGATATGCTCTTCTATGAGACATTTTCTACTTTGTTCCTGTTTGGGGATGAAGCAAAGATGGCTATTATCCCGTAAGCCATCTGCAAAACTACCAAAATAAAGAAAAAAAAAAGACCAATGCAAGTAACAAAAAAATAAATGGAATTTAATGCCAAGTCAATACTGGAAGAATGCCAACTTATGCATACATTGCTACTAGGGTTAGGCAGCTGCACAGTGGCAATTTATTTATTTACTTACTTACTTACTTACTTACTTACTTACTTACTTATTTATTTTAATTTGATTTATATGCCGCCCTTCTCCGGAGACTCAGGGCGGCTTACAATGCATTAAGCCTTCATACTTTTGTATATTTTATACAAAGTCAGCTTATTGCCCCCACAATCTGGTCCTCATTTTACCTACCTTAGAAAGGATGGAAGGCTGAGTCAACCTCGAGCCTGGTGAGATTTGAACTTACAGTAATTACAGACAGCTGGAGTTAATCACAATGCCTTTAGTCTGCTGAGCTATCCAGGCCCACTGGATAGCCCACTGGAGAACTCTTGCTGATTGGAGGGAGCTATATCCACAGGCTGCTTCACCCGAAGGGAGAACTAGTCAAGTCAATGGAGAAATATTGATGGCAGCCAGTTTGCCATCAACTCTTCTTGGGAGCACAGTTGGCTGCAAAAACCAAGAAAGGGTCACACATGGTGATTCTTCTAGGCAGGTTGCATTATTGTTCTTCAACCAGAATCATAGTATCAAAGGGCTGAAAGGGACCTCGGAGGTCTTCTAGTCCAACCCTCTGCTTAATAGCAGTAGCAATGGCACTTAGACAGCAGTGGACTTCAACAATTTTAACAAGGGGTTCTCTGCCCGGTTGCTGGGTGGGTGTGATCATAGTGGGCATGGCCTAGCAGCCTTCTGCACCATGGCTGAGGAGTCTCAGATAGCTCAACCGGCTGAATAGCCTGTTATTAACATCCAGCTGTCTGCAATTATGCGAGTTCGAGGCTCAAGGTCGACTCAGCCTTCCATCCTTTCTAAGGTGGGTAAATTGAGGACCCAGTTTGTGAGGGCAATAAGATGACTTTGTATAAATATACAAAAGTATGAAGGCTGTTGCTTAACGCATTGTAAGCCGCCCTGAGTCTCCGGAGAAGGACGGCATATAAATCAAATTTTTAAAAAAAATGGCAGGGGGGCGTTTTTGGAGGCCTTCTTCCCAAACTTCTGGTAGACCCATTTTTTGCCCTCTCCAGGCCTCCATGTGCACCATGCACTTACCTGCATCACTTACCCCCACCTGGTGGGTGGGGCCAGCCAGGAGTAGGATTTGGAGCTTCACCAAACTGCACAGAATCATAGCTACAGGTTCTCTGCGAACCCCTAGCAGCCCAACCCTGTACTTAACCTTATATACCGCTTTACAGTGCTTTACAGCCCTCTCTAAGCGGTTTACAGAGTCCAAAAATGGGCTGCGGGGGGAGGACGTGCTACCCCCTGCGCCCCATTTTGGGGCTCCCTGCAGTCTCCTGGGAGTGAAAATAGGTGGCTCGCACCATACACCCCCCCCCCCAGATACACACCCTGTTTTGGGCCTAGTAGGCCTCCCTGCACTTACCGGGGAGCCAAAATGGGGTGCGTGGGGATTCCTGGAACAGGTGGGGCAGGCACGGGTGGGGCCAGCCAGCAGTTTAACTACCAGTTAGCCTGAACTGGCCTGAATGAGCTGAATCTTACCACTGGTTTGATTACAATGCCCCTTATCAGGGGTGAAATGTAAAATTTGTTACTACCGGTTCTGTGGGCGTGGCTTGGTGGGATGGTAATGTCACTGGGGTGGGCGTGGCCAACTTTTTTTTTTTTTAACTTTTCAAAGCATTTTTCTAATGCTTTGAAAAGCCTCTGCCGATCAGGCAACTCAGGTGTGATCGTCAGAGAGGCTTTTGAAAAAATATCTCTCTGCCGATCAGGCAACTCACCTGGGATCGTCAGAGACTTTTCAAAGCATTTTTTAACCACCTCTTCGGCCAAGAGGTTGCAGAAAAAAATGCTTTGAAAAGCCTCTGACGATCCCAGCTGAGCTGCGTGATCATCAGAAACTTTGTTTTTTTTACTTTTAAAAGCATTTTTTCATCGGAAGAGGTTGTAAAAAACATGCTTTTAAAAGTTAAAAAAAAAGCCTCTGATGATCGTGCGACTCAGCTGGGCATGGTGGGGGGGGGGGAGTGCAGGGATTTTTGCTACAGGTTCTCCGAACCATCCACCGCCATCGCTACAGGATTGAGTGATCCGGTCCGAACTGGGAGTATTTCACCCTTGCCCCTTATCCTTGGCCAGTCATGCTGGCCCAGGAGGTTGGTAATTGGATTCCAGAAGCATCAGGGGACATTCTAATAACACTGGGGACCTGAATATTCACACAAAGGCAAATTTTCGTGCCATCAGAAATTGGAGTCTCCAATTAACAGAAAAGGTTTTCCTTGTGCTTCTGTGTGCCAGAAGGGAATTACAATGGGAAAGAGAGAGGGGAGGTGTGGGGAAAGGAAATTACAATTTTGGGCAGTGATTAACAAAAAAACAATCAGTGGATGATCTATGAGGTGCGACAAAGTAATGATGGAACATAGTGGAGAGCCGATCCCTAGCTCATTTATTAATTTGCGATAAATTATGCCCCAAAGATCCGACACCAATTGTCCAATTGCAGGATGTTTAGTCATTATTCACAAGGTGAAAAATTAATTTTTCAGTCGAGATGCTCTACTGTAATGCTTCACACTCCTGGTTAAATTGTTTTTTTTCTTCTACCCGTATGATCCGATTGTCGTAATTAAAAGGTTTCCATAAAGGATGAGGCATTCAAGAAGCTGAATTACATTGCTCTCAACCGATCCCCTCCAAACGGGTTATTCAGAAAAGTGGGGCCTATGATAAAATATTCTAGGTTTTGGTAAGAAAAGAACGCATTTTCGAATCACAGAGTTGGAAGGGACCTTGGAGGTCTTCTAGTCCAACCCCTTTCTCAAGCAAGAGACCTTACCAGGACCTGGGTATCTACGAGACTGCCTTCTGCCACCGATAGCCTCCCACCGACCAGTTCGCTCCCACAGAGAGGGATTCCTCAGGGTGCGGTTGGCCAAATTATGTCGGCTGGCGACACCCGGGGGAGAGCCTTCTCTGTGGGGGCACCTGCCCTCTGGAACAAACTGCCCCCAGAAATACACATGATCTCTGACCTCCAAGTTTTTCGCTGTGCCCTCAAGACTCTGCTCTTCCGACAGGCAGGGCTATCTTTGTAATTGAGTTTTAAATTTGGACTTTTAAATTCTTGGCCACAAATGTAATAATTTAAAAAAAAATGAAGTTTAAATTATGATGTTTGTATTGTGCTTTTACTTGGCTGTGCACTGCCCCGAGTCCTTTGGGAGAGGGGCGGTATAGAAATAAAATTATCGTTATCGTTATCGTTACCATTTCAGACAAAGGGTTATCCAATCTCTTCTTAAAAAGTTCCAGTGTTGCAGCATTCACAACTTCTGGGACAAGAATGAGTTACTTAACAAATTCCCCACTTAACAGCATAAAGAAGAATAAGGTCAGAGATCTTCTAATCCAATCCCCTGTTCGAGACCCTATACTATTTCAGACAAATGACTGTCCAGTCTCTTCCTGGACAATTCCAGTGATGGAGCGTCCATTAAGCAATTTCATTGCTCGGTTGCAGTGTCCCGAGGTCATGACTATAGAATAACAGAGTTGGAAGGGACCTTGGAGGTCTTCTAGTCTAACCCCCAGCTTAGGTAGGAAATACCTATACCATTTCAGACAAATGGTTATCCGATATAGTCTTAAAAACTTCCAGTGTTGGAGCATTCACAACTTCTGGAGGCAAGTTGTTCCACTGATTAATTGTTCTAACCGTCAGGAGATTTCTCCTTAGTTCTAAGTTGCTTCTCTCCTTGATTAGTTTCCATCCATTGTTTCTTATCCTGCCCTCAGGTGCTCTGGAGAATAGCTTGACTCCCTCTTCTTTGTGGCAGCCCCTGAGATATTGGAAGACTGCTATCATGTCTCCCTTAGTCCTTCTCTTCATCAAACTAGACATACCCAGTTCCTGCAATCGTTCTTCATATTTTTTAGCCTCCAGTCCAGTGGTGAAATCCAAATTTTTTTACTACCAGTTCTGTGGGTGTGGCTTGGTGGGTATGGTGTGGTGTGGCTTGGTGGGCGTGGCAGGGGAAGGATACTGCAAAATCTCCATTCCCTCCCCACTCAGGAGCCAGCCAGAGGTGGTATTTGCCAGTTCTCCAAATTACTCATAATTTCCGCTACCAGTTCTCCAGAATCTGCTGGATTTCACACCTGCTCCAGTTCCCCTAATCATCTTTGTTGCTCTTCTCTGCACTCTTTCTAGAGTCTCAACATCTTTTTGTTACCTCATGGAGATTTTCAATCCCGGTGGATCCTAAAAGCTTAGATTTGTGCAACTGAGCTTCATCCTATTTCTTTTCCATCACAGAAGCCGCAATCCAAGATTCCTTGCCTAGATTTAATTGAATTTCATCCAAGCTATTTTTTTAAAAAAAAATTGACTTTCACTCAGTTTGCCTGCTGTTGGTTGCGTTCATTTTATCAGATGCAAAATTCAAATGTTTGCTTTTAGCATATTGTGAAGATAAAGAAGTAATTCTAAGGACGCCATTCTGAATGTGAGAGAGATGGAAAGAAAAATATACAATACTAATAGTCCACAACTTACGACCAAAAGGGAGACCAGAATTACTGTTGCTAAGCAAGACAGTGATTAAGTGAGTCACACACTCGATTTTACCACCTTTTTTTTTTTACTATTGTAGAATAGTACCCACCCCTCTCCTAGAGGAATGAAATATTTTAGGAAATATTAAAAAGGCAGAATATTATATTTCCCTAAACATGCTCTTAGAGACAGAAAGCAGCCCCCACCTTACTTAATAGCCCTCAGCAGATGTCAACACTTAAGAGATAAAGAGCTTATTGAGAACTAGATAGCTCTATGCATAAGCAAATAGCCCTCCCCAAGAGCCAAAAGAGGATGAAAGCCATTAAGCCACAATAGGAATTATTGCATCACCCTCAGCAGTCTAAACTTTAACCAAACATAGCTCAGACAAACACCTAGGATTTGTACTGTGCGTATAAAGGCAGCTATGACCCTTAAATAACCCCTCCATGGCCCCATGAGAGTCTGACAAAAGCCAATAGAATACATGTTCTTCCACAGGAACAGGAAGCTCAAGTGCAAAGCCCAAGAGAAGGTATAAAAACCCCTCACACTCAACTCCGTGTGTTCAGCTGCACCAAACCATGTGCTTGGTGGTTCTATTCATCATTAAGCCATCTTTCCAATCAGCCTCCCCTGTTTCCAGGGTCTTTCTCCCAGCTTGGAACTGAACCAGATGGATATTTCTTCCCACACTATGCTTGTTAAGTGAATCATGTACTTGTTAAGCAAATCTGGCTTCCCGCATGGACCTTGCTTGTCAGAAGCCAGCTGGGAAGGTCGCAAATGGGGATCATGTGATTCCAGGACACGGCAACCGTCGTAAAGACATGTTGGATGTCATGTGCCCGAATTTTGATCATGTGACCTTGACGATGCTGTGATGGTTAGAAATCCGAGGATGAGTCCTGAATCACTTTTTTCAGTGCCGCTGTAACTTCAAATGGTCGCTAGGCAAATGGTTATAAATCGAGGACTACCTGTAATTTAAAGTACACTGGGAACTATAGTACAGATGGTCCTCGACTTACGACAGTTTATTTAGTGACCGTTTGAAGTTAACAACGGCACTGAAAAAAGTGACTTAGAGCCATTTTTCACACTTATGACCATTGCAGCAACTTGGTCACCTGATCAAAATTCAGATGCTTGGCAACTGTCTCATATTTATGACGGTGGCAGCATCCCAGGGTCATGTGATCCCCTTTTGTGACCTTCTGGCAAGCAAAGTCAATGGAGGAAAACCAGATTCACTTAACAATTGGGTTCCTATCTGTTAAGGAATTCACAGAGTAACCCTTGAATAGCAAGGGTGTGTATATGAAAGCAATTGAGAGTAGGTATGAATAAACACAGTCAACACACAGGTACACTGAGTTGTGTTTACTTTCAGGAAATAGTAAGGCACAGTCCAATAAACAGTCCAGGTCATACACGTATAAAGCAGGAGATAGCAAAACGACAGTCCAGGGATAATCCAATAACAAGGTCTTCTTACCAGTCATCGTAGTCATTCACAATAAACAGTTCTTCTGGATTTTCAAGCAGTAGCATACAGAAATATCAGAGAGCAAGAACAACAAAGAGAAACAAACCATGTTTCTAGCTCCCTCTTAAGCAGATTGGCTACAGAGCTAACCAATCAGGACACAGTATGACGCAATACAGCAGTCTTAAAGCTTTATTGATGGTTTATATATTGCCAACCCAACAAGGTAGGTAATACTCATTTCCTAACACTGTCTTAACAATTGCAGAGATTCACTTAGCAACGGTCGCAAGAAAGGTCGTAAAATGGGGCAAATCTCACTTAAGAACTCTCTCACTTCAGCCACAGAAATTTGAGGCTCAGTTGTGCTTGTAAAGCGAGGATTATCTGTTTGTTTTATTTTACCTCCGTGTGTGTGTGTGTGTGTGTGTGTGTGTGTGTGTGTGTGGTGCGTCATCCAGAATAACACAAGAAGAAAAATGGAAAAATAAAATGGAAAAAATGTGACAAGCCATATAGGCTACAAAGCCAGCGAAAGAAAGATGGGATGCTCAAACGAACACAATTTTTGAGTCCTTTTGCCATCAGAAATCTTAGCGAAGGGCTTGTATCGGAATATTACTCAAAGCAAGCCTGGCAGGAAAGATGTAAAGGAAAATAAATCATAATAAGCTCCGGAGGGAAAAACAGACTGGGCCTGACTTCTTGAAAATCTTTATTGAATTCTTCCCATGCTCTGCTTGCTACCAGGCTCTCTAAGAAGAAGTAAATAGAATTTACTCAGCGAAGTCCTGAGTAAATATAATACAGGTCCGTGTTACATCCTTGACTGAGCTCAGATTCCTACAAGCCTGACTGACTCTTTTATCAAGCAAACCTCCCAAGGAATTTCCCACCCTGCAATCTTTGCCGTTCCTCACAAATTTAGTGGTCAGCTGGAAAGCCGCTTCTGCAAATGACATGCCGAGGGAAATGAGCTTTTGCTAAAAATTTGAGAAGGAACGAACTGACCGGCTCTGTGGAAAATGATGCTTTTGTGGTTTGCGAATACCACCTTTCCGTCTGCTGTCCCTGAAGTGTTTCAAAATTCATGTAGCTTTTTGCAAAACAAGGCCCAAAAGCCTCTTCAAAAATTCACTTTATCCCCTTTTACCAGCAGTAGCCCCGAGAGAGACATCTGGGTTGGCTCAGAATCAGTGGTGGGTTTCAAATTTTTTAATACCGGTTCTGTGGGTGTGGCTTGGTGGGCGTGGCATGGTTTGGTGGGCATGGCAGGGGAAGGATACTATAAAATCTCCGTTCCCACCCCAATCCAGGGGAAGGTTACTGCCCTCTGGAACGAATTGCTCCCCGAGATATGGAGGATTTCCGACTTACGCACCTTCCACCGGGCCTTCAAGACTCTTTTATTTCATCGAGCAGGGCTAGTCTAATTTTTTTTAAAAAAGTTTTAATTTGAATTGCCAATTCGTAATTTTAAATGTTTAATGGGAAATTTCATTTTAATTGATGTGGACCAAAATATTTAATATCTTTTAAAATTGTTTTAAATTTTATATTTCTGTGATTTAAGTTGGCTGTACACCGCCCCGAGTCCCTTGGGAGAAGGGCGGTATATAAATTAAATTAATAAAATAAATAAATAAAATAAAATAAAATCCCCATTTCCTCCCGATCAGCTGGGACTTCGGAGGCAGAGAATAGATGGGGGGGGGGCAGTCAGAATTTTTACTACCGGTTCTCTGAACTACTCAAAATTTCCGCTACCAGTTCTCCAGAACTGGTCAGAACCTGCTGAAACCCACCTCTGCTCAGAATACTATATCTAGTTTTGGTTACCATATTATTCAAGGCGTATAGTAATCAAACTAATATTGGCTATTTGCTTTTATTATGAATTGCTTTCACTTCTATATAATTGTTACTGACCGAACCAGTATTTGGTGTTTGTTTCTGATATGAAATCATCTGTTATGAATTGAGCTTTGTTATTGGCTTCTGCTTATGTTGTTGTATACTGTCAGAAAGTAGTTGTTAGGAACAAATTCTAGCTTAGCAAATTGTAACCTTAATACTGGTTGGCATTAGTGCAAAGTGTGTTGTCTCGCTTCTGTGTCTCACTTCTATTCTTGGCTTGAAAGCTAGGCACATCCTTGAAAATATAAAAGAAACTGTTACCCAGGACTATCAGGCCCCATAGATAAAGGAACCAGGGGAGGGAGTTTTCCTGCCATCATAAATCCTGGAAGCATTCTGCCGAATAAACAACTTGGCCAAGGGGGAGGGGGAGTCGCCCCTACACAAGGAATACTATAGGAATACTCTATAGATAAGGGGGACAGGAACAGGGGGCTGAACAAAGAACGCTTTAAAGATCACGTTGGTAAAGAACCTTTGTCTCTGATTAACAGATAGAAATAAACTTTATTTCTATCGGCGTAAAATGTATATAATACGCTGAGGCACTCTCGCAGGGGTGTGGCTAATTCTTTACATGCATTTTGTTTGTATGTTTTGGACAAGGGTGGGCATCAAAAATTTTAGCAAGGGGTTCTCTATCTGGTTGCTGGGTGGGCTTGGCCTAGATGGCCTCCTGCACCATGGCTGGGGGAGGCCATTTTTGCCCCCTCGGGCTCTGGAGACTTTCCTTGAGCCTCTGGGCTCCGGCCTCCCCAGGCTCTGGAGGCCCTCTGGAGGCCCAAAACAGGCCTCTTTCCAGCCTTCCCAAACTTCTGTTAGGCCCCTTTTTTTTGCCCTCTCCAAGCCTCCGTGTGCACCATGCACTTACCTGCATCCAAAACTGACCACGTGGTGACTCCTGGGAGGAGTAGGGCGGGGTGAGTGGGGCCAGTCAGGAGTGGGATTTGGGGGTTGTCCAAACTGCACAGAATCTTAGCTAGAAGTTCTCCTGAACCCCTGCGAACCCCTAGCAGCCGACCCCTGGTTTTGGATATAGTTCTGTCACCCAGCTTTTGCTTTGGCCATAAATAAAAGCTGATTTTTTTTGCAAGCCACATCACGAGTCTTACTCTCTTTGGCATCTCAGTGGCTCGGGGAAACTTCTGGGATTTTACATTATGAAAAAGATGTTGAGACTCTGGAAAGAGTGGAGAGAAGAGCAACAAAGATGATTTCTTTCTTTCTGAAAAAAATTCTTTCTGAGAACAGTTAAAAATTTTACTGTATAGTGCAATATTAATGCAATATCGGTTTTCAGTTCAACTGTATAGAATGTGAAGGATGTGTATTTGTGGGTGGCCTGATTTATGACCATCAGGACGTATGCCATGAGATCATAAATCCACAATGGTCATAACTCAAGGACTACCTGTACTCCAAACAGGGAAATTAGATGGACTGTAAGTGACAATTCTGGCTGTGTTTATTTCTTTCCGATGTAACGTTTTATTAGATTATATACAATAAAATACAAAAATGCAAAAGCAAATAGTAGGACGCAGTGGGGAGAGGAAGGGGAGAGAAAAGTGGGGGGGGGGGAGAAAAAAAGGCTTTGACTTCCGACTCCCTTTGTTGCAGTAGTCAGTCAGAAGGGCGGTATACAAATTTAATTTAATAATTTTAATAAAGTAGAATAAACCATTATCATCAAACTTCAACTTTTTACTTTTCCAGAATCGTATAAATTAATCACTTCTATGATGACAAATCAATCTAATCAACTCAAAATCAAAGTCTCATTTTTCCCCCACCTCAAGCATAAAGTCCAGAAATGGTTTCCATGTAGGTACTTATATTCTTTTTCATCAAAATGGTCAGTTTAGCCATCTCTGCCAATTCCGTCAGCTTCTGTAGCCATTCGTCCATGGTGGCGATCGAAATGTCCTTCTATTTTTGTCCATACAGCTGTCTTGCTGCTGTCAACATATATAACATCAAAGTTCCACATTTTTTTTTCCTAAGTCTTTTTCCATTAAGCCCAAAAGAAAAGTTTCTGGTTTTCATCTTTATCTTCACTTTAAGAATTTTCTGTATTAAATTCAAGTTCAAAGTTTAAAGCCTTTATTGTCATTGTACATCATGTATACAATGAAATTGCTATAGCCTCTACTGGTGCAGTCTATACAAATATTAAGTCTATACAAGTATTAAGATATGAATCCTACTCCAATATTTCTTTGCTTTATCACATGACCACCAGAAGTGGGCTTCACATACTGTAGCTACTGGTTTGCCCAGTACTGGAAATGTGAGCATGCACGCACGCATGCGTGCGGCATCACAAAACATGGCAATTCGCTCGCATGCGCCGTCCGTGCATGCCTCAAACAACACAGCAATTCGCTCGTGCGTGCCATCCGTACATGGGTGTGGCATCAAACACACAGTGATATAGGACGGGATTCGCCTGGGCAGGTGGGTGGGCTCTCTGCAGGTCCTCACTACCGATTTGCTCAAACTGGTCTGAACCAGCTGGATTCCACCTCAGATGTCCACCATAAATAGTAAAAGTCCCTTTCTTTAATTCTGCTCTGTGTTGAAAGAAGATTTTTTTTTTTAAAAAAAAAGGGGAGGCGGAGATACTCTTAACACTCAAATCAGGGATTGGCTACTGGATTTCAGGAAAAGATAATTCCATTAGCTTGTTGACTACCAATAATAGTCAAGAACCTGTAGGTCCCATTCTCCTGCCCCTCCCCATGTAAGTTGGAAAGCTGTGTTAGATATCACAGTCTTCCCCAGCTTTTCAGTAAAGTTCCTGATCGGTTTCTCAGCTCCCTGAAATAGAATAGAATAGAATAAGAGAGTTGGAAGGGACCTTAGAGGTCTTCTAGTCCAACCCCCTGCTTAGGCAGGAAACCCTACACCACTTCAGACAAGTAGTTATCCACCCTCTTCTTAGAAACTTCCAATGTTGGAGCATTCACAACTTCTGGAGGGAAGTTGTTCCACTGATTCATTGTTCTCACGGTCAGGAAATTTTTCCTTAGTTCTAAATTGCTTCTCTCCTTGATTAGTTTCCACCCATTGCTTCTCGTTCTACCCTCAGGTGCTCTGGAGAATAGCTTGACTCCCTCTTCTTTGTGGCAGCCCTTGAGGTATTGGAAGACTGCTATCATGTCTCCCCTAGTCCTTCTTTTCATTAAACTAGACCTACCCAGTTCCTGCAACCGTTCTTCATATGTTTCAGCTTCCAGTCCCCAGTCATCTTTGTTGCTCTTCTCTGCACTCTTTCTAGAGTCTCCACATCTTTTTTACATCGTGGCGACCAAAACTGAACTTAGTATTCCAAATGTGGCCTTAGAATACTTAGAAAATAAATCCGCAGTGTTTAGGGCTGGAGGTGGTGAAACAAGGTTTAGGTTAATGATGTTTTGATCCGCCTGCATTTGTCTTGGCACATACATTAGGCCAGAGTCCCCATATAATCAGCTAAAGTGGCATGAAATATTGCATTCTTCTTATTTTCAATAAGTCCTGGACCTTGGTTCAGTCAAGCCATTGACATTCATCCTTGGCAATGTGAAGGAATAAAATTCAGAGTAATCATGTTGCACCGGACCTAATACGGCTGATTTACTGGTCTCTTTTATTGATTGGGGAGGAAACTCGGTAATCATTGGGAAAACTGTCATTTTTCACTCTAAATGTTTTAGTATATTTTTTCTTCTGTTGACAACTTGGCTTACAGGAGCCCATGTTTTGTTTATGTTTACGTTTTTGTGTATCGTACATAAGCTAAAAAGTGATGAAGTCTCATCCTTCCTCCTGAATTAGTTACCAAAATATTTGTACAAGCTGTATTATGATAAAGTGTTGGAAGAATAATTTGGGGCGCCGTGAACCAGGGTGGCCCAAGAATGAATCAAAAATAAAACCCAGACACACTGTGAGAAAGGAGTTTTATTTTATTCCCAAGAACAAAGAGATTTTGCAATAATGGTGAATATTTGTAGCTCGGGTGTAGGATGGAGGGTAACGGTTCATTCTCCAAGATGGTGGGATGGTTTCCGAACGTTTTGTTACCAAGCTGGGTAACATCTTCAGTGGAGTTGTGGGGATGTCAGTGTTCGTCTGTTGATAAGGGCTTCAGGTGTGGGTGTGTCAAGTGTTGTGATGATGTCAAGTGTGTCAAGTGTTGTGATGATGTTGTGATGACTCACAGCTGTGAATCCTGTGATGGGTCTTGTGATACCTCAGGTCAGGATCCTTGGGAGATGAACTGATGATAGCCAAAATCCTCCAAACCCTAGGAATAACAATAGCCTACAAACCCACAGCCACACTCCACCAGGAATTATCCAGAACCAAAGACAAAATACAGGATGAAAGAAACAATGTCATCTACAAAATCAACTGTGACCACTGCAACCAATTGTACGTGGGACAAACAGCACGTCAATTAAAAATCAGGATTTGCGAACACTGGCTGAAAGTCAGAAGCCACGATCCCAATTCCTTAATCTCTACCCACACCGACACCAAAACAGCACCAGTTCGATTGGAGCAACACAAAAATTGTCAGCCACACTACCACCTGCCATGCTCATGAGTTCATTGAAGGCCTGGCACTCCACAAGCAGTGACACTGACCTACAACCAGCCTACAAACACCTCAGAATCCAAATCAACCGCCCAGATAACCAGAGACTGCACTGACCAAACAACTAACCCACCAAATTCAGTGTGGGTGTGTCAAATGAGGGTCTTGTGACAGGTCTTGTGATGAGTCAGCTATGAGTCTTGTGATGAATCTTGTGATAAGGAGATTTCCTCAGGTCAGGTCATTGGGAGGTGAACTGCTGGTGATGGTGGTGAAATCTGGTGGGTTGGTTGTGGGTCGGGGCCGTCTCTGGTTGGTTGTGTGGTTGATTTGGATTCTGAGGGATTCGTAGGCTAATTATAAGGCAATGTGTCTATTGATGGAATTGCTTGTGGAGTGTCAGGCTCACAAGTGTGGTGGGTGGTAGTGTGGCCGATGATTTTCATGTTGCTCCAATCAAACGAGTGAGCGGGCAGGCGGGGCCGGGGCCAGCCAGAGGTAGTATTTATCGGTTCGGCAAACCAGTTAAAATTTCTGCTACCGGTTTGCCTGAATCGGTCCTAACTGACTGAATCCCTCACATTCTGGACAGAAACTGTTTCAACTCCTACCCTCAAAACGATACTATAGAGCACTGCACACCAGAACAACTAGACACAAGGACAGTTTTTTCCCTAACTCCATCACTCTGCTAACCAAATAATTCCCTCAACACTGTCAAACTATTGACTAAGTTTGCACTACTATTTATCTTCTCATCGTTCCCACCACCCATCTCCTACCACTTATGACTGTAATTTTGTTGCTGATATCCTTACAATTTATATTGATATTGTTTCCTGATTGCTTATTTGTATCCAATGACTGTCATTAAGTGTTGTACCTTATGATTTTTGATGAACATATCTTTTATTTTATGTACACTGAGAGCTTATGCAGCAAGACAAATTCCTTGTGTGTCCAGTCACATTTGGCCAATGAAAAATTCTATTCTATTCTATTCTATTCTATTCTATTCTATTCTATTCTATTCTATTCTATTCTATTCTATTCTATTCTATTCTATTCTATTCTATTCTACTCTACTCTACTCTACTCTACTCTACTCTACTCTACTCTACTCTATTCTATTCCACCTCTGGTTGGGAAACTCTGCTTTAGCCATCTCCTTAATGCCTATTTTTAGTTAAATTTAGCCTAAAGAGATATCATTCCTTACATATTTATCTGATTTGACCATGACTTCTCCAATTTCTTCAACTTTGTAAAGTTTTCAAAACTTTTTAAGTACGAGGGTTCCAGTCGACTGTATCGTTCCCCTTCCAAATGTGGACCGTAAACAATTCTGGTGATCACTGAAGCAAGCAGGGATTGCTGAAGATTCATTCATTTAAAGGTTTTCCAGCCCACTCCAATCTGTAGACTTTGGACAGCATACAATTGAGCGACGTTATATCAAAATAACATTAGAGACGGTATATATGCCGGTTGTAATGTAATGCTTTCATATGGCTCTCAAAAATTGGCAGTTGTTTTAAACTGACCTTTAAAACAATTGGTTCATTTTGCAAGAGAGAGAAATATGTCTTTGGCTGCATTTCTGCAAAACCCACTGAATATACAGGGTGGTCCTCGATTTACAACGGTTCGCTTAGTGACCATTTGAAGTTACAACACTGAAAAAAAGTGACTTATGACCCTTTTTCACACTTATGGCCGTTGCGGCATCCTCACGGTCACATGATTTACATTCGAATGCTGGACAAAGGATTCACACTTATGACGGTTGCAGTGTCCTGGGGTCACGTGATCCCCTTTTGCGACCTTCTGACAAGCAAAGTCAATGGGGGAACCAGATTCACTTAACAACCATGTTGCTAATATAACAACTGCAGTGATTCACTTAACAAACGTGGCAAGAAAAGTCGTAGAATGGGACAAGAACGGGTCACTTAACAAATTTCCCACTTAACAGCATAAAGAAGAAGATCAGAGATTTTCTAGAGTCCAACCCCCTGTTGGAGACCCTACACTATTTCAGACAAATAGGTGTTCAGTTTCTTCCTGGAAACTTCCAGTGATAGAGCATCCATAACTTCTGAAGGCCAGGTGTTCGATGGGAGAAAACAATGAAAAAAATAGATACCCAGATGATGCCAAGTTAAAGGAGAAAGGGGAGAGGGGGGGGTTAAAGGGGGAAAAAAGTGAGATATTATATATTATAAAAATGTACACAAATGATGAAATAAAAATAAATATTAATTGAATAAGAAATTGAAATCAGAATAAAGATAATTAGAAAATCGGGACTGCTCGAATACCACTTTAGATTGAACTAAAAAGGGAAACAACGAGAGAGGGGAAGGAGTAGACAGAGAGGAAGGGAGAGGAGCAGAGAGGAGTGGAGAAAGAAGAAAGGGAAAAGGAGAGGAAGAAAAGGGAGGGGAAAGAGGAGTAGAAGAGAAGGTTAGATCTTAATTTCCAAATAACACAACTTAATGTTTTACACAATTGTTTCCCTAAATTCTATGTATTTTATAATGCCATTATCCCAAAAACCCAAAATTAAGATCTGAGGTGAAATAATATAAAGGTAATTGTTTTCAGCGAGTTATTGTGAGATTTTTTTTCTTTGTTTTATTTTTTAATTATTTTTATAAGATGATAATCAGTGGAGATGAGTTGTTGTTAAAGATGAATTAGTGATTGTACCAATTTATGACCGGATCAATGCTTCGGTCTAAAAAGATGTATTTTATGTTTATGTTTTGAAAAATAAAAAAAAAACTTTTAATGAAAAAAAAAGAAGAAAGTTAGAAGGGGGGAAGAACAGAGGAGTGGGGGAAGGGGGAAGTAGGAAAGAGGAGGAGGAGGAAGAAAGAAGAAAGTAGGAGGAGAAAGAGGAAGGAAGAGAAGGGGAGGAGAAGAAGAAAGATGGAATAAATGTAAATGGTAAACGAGCAGCCCTGAAAAAATAAAAGTGAAAAATGAAAGTTAAAAAAATAAGATGAATGAAAAATGATGGATAAATGATTGTACATGCAAATGTGTTTATGAGAAATAAAAATAAAAAACTTTTTTGGAAAAAAAAAGGCCAGCTGTTCCACTGGTTAATTGTTCTCACTGTCAGGAAATTTCTCCTTATTTCTAGGTTGGTTCTCTCTGTGATTAGTTTCTATCTATTGCTTCTTGTCCTGCCTTCAGGATAAGGATAGCTTGACCCCCTCTTCTTTGGGGTAACACTGCTATCATGTCATTCCTAGTCCTGCTTCTCATTAAATTACACATAGCCAATTCCTGCAACCATTTCTTCATATGTTTTCATATGAAGAACGATTTTCACCTTCATATGTTCATATACCACACCCCTCCCCCCCCCATCCTTCTCTTTGATAGACTAGATCAGGGGTGTCAAACTCAAGGCCCGAGTGCGGGATCCGGCCTGCTGGGGGCTTAGATCTGGCCCACAGGGCTGACCTGGGAGCAGCAGTCCGGCCTGTGGTGCCCCTGCCAGCAAAAATGGAGCATGTGGCCCTCCCAAGCTCCGTTTTCACTGGCAGAGGGTTGCAAGAAGCCGTCGCAGTTAAAAACGGAGCTCGGGAGCCCATTTTTGCTGGCAGAGTGCTCGGGCCACCACAGGTGCCAACACGAGTGATGTCGAGCCACGCCCACCCTGGCCACACCTATCCCAGCCTCCACCCCCCCCCCAAGGTCAAGCAGAACTCTGATGCAGCCCTCAATGAAATCAAGTTTGACACCCCTGGACTAGATGTATCAGTTCCTCTATCTTCATTCCCCCTGGATTTCTGGAGAAAGTTAAATGCTTTCAAAAGTGTGCATCTGAAGGAGAAAACCCACCGTGAATTCTAACCACTGAAACGTTGTGCTGAAATTCGTCTTCGGTGTATACCTGGGGAATCCTTTGGGAGCGGGCGATGCAGAAAGAGACAAGGCGAAGTTATTTGGTAAGGTCATTTCAAGGTAAAAATCACTGTTGTAAAATACGTTCTTCCAGCCGCAGGTACTCACCCAGCTGCTATAGAATGCAAATGTTGTCGGTCGAGACAGAAAGGCAAAGAGAGATTAAATCCAACTCTTCCGCAAATGACAATCTCCCTTGATGGGGATTTTTACAGAGGGGGGAGGAGGCATCCATTTTTTAATCAGAATTATTTATAGGATTAAACCCCACCTGACCCTGGAAACTCCAGATTTATTAAGCATGAGGTGTGTGTGTGTGTGTGAGAGAGAGATTGTGTGTGTGTTTGTGTGTCTGTGTGTGTTGAGAGAGAGACTGTGTGTTTGTGTGTGTGAGAGCGACTGTGTCATTTGTGTGTGTGTGTGAGAGAGAGAGACTGTGTGAGTGTCTGTGTGTCTGTGTGTGTCTGTAAGAGAGAGAGAGAGACCGTGTTTGTGTGTGTGTGTGTGTGTGTGTGTGTGTGTGTGTGAGAGAGAGAGAGAGAGAGAGAGAGAGACTGTGTGGTTGTGTGTGTGTGTGAGAGAGACACTGTGTGTTTGTGTGTGTGTGTGTGTGTGAGAGAGAGAGACTGTGTGGTTGTGTGTGTGTGAGAGAGAGACTGTGTCGTTTGTGTGTGTGTGTGAGAGAGAGAGAGGCCGTGTTTGTGTATGTGTGTGTGTATGTGTGTGTGTGTGTGTGTGAGAGAGAGAGAGACTGTGTGGTTGTGTGTGTGTGTGAGAGAGAGAGAGACTGTGGTTGTGTGTATGTGAGAGAAAGAGACTGTGTCATTTGTGTGTGTGTGAGAGAGAGACTGTGTGTGTGTCTGTGTGTGTGTGTGAGAAAGAGAGAGAGAGAGAGAGAGAGAGAGACTGTGTGTTTGTGTGTGTCTGTGAGAGAGAGAGACTGTGTATGTTTGTGTGTGTGTGTGAGAGAGAGAGACTGTGTGTGTGTCTGTGTGTCTGTGTGTGTGAGAGAGAGACACCATGTTTGTGTGTGTATGTGTGTGAGACAGAGAGACTCTGTGTGTTTGTGTGTGTGTGTGAGAGAGAGAGAGACTGTGTGTATTTGTGTATGTGAGAGAGACTGTGTGTGGCTGTGTGTGTGTGTGTGTGTGTGTGTGTGTGTGTGAGAGAGAGAGAGAGAGAGAGAGAGAGAGAGACCGTGCGTGTGTTTGTGTGTGTTTGTGTGTGTGAGAGAGAGACTGTGTGTGGCTGTGTGCAGGGGTGGGTTCTAAATTTTTTTACTACTGGTTCTGTGGGCGTGGCTTATTTTGTGGGCGTGGCTTGGAGGTCATGTGACCGGGTGGCCATGGCTATGTGTATAGGGACTTTTCAGAGGGCTGAAAAAAGTCATTTCCGACAGGTCCTCGCACTTTTGACTGGTCGTCACACTTATGACCATCCTCACATTTATGCCCATGCAGCATTCTTAACAACCATGTCACTCATTTCACAACTGCTTCTCTTCACCGTGGTGATAAGATAGGGCAAAAACATAAAATGTGAGGACAGTCGTAAGTTTGAGGACCGGTCAAAAGTGCGAGGACCAGTCAAAAATAACTTTTTCAGCCCTCTGAGTAGTCCATATGCATAAAAGGATACAGCAATAGAGAGGGATGAAGGAAGGGAAGGGAAATTAGAGTAGGAGTGAGGGTAAGAGAAGGAGAAAGAGAGAAGGAGAAAGGAAGAGGAAGTAGGGAGGAGAGGAAGAGAGGATGGAAAGAGAAAGTAAGAAGGAAAGAAAAAAGAGAGGTGGTAGATTTGAGGAGAAAGATTTCTGTACAATAAAAAAGATGAAAGGGAAGAAAGCCGACCCCGAACAAATATAAAGATATTAAGATAAAGAATGAATTGTTAAACTTTAAAGAATAAAAGAGAACAAATATGAATAAATAGCAATAATTAGAAACACATACAAACATACAATGTATTTTCTTTGAACAGAGTATTTGGCCAGTTCACAAATTTAAACAGTGTTTAGTCATTTCAATTAAATTTACAATTTCTATATTTCCTTTTTGCCATATTTATTTCTCATCTATTTTTTAAAAAAACCAATATTACCTTTCATCCTCATCTCTAATCTTAATCAAATTCAATTTTTCCCTTCTATTCTAAATTATACACTTCCCATTGTAATCTATTTTTATATTCATCCTCACATTGGTTAATTATATAATATTACAGTTGTTTAATACAAATTCAACATTTTAATATAAATCAATTAGTTATATAACTATCTTTTTTGTATATTAATCAATATGAACATGAATATTCCAATTATTTCCATGCAATCCAATTTCTTACAAATCAATTAATTATATTTACCAATAATAATAAACCAAATAATATCCCCCATATATTCCTCCAAACCACAACTTAACCATATCTGCTTTCAACACAATATTCAATTAATAGTATCTCAATTATTACAATTCCCTAGTTAAATAGAGCTTTTTTTCTTTTGTGTTTTAAAATCTTGAACTCTCCTCTTTTGCCCTAAATTTCCCATTGTTTTGCAGTTTTGCACCTACCTCTTTTGGTGAAGAAAAAGAAAATGAAATCTCTCTCTGCCTCATTTCGTCATGTTGCAGCAGAGGTGGGTTTCAAATTTTTTTTACTACCGGTTCTGTGCGTGTGGCTTGGTGGGCGTGGCATGGCTTGGTGGGTGTGGCGTGGCGGGGGAAGGATACTGTAAAATCTCCATTCCCACCCCACTCCAGGGGAAGGATACTGCAAAATCCCCATTTCCTCCCAATCAGCTGGGACTCAGGAGGCAGAGAATAGATGGCGGCGGGCCAGTCAGAATTTTTACTACCGGTTCTCCAAACTACTCAAAATGTCCGATTCGCTAGAACTGGTCAGAACCTGTTGAAACCCACCTCTGCCTCAGATATATAGATTCCACCTTTGGCATCCCCCTTTATCCTGGGGTAGAATTCCTGCCTCTCCCCATGGAGCCAGTGAGCTGTTAAGGGAGGGGAGGGCAGACCAGAGGCCTTTTAAGTGCTATCAATAAATCGATGTGACACTTGATAGGATGCTTTCATTTAAACAACACTGAATATTAAAGGGCGAGGAATAGCATTATCAGGAAATTAACAAGTTATACATGGTGGGCCCCAGCTCCCCGCCCCCCCCCCCCCCCCTCCATGGTGCGAACATATCTTTTGGCCCTGAGTCTAGTGAAGAGAATGACCAGAGGAGACACGATAGCAGTCTTCCAATATTTGAGGGGCTGCCCCAGAGAGGAGGGGGTCAAGCTATTTTCCAAGGCACCCAAAGGCCAGACAAGGAATAATGGATGGAAATCGATCAAGGAGAAATTCAACCTAGAAATAAGGAGAAATTTTCTGACCGTGAGAGCAATCAACAACTTGCCTTCAGAAGTTGTGGAAGCTTCATCACTGGAGGCTTTCAAGAAGAGATTCTTGTCATTTGTCAGAAATGATGTAGGGCAGTGATGGCTAATCTTTTTGCCGTTGTGTGCCAAAAGCAGGGGGAGCACCCATAATTCAATGTGCCCTGCCCCCCCACGCATTCCAAGATGGCAAATGGGCCGTTTCTGGCCTCCGGAGGGCTTCCCGGGGTGGGGGGGAGGCCGTTTTTGCCCTCCCCAGGCTCCTAGAAAGGCTCTGGAGCCTGGGGAGAGTGAAAAATAGGCCTTCCCCACCCCTTGGATGCCCTCCGGACGCCGGAAACAGTCTGTTTCCCAACTTCCGGTGGGTCTGGAAAGCCCGAAAATCAGATGGCCGGCGCACACATGCACACCGGAGCTCAGCTAGGAAAATGCTCGCGTGCCCACCAATATGGCTCCGTGTCCCATCTGTGCCATGCGTGCCATAGGTTCTCCATCTCCTGCTTGGGCTGGGGGTTGGACTAGATGACCTACAAGGTCCCTTCCAACTCTGTATATTTCTACCATGGGGTATCCTGCTCCCGTATGGAGCACATCCACATATACAAAAGAAGTTGACATTTGTGTCAATGAAGGGACACGCATAGTGACAGGATGCCTTAAATCCAAACCCATTAAGTCAAAGGTGCTTTTTCAAAAGAAAATTGGATTGTTTTCTCCTTGAGGAGGAGGAAGAAGAAGAAGATTATTTGCTACTCAGATTAACAGAGTTGGAAGCATCTTGTAGGTCATCTACTCCAGGGAGCTTCATCAGTTGTGACTGGGTGACTTATATTTTTCACACTTACGACCGTTGCAGCATCCCCATGTTCACGTCATCAAAATTCAGATGCTTGGCAACTGACTCATATTTATGACGGTCGCAGTGTCCCCACCCTCTGACAAGCAAAGTCAATGGGGAAGCCAAATTCACTTAACAACCACCTTACTACCTTAACAATTGCAGTGATTCACTTAACAACGTTGGCAAGGAAGTTGATAAAAAGGGACAAAATTCACTTAACAGCTCTCTCACTTAGCAATAGAAATTTTGGGCACAATTATGGTTGTAAATCGAGGACTGCCTGTAAATAAATCCTGAGCAAAAACTTGGACCTGTCCTTTATATTATTCTACGAACTTTGGAGAACCAGCTCCTGAAAATGAAATAGGATTATATATGGCTTATGGTTCTCTTGAACAGTAGCCTAACAAAGGCAGAGTAGATATGTGAGCTGGTTTTGGGGAGGGAAGTGGGTTTTTTTTTTAATCTGAGTGGCGATCCAGAGACCAGAATACCAGAAACTCAAACAAAGTGATGGTTTGCCAGTTTTTCCAGAGGGAATGTAACGAGAGATGTTCATCTGCTTTTAGAGTGACGAAAGATCCAGTAACAACAACAATAACTGATTCCATTTCTTCTTGAACTGCCAAAGGCATTTTGTTTTCCTTTTTTTTTTGAGTGAGAAAACATCAAATCCACTCTTGAAAAATAAGTTTACAATTAGCCTTATTGACTAAACAAAATCTGGAAGAAGGTTCCCTTACTATAGCAATTCTGAAGAATGCTATTTGTATTTATTAGTGTGTGTGTTTGTGTGTGTGTATGTGTGTGTGTGTGTGTGAGTGTGTGAGAGAGAGAGTTACATACACAAAAGGGCGGGCTTCAAAAATTTTAGCAAGGGGTTCTCTGCCTGGCTGCTGGGTGGGCGTGGCCATGGTGGGCGTGGCCTAGTCAGCCTCCTACACCACAGCGGGGTGGGGGTGGGGACTCTGGAGGCTTTTTTCGAGCCTCCGGGAGGGCAAAAATGGCCTCCCCAGGCTCCGGAGGCCCTCTGGAGGCTGGAAACGGCCCTGTTTCGGGCCTTCCCAAACTTCCGGTAGGCCCATTTTTCGCCCTCTCTGAGCCTCCGCGCATGTCCTGCACTTACCTGCATCCAAAATGGGCCGCGTAGGGACTCCTGGGAGGAGCAGGGTGGGGTGGGAGGGGCCAGCCAGAAGTGGGATTTGGGGGGTCTCCGAACTGCACAGAATCTTAGCTAGAGGTTCTCTTGCGAACCCCCAGCAGCCCACCCCTGCATACACACACACACAAACACACACACACAATTTTATATATTTAGCGTTGTAGTAAACCTGGGAACCATAACCTTACAATAATATTCTTTCCAAATTGACCTACAGAATAACAGAGTTGGAAGGAACCTTGAAGGTCATCTAGTCCAACCCCTGTCCATTGCAGACAAATGGTTGTCCGGTCTCTTCTTAAAGAAGAGCACCCAACGTTTCACAATATTTCATAATCCAGCTCAGTGAATTGATTGATTACCGGTATTAATGAATTAATCATTCAAATGACATCTTCATAAGTGATTGAGATGAGGGGACAGAAGGGGAACTCATCAGATTGGTAGGCGACACCAAGCTGGAGGGGAATAGCCAACACTTTAGAAGATGGTGTCCAGATACAGAACGATCTTGACAGACTTGAACACTGGGCCCTATCCAACAAAATGCAATTTAGTGGTTAAAGAAAGTAAGATTTTACACGTAGGCAAGACAAACCAAATGCGCAGG
>CM075960.1:9616996-9729496 GCA_038048745.1 Coluber constrictor foxii
CTAACCCTCTGGATGCCAATCATACTTAAACACTGACCATCCAGCCTCTTGAAAAGTCTCTACCCATAGAGAACAGATTAGTTCTAATATGTCAATCATGCTTAAAAGTTGACCATCCAGCCTCTTGAAGAGTCTATCAAAGGAGAGAAGACTAAACATTAAAAAAGAAAAGGAAAAGAAAAAAAGCCCTTGCATTTCAGGAACATTGTCTAAATCCTTGGTTGAAACATTTTTTTTTTAAAGGAAATTTATAAGGTCATTCTCAGCAAATCACTCCGGGCAGCTCAAAAATGCAAAAATAATAAAAAACAGCTTAAGTACAAATACAGCAATAGAAAATGGAAAAAATACCAAAGCGGAGGCATCGTGAACATAATCTTCAAATTCACTGAAGTTTGGCTCCTCTCTAACAGTTTGGATTGTGGAACGATCAGGTTTTTGAAGCCTTTCAGAAGGTCAACAGATCCAGGGCCATTCAGATTTCTGGGGGAGGCTGCACCACAGAGGGGGAGGCTATTCCAACCGAGAAGCCGCCCCTCCAACATCTACAGAGAAATGTTTTCACTGAGGACATCTGGAGCATGACTAACCTGCCAGATGTGGTGGGATGAGCAGAAACCCCTGGAAACAGGAGCTCCCGCAAGCAACTTGCTCTTGGGCCAAGTAAAACAAAATAACAAGAGTTGGAAGGGATCTGGGAAATCTTTTAGTAGTCCATCCCCCGGTACCATTTCAGACAAGTGGCTGTCCAGTCTCTTCTTAAAAACCTTCAGTGATGCAGCACCCACAACTTCTGGAGGCAACTTCTGTTCCACTGGTTAATTGTTCTCACTATCAGAAAAATTCCTCCTTATTTCTAAGTTGCTTCTCTCCTTGATTAGTTTCCATCCATTGTTTCTTGTCCTGCCTTCAGGTGCTTTGGAGAATAGCTATATAGTCCTATAGTCAGCATCTTGATTTGAAGCCCATTGGGAGCCAATACAGGTAGTCCTTGTCTTACGACAAGATGCTTAGCGGCTGTTAAGGTGGACGTTCCAAAAGCTACTTATGACCAGGCCTTGAAACTATGGCCACTATAGTGCCCCCGTGGTCATTCGCCCTTGTGACCGACTGCAAGAATGCTTCTGTGCCTATCCAGCCCCTGAAAATCTCAGATTGGGGAAAGAGGACACGTCTCTGCGTTGCTGGGCTGCAAGACATAATTCTAGAATGATTCTCCAATCTTCTGTGCGGTTGCAATGAAATGCAAGCTGCAGGTTTCTGGACCCGTTGAAGCTTCCGAGTGGTCTTCAAGGGAAGTCCCAGGTGAAGCACATTGCAGCAGTCCAGACCGGAGTGAAGTTGAAGCTCCTTTTCACATAATTTAAACAACTGAAGGCAAATCCGTTGAATCGTTAAGGTGGCAATCTTTGAAGCCTAGATCAAAATGCACTTCTTAGGGTTGCTTCACTATTCACACCGAAATTGACAAGAGACAGATAGTTTTTGACTTAGAAACATTTGTTTACCGACTGTTTGATGTTACGATACTGAGAAAAGCGACACTACCGTTTTTCATACTTATAACCATTGCAGCATTCCCCATGGCCACAGGATCAAAATTCAGGTGCTTGGTAATTGGCTCAATCGCTTTAAGTATAGCGGTACAGGTAGTCCTCATTTAGTGGCCGAAGCTACAACAGCATGGGAAAACGTGACTTATGTCCATTTCTCAGTCTTCCAACCATTGTAGCATTCCCCATGGCCACATGACCAACATTCAGATGCTTGGTAAGTGGCTCATATTTATGACGGTTGCAGTGTCCCGAGCAGTGGTGGGATTCATCCGGTTCGTACCACTTCGGGAGAACCGGTTGTTAACTTTCTGAGCAGTTTGGCAAACTGGTTGTTGGAAGAAATCATTAGGGCAGAGAACCGGTTGTTAAATTACTTGAATCCCACCACTGGTCCCGACGTCATGAATATAGAATAACAGAGTTGGAAGGGACCTTGGAGATCTTCTAGTCCAACCCCCTGCTCAAATAGGAAACCCTACACCATTTCAGACAAATGGTTATCCAACATCTTCTTAAAATCTTCCAGTGTTGGGGCATTCACAACTTCTGGAGGCAAGTTGTTCCACTGATTGTTTTAACTGCCAGGAAATTTCTCCTAAGTTCTAAGTTGTTTCTCTCCTTGATTAGTTTCCATCTGTTGCTTCTTGTCTTGCCCTCAGAAGCTTTGAAGAATAGGTGGACCCCCTCTTCTCTGTGGCAGGTGATCCCTTTTGCAACCTTCTGACAATGGGGAAGCCAGATTCACTTAACAACCACGTCACTAACTTAACAACTGCAGTAACAACAGTGGCGAGAAAGGTCGTAAAATGGGGACAAAACTCACTTAACAACTGTCACAGTGAGCAAGAGAAATGTCGGGGTCCATGGTGGTCATAAGTAGAAGGACTGTCTGTAAACTCTTAAGGAGACACCCATCTCCCAATTCCTTTTTCTTGCGGAATCCCGTAAGAATTGTCCTGTTGTTGCAACATTCATCCAATTAATGGTGCAGAGCAACCCATTTCGATGAAAGGAAGAGCTTCTCAATTAACCTGGAGGTTAGGCTTAATAGTGTTAGTAATAATCTGTATTGAGCTATTCTTAAGGCGGATGCTATATACAGATTTGCTCGTAGTTCTGGGGCCACTGAGTGAAAAAAATAAAGAGAAACTACCGTATGTTCCGGCGTATACGACGACTGGGCGTATAATACGACCCTCCTCAGAGCCATTTAAGGCTCCTCAGAGCCTTATGGGCTGGTCTGCCTGGTTACAGGAGAATGAGACCCGGCGTATAAGACGACCCCCGACTTTTGAGAAGATTTTTGTGTGTTAGAAAGTAGTCTTATACGCAGGAAAATACAGTACTCATTTCATTTTGACTGGAGATCTCAATATAATATAATTAACGTAGCATAGCATAGCATAGCATAGCGTAGCGTAGCGTAGCGTAACGTAACGTAACGTAACGTAACGTAACGTAACGTAACGTAACGTAACGTAACGTAACGTAACGTAACGTAACGTAACGTAACGTAACGTAACATAACATAAGGGCCTTGGTGGCACAGCAGACTAAAGCACTATTAAGTAACACCAGCTGCCTGCAATTACTGCAAGTTCAAATCTCACCAGGCTCAAGGTTGACTCAGCCTTCCATCCTTCCGAGGTAGGTAAAATGAGGACCCGGTTTGTGGGGACAATAAGCTGACTTTGTATAAAAAAGAACACCACTTTGGGGGGGGGGGGAAGCCCTAGTAAGCAGGTATATACAAAAGTATGAAGGCTATTGCTTAATGCATTGTAAGCCGCCCTGAGTCTCCGGAAAAGGGCGGCATATAAATCGAACCAATAACATAACATAACATAACATAACATAACATAACATAACATAACATAACATAACATAACATAACATAACATAACATAACATAACATAACATAACATAACATAACATAACATAACATAACATAACATAACATAACATAACATAACACAACACAACACAACACAACATTGCAATATATATATATATATAATGAGAATATATCTGCTGAACAAAACTTCACATTGGCGACAGGAAGGGCATCCGGCCATTAAAACACTTTGCTACCCTGTTTCCCTGAAAATAAGACTTCCCCAGATAACAAGCCCAATTGGGCTTTTGAGTGCATGCGCTAAAATAAGACACACCCCCCCTTGAAAATAAGCTGTCCCTGAAAATATTTAAACGCATGCGCAGCTGGTCCACGCCATTTCCTCTGGTTAGGGTTAGGGAGACAGAGCTGGAAATCAGGTAAGATGGCAAGAGGAGCCCCGTTTTGCTCTCCGCACCCCAAAATAATAAGACCTCCCCGAAAGTAAGGCCAAGTGCTTATTTCGGGGTTCAAAAAAATATAAGACATAAAAGTCTTATTTTCGGGAAAACACGGTAGCTCCATTCAGTTGCCCAGACTCCACCCCGCAAGGGATTATGGGCTCGTTAAAAGATGATGAAGGGAGGAGAACTTGTGGCTCAGAAAGTTAATTCAACTGCCCAAGTTCGAATCCAAGTAAGGGTATGGCTAGCTGATGAAAGCTAAAAAGCTTGAAATAGATCTATACTAGTCTTCCTTTATTTCTTAATCAGCAAAATATAAATTTGGCATAAAATGGTTTGTCGTGAATGTGACTGCTTGAGGGCTCCTGAATTGGAGCTGAAAGGCGAAAGGGAGCAGAATGCTCCCTCTCACATATTGGGGTAGACCTTGGAAAATATAGGAGGGTTCTGGATTGAATTTGTGTGACGAGTAGATATAATAATTCATTGGACAAATACAGCAAATAATGATATCGTTGGACCCACCATCAAATTCTCCTGAGATCTGCATCCTGCTTTATTGACATGTGAGAATACCCTTGGGAGGCAGGCGAAACTACTACAGATAATTTTCGACCTACGACCATAACAGAGCCCAAGATTTCTGTTACTAAGTAAGACAGTTGTTAAGTGAGATTTGCCGCATTTTACGACATTTCTTGCCACAGTTGTTAAATGAATCACTGCAGTTAAGTTAGTACATTAATGGGAAGGGAGGGAAACACTTAGTGTCAACTCAGTATTAGCATACTTGTTCAGGGTGACTGTGTAAACCCAGAACACAGTAATCAGATAAAGTGTTATGTGAATGTGGCCACCGGCACATCTTTCAAAAAAAGATACACATAAATATTATATTCAAATACAAGCTTTGCATCCTTGTAGGTTTATTGTCCAAACTATGAAAGTGTTTGATTTGTCATTGCTTTGGGATTACCTTTTGGTCTCTCATCCGAATACTCACCAGCACTCACTCGGTTTAGCTAAGGTCACATAAATCCTGCCAGTTTTTGTAGTGTGTGGTAAACTGGGGTGGGGTGGGAGGAGGAGCGTACCCCTTTCACACCTCTCCCCACCCCCAGTGCAATTTTCCGAGCATCCTACCTCGATCCTGGGAATGTGGGACTCCAAATCCCATCACTCTCACCCACCCAGTTTGGGATGATGGGAGTTGCTCTTTCCCACAGAGAGAAAGTTGCTCTGATAAAGCCTGCAGTGATCTTCTCCTCTCGCCTTCTCCTTCTCTTTTCATCTTCTCCTTCTCCTTTCTTCTTTCTCTTCTTCCTCTCCTTCTTCCCTTTCTCATTCTCCCCTCTTCTTCTCCTTTTTCCCTTTCTCTTTATATCCCCCCTTCTCCTTCTTCTACATATCTTCTTCCTCTCCTGCTCCTTCTCTTCTCAACTTCTCCTTCTCCTCTTTCTTCTTTCTCCTCTTCCTCTCCTTCTTCCTCCCTTTCTCAATCTCCACTCTTCGCCTTCTTCCCTTTCTCTTTATATTCCCCCTTCTCCTTCTTCTCTTCTTCTGAGTATCTTCTTCCTCTCCTTCTCCTCCTCTCCTCCTCCTTTCCTCCCCCTTCTCCTCCTTTTTCTCTTCTTTTCCTCTTCTCCTTTTTCTTCTCTTCTTCTTCTGTTCCTTCTCTCCTCCTCTTCTTCTCCCCCTCCTCCTCGTCTTTTCCTCTTCCCCTTCTCTTTTTCCTTCTCTTTTTCCCTTCCTCTTCTCCTTCTGCTCCTCTTCTGCTCCTCCTCTCCTCCTCCCCCTCCTTTTTCCCTTCTTTTCCTCTTCTCCTTCTCTTTTCCTCCTCTTCTGCTCCTCCTCCCCTCTTCCCCCTCCTCCCCCCTTTCCCCTCTTCATCTTGTCTTTTTTCTTCTCTTTTTCTCTTCTCCTTCTCCTTCTGCTCCTCTTCTGCTTCTCCTCTCCTCCTCCCCCTCCTTTTTCTCTTCTTTTCCTCTTCTCCTTCTCTTTTCCTCCTCTTTTGCTCCTCCTCTCCTCTTCCCTCTTCTCTCCCCTTTCCCCTCTTCATCTTGTCTTTTTTCTTCTCTTTTTCTCCTCTTCCCCTTCTCCTTCTGCTCCTCTTCTGCTTCTCCTCTCCTCCTCCCCCTCCTCTTTTTCTCTTCTTTCCCTCTTCTCCTTCTCTTTTTCTCCTCTCCTCTCCTCTTCCTCTTCTCCTTCTGGCTCCTCTTCTCCTCCTCCTCTTCTCCTCTCCTCCTCCTCCATCTCTTTCTCCTTCTCCTCCTCCTCCGTCTCCTTCCCTCTCCCTCCCCCCGGGCTCTCCCTCCGCCTTCCCGCCCCCCCCTTCACCACCCCCGCCCGGCAGAGGGTCGGTCCCGCCGGGCGAGATGTTCCGCCAGACCCCCCCACCCCCGCCCCCGCCCCCGCCCCCCTCCCCTTGTCCCGCTCCTGGCCCGCAGCTCCGGCCCGGCTTTTCGCTTCGCCCGGACGCACTTCCGAGACTCCGGCGGGCGGGCGGGCGAGAAGCCGCAGAAGAAACCCCCACAGCTCTGCGCAGCCCCGCCGAAGAAGCCGCCGCCGCCGCCGCCGCCGCTCCACTCCGGCTGGGCAAGCCGGAGCGCGGCCCTCCGAAGAAGAAGTCCCCGCCGGGCGCGCCCCTCCGCTCCCCGCCCTCCCGAGCGAGAGGCTTCGGCAGCGCAAGCGGACGAGCTCGGAATCGGAGCTCAGCTGCGGGTCGGTCGGTCGGTCGGTCGGGCAGGCGAGGAGGATGCCCCGGGATCGCGGCAAGAGGAGGGCGCGGCGAGCCACGCCGGCGCTCCGGGACCTGCTGCGTTGAGGCGGGCCGGGAGGCATGGCTCGGCGTCGGGGGCGCTCCCCAATGGGATTCCTCGCGTGTCAGGAGCCGCTCCTGCTACTCCTCTGCGCAAACTTCTTCCCGGGTAAGGAGGGCGGCGGAGAGAGAGAGAGAGGAGGGGAGGGGTGGGTGGGGAGGGATCGCGGCCGGAGGAGCCCTGACACCCCCCTTCCCCGAAGATGACCCCCTTTTTCTTCTCTGGTTTTCCTCCCCACCCTGTTTTAACATCCGTGTCGGACCGCGTTCACACGACCCCCTTTCCTCATGTGGGGGGGGGGAAGGGGGGTTTGGTACAAACCCGAGTCCCGCGGGACGGACGCGCTTTTTTTTTTTAAATCAAGGTTAAACACGTCCAAACTTGGCACGTTGTGGGTCTGCACGTCGCGAGGCGTGTAAAGGGACCCGGGGCCAGCCCGTTGTGTGAACGTAAAACCGCCCTGAGTCCGTAAGGAAAAGGGCGGTATATAAGTCTAATTAATAATAAAAATAAATAAAAACGTGTTAAAAAAAGAGAGGGGGGAAAAATGGGACCTGGCGCTGTCCGAGGTCCTTAAGCACTTTAAAACACACACACACACACACACACACACACACACACACACACACACACACACACACACGGTGCTTTGGGGATTTATCTCTCTTCTCCTCCTCCTCACCCAGTTTCCCCATCCCTGTTGCTGTTTGCAAGGGGATGATAATGACAGCCCTGCGAGGTGGGCTGGCTGGAGAGAGAGAGAGAAAAGACCGACCCAAGGTCACCCCAGCTGCCCATCAAGAGACCAGAACTAGGTTCTCTCCAGCTGGGGAAGATGAGGGGGGAGGGGGCCTCACCTCATGCGTGCAGGGCTTTTCCTGAAAGAAAACAGCTGTTCCCTGCAAGGGGAGGGTTAGGGGAATCTCCCTAACAGGAAGAACCGGAGATCCAGTGGATCAGCCAAGGGCATCCTGTAGCTCCCTAACCTGGCAAAGCATTTAGGTGGGAAGATTCTTCTCCACTCACCGCCATTCAGCAGCCTGGCACAACCAGAAGGAGTTCGCATGCATTTCGGGCCAAATTAAAGAAATAAATTAAAAAGGTCGTCCCCTCCTCAAATAACAATGAACTGGGAGCCATTTCCCTGCATTCACACAACCCTCTTAACCATCTTATTTTTAAAAATGAGGTGTCTTCTTTTGCAAACAGTGCGCTAAACAATGATTCACATTAGCCTTGATTTATTGTGTGTATGTGTGTGTGTGTGTGTGTCCATCCCGTGCACCTATTTTGGTGAACCGAACTTGGATTCGGGGTGGGGGAGGTTGCACACATGCAGGCCAATGATTTTGTGCGTTGTGTGAATGCGACACGTTGACTTTTAGCCACAGATCCTGTTCTAGAGACCAGCTTGGAACGAACCAGAGATTGGGCGGGGAGGGGGCGGTCATTGGTTCTAGGTTTTCCACCCCCCCCCCCCCAGGCCATTTATAAACAGCATTCTTTGGCATTTGAGAAGGAGGCCACGGAGGTGAAACAAATTCCCATCAGCAGCTCTGATTCATTGCGATTCTGGGGAAATGCCGAGGAAGAAGTGGTGAGACGGTGAGGTTGGAGAGCAATTTCAAATGTACTCATTAGCTTACGAGTATTAATCACGGAGGGTATTCAGACAGTTGGTAAGTTTGCCATAGTTGTAGGTCTTGTCTTGGCTTAAGAAAGCTTAGAGATGTTTCGGACTCAGTCGGGGGGGTCAGGCTGCATTATTCTTTGCATCCAGAGCACAAGGATTGTCAAAAGTCTCCAGCAACAGAAGAGGGTGTGTAAAGTTCACATAGAGGGGAAGAGGGAATGGGCCTTGAAGGGGAGGGTCCCTCACCAAAGCAACAGACAGATAAGAGACCCAGCCCCAGAGCCAAGCAAGTAACTTGACAAAGTGTCTCAGATAAAACCCCCCCTGGTTTCTCACGGAGATAAAGGAAGGGAGGGAGGATACACATTTAAACTTATGAGATAGAATGGAATGGAAGGGAAGGGAAGGGAAGGGAAGGGAAGGGAAGGGAAGGGAAGGGAAGGGAAGGGAAGGGGAGAGGAGAGGAGAGGAGAGGAGGAGAAGAGAAGAGAAGAAGAGAAGAGAAGAAGAGGAGAGGAGAGGAGAGGAGAGGAGAGGAGAGGAGAAAAGAGAAGGGAAGGGAAGGGAAGGGAGGAGAGGAGAGGAGAGGAGAGGAGAGGAGAGGAGAGGAGAGGAGAGGAGAGGAGAGGAGAGGAGAGGAGAGGAGAGGAGAGGAGAAGAGAAGAGAAGAGAAGAGAAGAGGACAAGAGGAGAGGAGAGGAGAGGAGAGGAGAGGGGAAGGGAAGGGAAGGGGACAGGAGAGGAGAGGAGAAGGGAAGGGAAGGGAAGGGAAGGGAAGGGAAGGGAAGGGAAGGGAAGGGAAGAGAAGAGAAGAGAAGAGAAGAGAAGAGAAGAGAAGAGAAGAGAAGAGAAGAGAAGAGAAGAGAAGAGAAGAGAAGAGAAGAGAAGAGAAGAGAAGAGAAGAGAAAGAGTAGGGTAGGGTAGGGTAGGGTAGGATAGGATAGGGTAGATTAGACTAGAACTAGAACTAGAACTAGAACCAGAACCAGAACCAGAACCAGAACCAGAACCAGAACCAGAACCAGAACCAGAACCAGAACCAGAACCAGAACCAGAACAGAGCTGGAAAGGACCTTGGAGGCCTTCTAGTTTAGGCCCCTGCTCAGGCAGGACAAGCTATACTATTTCAGATTCAGTTACTACCACTTTACAATAAAAGTAGAAGTCGTCGTTGACCGACAGCCATTTGTTTAGTGACCATTCGAAGTTACAACAGCACCGAAAAAAAAGTGATTTACGAGCATTTTTCACGCTTAACCACCGTGGCAGCCTCCCCAGGGTCACGTGATTAAAATTTGCACACTCTTTGCAACCAGTTTCTCCTTATGAGACGTTGAGATGTTTCTCTGTGGCTGCAAACTGACGAGAAGGGAAGATTTGAACAATCTAGTTCATTTCCCCGACCTCCCTTAACAGGGTTGGTCCCTATCGTAAGGATGGTTTGCATCAGAACAGAATAACAGAGTTGGAAGGGACCTTGGAGGTCTTCTAGTCCAACCCCCTGCTCAGGCAGAAAACCCAGCTGAAAAGGTTGTAGAAAAAACGCTTTTAAAAGCCTCTGACGATCCCAGCTGAGCTGTGTGATCATCAGAGGCTTTTTTTTCTTTTTTACATTTAAAAGCATTTTTTCGGCCGGAGAGGTTGTAGAAAAAATGCTTTTAAAAATAATTTTTTAAAAGCCTCTGATCGTCGCACGGCTCGGCTGGGCATGGTGGGGGGGGGCACAGGGATTTTTGCTACCGGTTCTCCGAACCACCCACCTCTATCGGGTGATCCGGCCCGAACCGGGAGCATTTCACCCCTGCCCAGTACCCGTGATGGCGAACCTATGACACTCGTGCCAGAGGTGGCACACAGAGCCCTCTCTGTGGGCATGCCCGCTATTGCCAGCTGGTCTTTAAGTTTCTGGTGCTCTGGCGCATGTTCCGGTTTGGACACTCAGTTCCAAAAAGGTTTAGCATCCCTGCCCTATACCATCCCAGACAAGTGGCTATCCAGTCCGTCCTTAAAAGCCTCTCTCAACTTCTGGAGGCAAGTTGTCCCGCTGATTAATTGTTCTCACTGTCAGGAAATTCCTCCTTCGTTCCAAGTTGATTCTCTCCTTGATGAGTTTCTACCCTTTTCTTCTTGTCCTGCCTTCAGGTGCTTTGGGAAATAAATTGTTCCCTCTCTTCTTTGTGGCAGCCCCATATGTATTGTAACACTGCTATCCCATCACCCCTGGTCCTTCTCTTCATTAAACGAGACATCCCCAATTCTTGCAACCGTTCATCACATGTTTTAGCCTCCATCATCCTACAATATCTGTATATTTGGAATATTCAGGAAATATATATGACTGGTAGCCCTTTTGCATGGTTCCTTATCTTCAAAACCAATTGCGGAATAGATATTATTAAAAGATACCTTATGATTCTTGACGAGTGTATCTTGTCTTTTTATGTACACTGAGAGCACCAAGACAAATTCCTTATGTATCCAATCACACTTAGCCAATAAAAAAAATCTATTCTATTCTATTCTATTCTATTCTATTCTATTCTATTCTATTCTATTCTATTCTATTCTATTCTATTCTATTCTATTCTATTCTATTCTATTCTATTCTATTCTATTCTATTCTATTCTATATACAGAGATATATTTTATTTCACGGCTCAGGGTAACCCTTTGCTTTATCCTCCGAGCTTTGTGCTGTCACCAGATTTGAGGGTTGAGCCCATGGGAGCCTTGGAAGATTACAGCCCTTTTCTCTGCTTTCCCAGACATTTATTTATTTCTCTTCCCTCCTTCCATTAGTCCCTTAATGTAAACTGGCCGGGTTAAAGCTTTGCTGATGCAGCAATAACAGCTGTGCTGGAGGTGGTCTCTGGGGCCTGGGGTCTGTTTGCTCTTGGAGTAATTTCATCAGCGTTAATGAGATGGGTTTTCTGAGGAAAACCCAGCCCAGTGAGGGTCTTTCCTCCCCTCTGTAGGAGTTGGCGCCCCCTCCCCCCCTTATTCGAGGGTAGCGACAACAACTAACACATTTTATTAGAAGGAGTAAGCTTTCTCTTATCAGACATATGCGAGTTGGAAAAAGCTACCGCCAGAATTCCCCCTGATTTCTCCCTTTGTGTTCAAGCTTTCTCGATACGGAGAATTGGGGATTGCACTTTGAAGGATGAGAAGGTTTTTTTTGGTGCTTTTCATTTTTGCCTTCAGGCAGCAAAAAAACGGGTGGGGGGGGGGAATTTGTCGCCTTGGCAGTTTCTGAGCAAGGCAAGGCTGGGCTTTGAATATTTATTTACATTGTCTTGTTCCCCACCCCTCCTTCTCCCTCCCCCCCAACACAAGGCGCTTCGGAGAGTCCCTTTATTAGCACAGTAGCCGCCACCAACTTTTCCAGACATGACTCAGAAGGTGCCCTTGCTGAAAAGAAGGAAGGAAGGAAGGAAGGAAGGGAGGAAGGGAGGGAGGGAGGGAGGGAGGGAGGGGAAGATGATGAGAAGGAGATAGGAAGAAGGAAGAAGGGAAGGAGAAAGAAAGAAAAAGAAAGAGAGAGAGAGGATAAAGGAAGAAGCAATGAGGGAAGAAAAGAAGGAGAAGGGAGAATGGAGGGTGAGGTGAAGAAGAAAGGAGAAGGAACGAAGGAAGGAGACGTAAGAAGGAAGGGAGGGAGGGAAGAAGAAAAGAAGGAAAGAGATGGGAAGGTGCTAGGGAGAAGGAAGAAAGGAATTATAGAGGGGAGGAAGAATGAATGAAAGGAAGGAAGGAAGAAAAAAGAGAGAAAAAGAAAGGAAGGAAGGAAGGAAGAAAGAAAGATGTTGGGAAGAAAGGAAGGAGAGATAAGAATGGAGGTAGAGAGGGGAAGAAGAAAGGAGAGAGAAAAAAGGAGAGAGATGGGAAGGAATGCAATAGGAAGGAGATAGGAAGAAGGAAGGAAGGAGGAGACGAAAGAAAGAAAAAATAATAGATGGGAAGAAGCAATGAGGGAATAAAGGAAGGAAAGGGGAGAATGGAGAGAGAGGGGAAGAAGAAAGGAGAGGGAAGGAAGGAAGAAAGGAAGGAAGGAAGACTAAGAGTGTAGATTACATCAAAAGAAGCCTGCATGGGAAATCCTTCTTGGTTCCCCCAGATCAGCCAGCTCTTTTAGGGATCTTGTCACTTAGCTCACACTTCCCGTTTGCAAAGCCTTGTTCGCTTTTCAATAGAGATCTACCGGTGATTTATCTCCCTTTATTTTGTACGAGCTTTTCGGCATATTTGATGAATCTTGATCAGAGTCTTTTTGTAAGGAGCGGATATATTTGGATCCCCATCGAATGCTGCAGCTTGGAAACCTCACCAAAATGACCCGGGTCACAATTTCCTTTTGGGGTGGGTGGGTAAGGATGGATTCCTTTTGGGGTGGATGGGTGGGTAAGGATGGTTCACCTAGCCTTCAAGCTAGGTGAATTCTGGCTCTGTTGCACCAATCAAGCTTTTTGTAGGTTAGGAAGTGCACTGCTTCCCCATTACAGCTTCACACTCTCTGAGTCAGCTGCCGGTGTCGGTAGCCACAACGGCGTTGTGCTGCGGAGAGTGACAAGCACGGAATAGGTCAAGGCAAGCACCTGTCTGGAGCCTGCATTGCTTTTCAGCTGCTACTTGAACAACTGAAATTGTGTTATTTTTGTGGTTGGTTCAGATAACAGCACTTCGGATTGTTGGCTCTGAATGGATTCTTCTCTATCTGGAAAACAAGAACTTGGCTAGGAGTCTAAGAGCTGTGTTTGTGTATTTGTGTGTGCGTGCGCGTGTGAGATTTGGGAGACTTGCCACTTTTGACCACCTTATTTCACACTTGCAACCATAACTATTTTGCAAATCAAGGTACAGGCCTGAAAAATTTATTCCATGCGCAACTTGGATTTTTTTTCATTAACCTAGGAGCAGAATTCAGGAAACAATAGCCCATTTTAGCAGGGTTTTGGAGGTTTTGGACTACATATCCCATTCCTCAAAGCACTTTCTGAGAACTCTTGACTATCCTGTAGCTGCACCTGTGCCAATGAATGATCCGTTTGTACAATTCTGTAAGCTTTGGACCTATCTGAGCTCACTCCCTGCAGCTAACAGAGTTGCACTGAGCCAAGATGATTTAAACCATGGTTTATTGAATAAGACAAGGTGGTGAGGAGCAAACACCAGGGGTCAGCAACCTGTGGCTCTGGAGCCACATGTGGCTCTTTCACACCTCTGCTGTGGCTCCCTGTCACTCAAAATATGTGTCACAACCGCCAGTGTGTGGCACCTGCTAGAACACGATTCATTGAGCTTTTCAACCCCCAGTAGGCCAACCATGGATAACTCCAAGAAAAGAAAAGTTTCAGTAGAAAACAGAATGTTTAATTCAACTACATATGCTAGTTTTGTGGCCGCTCAAGAAATAGTCAGGCACAGGAAGGGTTTTGTGCTTCCCGGTGTTTTCTTTTCTGTGGGAAACGGGTCCAAATGGCTCTCTGAGTGTTGAAGATTGCAGACCCTTGCACTAAGCCAAAACAAAATAAGCCACTTTTATGGCTTATTAGTGGATTCCCCAGTATAGAGTCCATCAACATATAACTTTCCCCTTTAAAAAGGGAGCTAGTTTGGTGTAGCGCTTAAGGCACTTGGCTAGAAACCAGGAGACTGTGAGTTCTAGTCGTACCTTAGGTATGAAAGCCAACTGGATGACTTTGGGTCAATCACCAAGAGGCTGTGAGTTCTAGACTTGGGTTAGGCGTGAATGTTGACTGGATGACCATGGGCCAATCATTAGCAGACTATGAGTTCTCACTTTAAGATGAAACAAGGGTCAAACTACCAGATGGTGAGTTCTAGTCCTGCCTTAGGCAAGAAAGCCATCTGGGTAACTTTGAGCCAATCACCAGGAGACCGTAAGTTCTAGTCCCGCCTTAGACAGGAAAGCCAGCCAGATGACATCGGGCCAGCGCCTCTCTTCCAGCCCCAACCCACCTCACAAGGTTGTTGTTGTTGTTGAGAAAATAGGATGAGGGAAAGAGTATTAGATATTTTCACTGCCTTAGGCTATTGCTGATAAAGCACTACATTAGGTATTTTCACTGCCTTAGGCTATTGCTGATAAAGCAATAAAGTCAAGTTAAATGTCTAATATATAAATAAAAGAAATATGACTAGCCATGTTCACCATCATGGATAGCTTCCCCAATGATCTCAAAATGTGGCCACTTGCCCAAAAATTGGATTCTTCTTAGTACAGTATCTGAATCCAGCCTACTTTTCATCTTAAAGTTGGTGCTTCCTTTTGAATAACCAGTGTAGAATAGCTTCCACAAGTAAAAAATAAACACCCAAAAACAATAAATATGGAAAGGAGAAGCATTTGTTAACCAGCCATTTGCAGCCATCGCTAAGGGGCTGCCCCAAAGAAGAGGGAGCCAACCTATTCTCCAAACACCTGAAAGCAGAACAAGAAGCAATGGGTGGAAAGTCATCAAGGAGAGAAGCAACCTGGAATTAAGGAGAAATTTCCTGACAGTGAGAACAATCAATCAGTGGGACAGCTTTCCTCCAGAAGTTGTGGGTGCTCCATCACTGGAGGTTTTAAAGAAAAGATTGGACAACTATTTGTCTGAAATGGTATAGATTTCCTGCCTATGCAGAGGTTAGACTAGAAGATCTCCAAGTTCCCTTCCAACCGTTATTCTGCTAGCTACATTAAGATGTGTGATAATGGCCACCTGAAAAATTGGCAAAAATGTTTAAAGATAAATCTGCAAAATGTTGGAAACGTCATCAGATACCAGGATCATATTATCGTATGTGGTGGGCATGTCCAGAAGCGAGAAATTATTGGATGAAAATCAAAACATGGTTAGAAGAAATGATACAACCACATATAGATTTAAAACCTGAACTGTTCCTATTGGGTATCTTACCAGAGGAAAATATATATTTGATTGTACAGGTTATAACTGCAGTGAGTATTTGCGCAAAGTTGGAAAGCAGAGAAAATCCCAATGGAGGGATAAAATAATTAAGAAGATATTGGATTGTGCAGAAATGAATAGAGTGACTTTGACACTTAAAGAAAGAGAGGAATCGGAATATTTTAAGATAGGGGGCCATTTTATTATTGGTTGGAGAAGAGATATATATAGAGTAATATTGTAAACTTAAAGAAAGGTGGGAGAAATGGCATAATAAATGAAATGATAAATATTAAGATATGTGAAATAATTGAGGAGTAGGGAGAAGACACAAAAGATGTACTCAGATGATACACTGATTGATTATGTATTGTATGTTAATGTATGGATCCTATGGATTTCTGTTTTCTCCACAGCTTTTGGCCATGTAGAAACCCGGGCACATGCCGAAGAACGTCTTCTGAAGAAACTTTTCTCTGGATACAACAAATGGTCCAGGCCAGTGGCAAATATTTCTGATGTTGTCATCGTGCGTTTTGGATTGTCCATTGCTCAGCTGATAGATGTTGTAAGTACGGCTGGAGTTAATTCCATGAGGCTGTTTGGTGAGGGTGGTGAAGAGATGACCTCTCTTCTCACATGTTTGAATTTCTAAGTGGACCTTTTCACAAAAAAAAAGCCAGAAATCCAACATAGGAAGTGCCAAGTGAGGGTCAGAACATCAGTTCTGGTAGTATTTCTCAACCATGACCATTTGAAGATGTGTAAATTTCCATTCCCAGAATTCCCCCATTGCTGGCTGAGGAATTCTGGAAGTTGAAGTCTACACCTCTTTCTTTTTTTTTATTATTTATACATTTTTTTATTCTTTAAAATACATAAGTGCTTAATAATGTATTGTCTGGATCAATTTGTTTATACAAAATATTAATAAACTAGTAGTAAAAGTAATAATTATAATAACATCCATAATTAAAATACTACAATTTACTTATTATAGTATTTTTTTACTTCATTTACCTATATATTTCAGTAATCTTTCTAATTTCTACCTCTTTTATTCAACCATTGATAAAACATATCCCATGTTTAAAAATATTCTGTTTCTTCCTTATCTTTTATTATTAATGTCGATCTATCCATCTCTGCACAGTCTAATATTTTTCTGATTATACTTTGGTGTGTAGGTGTATCCTCATTTTTCCAATATTGTGCAAATACAATTCTTGTAGCTGTCAACACGTATATTATTAAATATGTAGCCCCTTCGTTGTAATTTTCTGGTAGTATACACAACTTCAAGTTGCCAACTCGATGTCTTGGTGACTACAACATCCAAAACAAACATTTTCCCAAAACGTACAGGTCGTCCTTAACTTACAACAGTTCGTTTAGTGACTGCTTAAAGTTACAATGGCACTGGATGAAGTGACTTACGACCGTTTTTCATAGTTACGACCTTTGCAGCATCCCCATGGTCACGTGATCGAAATTCAGATTCTTGGCAACCGGTTCATATTTATGACCGTCGCTGTGTCCCAGGATCGTGTGATCCCCTTTTGAGATCTTCTGACAAGCAATGGGGGAAGCAAGATTCACTTAACAACTGGGTTACTAACTTATCAGATGCAATGTTTCACTTAACAACTGTAAGGCAAGGAAAGTCGTAAAATGGGGCAAAATTCACTTAACAAATGTCCGGCTTAACAACAGAAATTTTGGGCTCAATTTTGGTCATAAATCGAGGACTACATGTATTGTTAAAAATAAAAATTGGGTTCTTGGTATAGAAACCATGCAGTTTTCTTGGCAGTGTTGTGGAAATACTGCTGTCTCCTTTTAGATATTTCTCCAGCTTTCTAATCAACTATTTCCAATCTGAGCACTGTCAGATCTGATCTTACTTAACTTCTAAGATCAGCGAAGAGCAAATGACCAGCAGTCTGCAACAAATATAAATCCTTCCATTCCCCACCATCCAGTCAGAGCTGAAGAAGCTTCTTGGATCAGAAGGGAAACGTCTTCAAAAGAAAAAAAAATAAGGAAGTACAGTTGCCTCCTGAAAAAAGAACCTTGGGATAATGGATGGAAGCTTGTAGAAGAGAGATCCAACCTAAAACTGAGGAATTTTTTTTTTCTGAAAATGAGAACAATTAATTAATGGAACTATTTGCCTACTGGAGTTGTTTTTGTTTTTTAAAAAAAATTGATTTATATGCCGCCCTTCTCCGAAGACTCAGGGCGGCTTACAATGCGTTAAGCAATAGCCTTCATACTTTTGTATATTTTATACAAAGTCAGCTTATTGCCCCCACAAACTGGGTCCTCAATTTACCTACCTTAGAAAGGATGGAAGGCTGAGTCAACCTTGAGCCTGGGAAGATTCGAATTTACAGTAATTGCAGGCAGCTGAATGTTCTTTCTTTCTTTCTTTCTTTCTTTCTTTCTTTCTTTCTTTCTTTCTTTCTTTCTTTCTTTCTTTCCTTCCTTCCTTCCTTCCTTCCTTCCTTCCTTCCTTCCTTCCTTCCTTCCCTCCTTCTTTCTTTCTTTCTTTCTTTCTTTCTTTCTTTCTTTCTTTCTTTCTTTCTTTCTTTCTTTCCTTCCTTCCTTCCTTCCTTCCTTCCTTCCTTCCTTCCTTCCTTCCTTCCTTCCTTCCTTCCCTCCTTCTTTCTTCCTTTCTTTCTTTCTTTCTTTCTTTCTTTCTTTCTTTCTTTCTTTCTTTCTTTCTTTCTTTCTTTCTTTCTTTCTTTCTTCTTTCTTCTTCTTCTTTTAATTAGATTTATATGCCGCCCTTCTCCGGAGACTCAGGGCGGCTTACAATGTGTTAAGCAATAGCCTTCATACTTTTGTATATTATACAAAGTCAGTTTATTGCTCCCACAAATTGGGTCCTCAATCTATCTACCTTAGAAAGGATGGAAGGCTGAGTCAACCTTGAGCCTGGGAAGATTCGAATTTACAGTAATTGCAGGCAGCGGAATGTTCTTTCTTTCTTTCTTTCTTTCTTTCTTTCTTTCTTTCTTTCTTTCTTTCTTTCTTTCTTTCTTTCTTTCCTTCCTTCCTTCCTTCCTTCCTTCCTTCCTTCCTTCCTTCCTTCCTTCCTTCCTTCCTTCTTCTTTCTTTCTTTCTTTCTTTCTTTCTTTCTTTCTTTCTTTCTTTCTTTCTTTCTTTCTTTCTTTCTTTCTTTCTTTCTTTCTTTCTTCTTCTTCTTTTAATTAGATTTATATGCCGCCCTTCTCCGGAGACTCAGGGCGTCTTACAGTGCGTTAAGCAATAGCCTTCATACTTTTGTATATTTATACAAAGTCAGCTTATTGCCCCCTCAAATTGGGTCCTCAATCTATCTACCTTAGAAAGGATGGAAGGCTGAGTCAACCTTGAGCCTGGTGCGATTCGAACTTACAGTAATTGCAGACAGCTGATGTTAATCACAATGCTTTAGTCTGCAAAGCTATCCAGTTATGGCTGCTCCATCACTGATGGTGTGCAGAACTAGACTGGATAACCGCTAGACTGGGATGGTATAAGGGATGGGTTCTACTTACCTTTACTACTGGTTCTCAGCAGGGCCACGCATGCGCAGAAATGTTTGATCCCAGATGATTCAGCAAGTCAGAGTATTGGTCACCAACGAAGATTGCCGGTGAGGAATCAAGGGTTTGGTGAATATAAGTGATTTTTTTCCCCCAACAAAACACTATTGGTCACAGTGGTCAAGCAGGACATGATATTGAGTTCTCCAAAGGGGGATGTGTAACCTTAAGCAAGGCAGGCAGATGGTAGGCTACAAATGGAATATGAGAGCAGTGAAAAAGCTTAGCCTCCAGTGTGGGCCCAAACATGAGTACCTACTCATACTCAGTTAGATTCACGTTTCATCTTTTGCTACCGGTGCTCCAGGCATCATTTCTAGCTTTTCCTTTCCCTAAGAGCCTCCATCAACCATGGCACCTAACAAGATCAAACTCCAGCTCAAACTCCAGCTCAAATGACTTCAAATACTCATCTTGCCTCTTGTTCCCAGAAATACACCAAGCTGTCTTCCTGACAACTCACCACTGGTATATGGTCTTGGACTAAAAGACCTCTGAGTAGGGGTGGGCTGCTGGGGGTTCTCAGGGGTTTTGGAGAACCTCTAGCTAAGATTCTGCACAGTTTGGAGAACCCCCAAATCCCACTCCTGACTAGCCCTGCCCACCCTGCCCCTCCCCTCCCAGGACTCACCACACAGCCTGTTTTGGATGCAGGTAAGTGCAGGGCGCACACGGAGGCTCAGGGACGGCCCACCAGAAGTTTGGGAAGGCTGAAAATGGGGCCATTTATGGCCTCCAGAGGGCCTCTGGAGCCTGGGGAGGCCATTTTCGTCCTCCCGGAGGCTCGAACAAAGCCTCCGGAGCCTGGGGAGGGCAAAAACGCTCCCCTCCATGGTGCAAGAGGCCAACTAGGCCACACCCACCATGGCCATGCCCAACCAGCAACTGGGCAGAGAACCCCTTGCTCAAATTTTTGAAGCCCACCCCTGCCTCTGAAGTCCCTTTCAGCCCCATAATTCTATATTCTATGTTCTACATATAAGAAGATGAGTTTTCATGTTGGGAATTTACCCAAGGTTTGTAGCTGGCTGTTGCCAGGAAAAGCAAGCTGATCCACGAGATCAGTTCTTATATTAGCATTTTTATGTGTAAAATACAACTGGAGGCAGCTCTCTCTAATTGATATCTGATTCACCTTGTATTCAGAAATACACAGAGCCCTCAAGGTGCGACCACCCTTGAGCCCAAAATTTCTGTTGCTAAGTGAGACATTTGTTAATGGAGTTTTGCCCCGTTGTACCACCTTTCTTGCCACGTTTGTTAAGTGAATCACTGCAGTTGTTCATTTAGTAACACGGTTGTTAAGTGAATCTGGCTTCCCCATTGACTTTGCTTGTTAGATGGTCTCAAAATGTAATCGCGTGACCTCGGGACACTACAGTATTGGCATCCTTCAGTCTCAAGAGACTACGATATCGTGCTCTGGAAAGAGCTCCTAAAACAGCATCTGGTGTGACTAAAAAAGGCCAATTCGAGAGTGGCAATCCCTTCCACACGGAGGGCAGATCCATTCTGTCCCCTGCCCAGTCTCCAGATTTCACTGGTTCCGGGACGGCCTCTTTGCCTCAGCCTGCCGAACAAGTGTCTCTTCGAATTGGAGAAGGCCATGCTGCGTCTTTAGCCTCCAAGCTGAACGATCGGAGGTCAAGGTTTCCTAGTTGTTAATGTCCATTTCCAGGGCCTTTAGGTCCCCCTTGCAGATATCCTTATGTTGCAGCTGTGATCTCCCTCTGAGGCGCTTTCCCTGCACTAATTCTCCATACAGGAGATCTTTCGGAATCCGACCATCAGCCATTCTCACGACATGCCCCAGCCAGCATAGAAGTCACTGTTTCAATAGTGCATACATGCTAGAAATTCCAGCACGTTCCAAGACTGCGCTATTTGGAACTTTGTCCTGCCAAGTGATGCCAAGAATTCGTCGGAGATAGCGCATATGAAACATGTGCTGCCCGGGACACTGCAACCATCATAAATATGAGCCAATTGTCAGGTGTCTGAATTTTGATCGCATGACCCCGGGGATGCTGCAACAGTCATAAGTGTGGAAAAAAAGATCATGTCCGTTTTTTTCAGTGCCGTTTTAACTTTGAACAGTCACTAAGCGAACGGTTGAAAATCAAGGACTATTTGTATTCTGAGGTACTGTCGTGAAATAAAGTCGCTGGCGGTTTGGTTTAGAAAGATTCCCACGTGTGAAGTGTTCACTTTTGTCATGATGGGGACCTAGAAGGATTCGAGGAGGAGAACGTGATTGCTTTGATTTCTTTGTTTTCATGCGCCTCAGGGCAGCCATTTTGTGAGAGGGTCCGTGACACAGTTCTCCATTCCAAATGTGCCCACTGACACCCCCAAAGTTTTGGAGACTGGGCAAAATTGTTTTAATAATTGAGAATTGATGGAATCGACTGCTGATAGGTTTTCAAGTGAAGGCTGCAGATTAATCACGCAGCAAAAATGAGACAGCATGCGTAATACATGAGGCTGGGAAGCTGGAAGCCAACAGTTTCGTTTTAGTACAGTTTGGGCTTCCTGAAATTAATTTTTTTTTTTTTAAAAAAAAAGGGAGAATACGGAAATCTCCGGTGAAATTTTCAAGGCTTAGAAAAATGGTGGTGTCAGCTGAGACGACCACTTGGTCAGATTAATCACAGCGGTGCAATTGCTGTGATTAAACTATTTCTTAGGGAGGGAGGGAGCATTGAAAACTTGGTTTCCTTGTGGAAATTTAGTGTAAATGAGAATTTTGTAGAGGGAGGAAGTAAAGGAATAAGAAAGGGAGAGAAGAGATAGGAGGAGGGGAGGGGAGAGGAGAGGAGAGGAGAAGAGAAGCTGAGGAGAGGAGAGCAGGGGAAGGGAAGGGAGGGGAGAGGAGGGGAGGAGAGAGGAGAATCTGAGGAGAAGAGAGGAGGAGGAGAGGAGGAGAGGAGAGGAGGGGAGAGGAGAGGGGGGAAAGGAAAAGGAAAAGAGAGGATGGGAGGGGAAGGGAAGGAAAGGAAAGGAGAGGAGAGGAAGAGAGGGGAGGGGAGGGGAGGAAAGGAAAGAGGAAGAGGGAGGGGAGGGGGGAAAAGGAAAGGAAAGCAAGAGGAAGAGGGAGGGGAGGAAAGGAAAAGGAAAAGGAAAGGAAAGGAAAGGAAAGGAAAGGAAAGGAAAGGAAAGGAAAGGAAAGGAAAGGAAAGGAAAGGAAAGGAAAGGAAAGGAATGGCAGAAATAATATGGGGTGCTTTTGGTGTTCCACAGACTGAGGTTTATAGACACAGTGTGTGTGCGTGTGTGCACTAGCGTGTGTGTTTAATGGTGCACAGGGGGAGGAAAACCTTGAAATAGTCAAGTATTCCTTCTGAAGGACTGCTCCATTGATCTTTGCACAAAGTTGCTTTGTCATTTATTATGCATAAGAAGTTGAGTAACTGAAAAGTGACCTGGGAATGGTTTCAGAGTTTTTACATAAACGCGCGTGCAAGTCTTGTTCTCTGGGTTGAAAAAAAAAGAGAGTGAGAGAGAGAAAGAGAAAGTATGTCTGTACAGAATTCCTGTAATCACTGCAAGGTGAAGCCCATTCAAAAAAGAACTGGTGAGATTGAAATTGACTGACTTCCTTCTGGAAATTGACTTACTCTCCTTTGTCCAGATATCCGCAAGACTGTAAGAGCCGGGATTTTCTTTGTTTATTTATTCGGTTCTAATAAACTAGTGTACTGTAGACCTATATAATTAGATTCGACGGTACACTTAATTTGGGGAATTAGTAGAGAGACCTTTCATGTTAATTCTTTTTGTAAACTTTGGTTTTCAGCGTAGCTTTCTGATTGTGTTTCTTCTATACTTCATCCTTGATTTATGACAATTGAGCCCAAAATTTCTATTGCTAAGTGAGTTTTGCCTCCTTTTACGATCTTTCTTGCCACAGTTGTTAAGTGAATTACTGAGGTTGTTAAGGTAGTAACACAGAATAGAGGAGAGGAGAGGAGGAGAGGAGGGAGGGGAGGGGAGGGGAGAGGAGGGAGGGGAGGGGAGGGGAAGGGAAGGGAGGAAAGGAGAGGAGTGGAGTGGAGTGGAGTAGATTTGAATAGAATAGAATAGAATAGAATAGAATAGAATAGAATAGAATAGAATAGAATAGAATAGAATAGAATAGAATAGAATAGAATAGAATAGAATAGAATGTTGTTGTTGTTGTTGTTAGTTGCGAAGTCGTGCCTGACCCATCACAACCCCATGGGCAACGTTCCTCCAGGCCTTCCTGTCCTCTACCATCTTCTGAAGTCCATTTAAGCTCACGCCGACTGCTTCAGTGACTCCATCCAGCCATCTCATTCTCCACCGTCCCCTTCTTATTTTGCCCTCCATCTTTCCCAGCATTAGGCTCTTCTCCAGGGAGTCCTACCTTCTCATAAGGTGGCCAAAGTATTTGAGTTTTATCTTCAGGATCTGGCCTTCTAAAGAGCAGCCAGGGCTGATTTTCTCTAGGACTGACCGGTACAATTAAAAGTTTCTTCACGCCTCTGGACTCTTGTCTGTACTTCCCCAATTGAGGCACACCTCACCCTTGGGGAGATCCTGATTTAATGCAACCATTATTAAACATTTATGGTGTTATCGCATGTTTAGGAACGTTCTAACGTGTGGTTGAAGTTGGCAGCAATTAGTACTGTGGTTAAAGAGTTTCTCCTATCCAACTTTAATAAACAGTGGAGGTGTTTATGATTCATAAGCCCAAGCTTAGAGACATCATATAGGTGGGGGCAAGGCATAGCACCTGTTTGGGTTTTTTTTTTTTTTTGAGGTTGCTATGGAGATTTGGATTTTATTTTTTTGCTTTTCAGAATGGCAAAAAGTCAATGTTCTTTCTTTTCAGAAGCCAATAAAAGCAAACTTTTTTAAAATCGGAGAATTCGGATAACTTTACTTGTTTCGGTACAAATCGTGCTTAATTCTGAAAGTTGGGGAGCTAGGTACAGGGGGGCGCCCTGGACTTACAACCATTTCTTTAGTGATCATTCAAAGTTACAACAGCACTGGAAAAAAAAATAGGATTACAACCATTTCTCACACTTACGACCGTTGCAGCATCCCCATGGTCACATGATGAAAATTTGGATGCTTGGGGCAAGTGGTTCCTATTTATGATGGTCGCAGCTTCCTGGGGTCATTTGTGGACCCTCTGACAAGAAAAGTCAATGGGGAAGCCAGATTTCCTTAACAACCATGTTACTACCTTTAGAACTGCAGCGATTCACTTAACAACGGTGGCAAAAAAATGTTGTAAAATGGGGGTGGAAATCACATAACAATTGTCTCGCAGGGTAGCAGAAATGTTGAGCTCAATTGGGTTCTTAATTCCAGGCTACCTGTATGACTAGCCTATCAAAGAGAAGGATAAGCGGGGCGGGGGGGGGGGCTTGATTGCTATCTCCTAGTACGTGATAAGAGGGGCACATGATTACTTTCTTCAGTGGTGGGATTCAGCTGGTTCAAGTGAATCGGTAGTAGCGACCTGCCAACCACCACCACCCCGCCCTGTGCTATGCCGTCCTATTTAGCCACGATTTATTTATTTATTTATTTATTTCTTGGTTCGATTTATATGCCGCCCTTCTCCAGAGACTCAGGGCGGCTTACAGTGCGTTAAGCAATAGCCTTCATACTTTTGTATATACCTGCTTAGTAGGGCTTTCGGCCTCCCCTAAGCGGTGTTCTTTTTTTATACAAAGTCAGTTTATTGCCCCCACAATCCGGGTCCTCATTTTACCTCCCTCAGAAGGATGGAAGGCTGAGTCAACCTTGAGCCTGGTGAGATTCGAACTCACAGTAATTGCAGACAGCTGGCAGCTAAGTGCTACTTTAACAGCGCTTTAGTCCGCTGCTTCACCAAGGCTCCTTCTAAGCTGCGCGCATCTGTGCAAGCCAGATGCATGAGCATTGCACATGCGCTCACATTTTCGGGGCTGGGCGAATTGGTTGTTAATTTATGTGACACCCATCTCTGGCTATCTCCCAGTACTTGAGGGCCTGTCACAGAAAATGACTGATTCTCTAAAATACCCCAGACCAGGACAAGAAGTAATGGGTGGAAGCTAATCAGAGAGAGATCCAATCTAGAAATAAGGAGAATTTTTTAAAATTAAATCTTTATTAAATATTTACATTAAAATTAACACAAAATAAAAATTGGGAAACAATATAAATGGTGAAATGTAGAAACACATAAACACAAGACTAAAAAGAAACGACAGACATGACTAACCGGGAGTTAAGCTCACTCTCCAATTAATAATAACTAGTATCATCCAAATAGAGTCAATTTCTACTAACTATCTACAAAACAATTAGCCTGTTTTTGTCGAAATTTTAAGAAATCATATAGCCTAATAAATATCTAATTAATCTAAATAGACCATCTTGTCACCCATTTCCTAGGTTTAACCTTCTTTTGAGCCAGACAAAGCATTTGTCCCAACTTCTATTGTATGTTGAATCTTTCTTGTCTTTTAAAATATACGTTAATCTATCCATCTCAGCACATTGGAGAATCTTGCTTATTATCAGATGATCGGGGGGCGTATCTGCATCTTTCCACAGTTGGGAAAATGCCATTCTCGCCGCTGTTGAGACATGGACAAATATATACCAATCTTTGTTATCAATATAGTCTGGTCTTATTCCAAGCAAGTAGAGGTCTGGATGAAGGGGAAAGCTCACACCTGTTATTTCCAGCAGCCACTGTTGTATTTTCCCCCAATAGCGTCTAGTTAACGGACAAGTCCACCACTGCACAACTTCTCTGCGTCAACGGAGAAATTTTTGATAGTGAAAACAATTAATCTATGGAATAGCTTGCCTCCATCGCTGGAGGCTTTCAAAAATTGACTAGACAAGCACTCGACCAGAATGATTAACAGATTAACAGAGTTGGAAAGCACCTTGTAAGTCATCCAGTCCACACCAGCGGTGGCGAACATTTTACTCACCGAGTGCCGAACAGGTATGCGCTTCACGCGCTTTGCGCGCATGTGGGCTATCCGCGCTAACAGGCGGCTCCTCCCCCGTGTGCTGCATGGGCAACCGCACCATCTCCACATGTGCACGGCTTCTGTGTGGCTCCCCCGTGTGTTGCGCACGCAATCGCACCATCTGCGAGTGGACGCAGGCTTTGTGCACCTTCCCCTGTGCGCTGCATGAGCAATCGCATCATCTGCGCACGTGTGTGGTTTTCGCATGCGCAATGCACTTGTGGAAACATGTCTATGCGCGTGCTGCATGCCAGTACCCTCGCATGCATGTGCATATGCACGTGCATGCGAAGGAGAGCTCCAATGACCAACTGGGTCTCCTGAATTGCGCGCATGTGCACCGGAGGCCCGAACACCAGCTGGGGTGCACGCACATGCGCAGCTGCAGGTGAGTTGGGCGACAGCTCGTGTGCCCGGAAAGATGGGTCTGCGTGCCACCTCGGGTACCTGTGCCATAGGTTCACTATCATGGCGCTATTCCATTTCTGCCAGATGGGAGTCCTGTCTCTTCTTCAAAGAATCCAGTGATGAAGCTCCCACAACTTTCCTTCAGCAAGAGGCTGGACTAGAAGACCTCCGAGGTCCCTTCCTGCCCTATGATTCTATGTTCTAATCAGTGGTGGGTTCCTCCCGGTTCGGCCTGGTTCTCCCGAGCTGGTAGCGGCGACAATATGACATCACCGAACCGGTTCTGCCCCCCCACACCCCCCTGTGTTATTCTTACCTTTTATTTGGCCCCACCCCCAATCTATTGCTGCCTCCTGAGTCCCAGCTGATGGCTAGAGGGGAAAAAAACTGTTTAAACTCTTGCCATGGGGCTTCAAAGGGCCGCCCTACAGCTGATCAGTGTTAAAAGAAAACAAATGAGTAGACCAGTGCCTGCAAAAATAAATGGGTGGATCAGTGCCTGGAAGAATACATGAGTAGATCAGTGCCTGCAAAAATAAATGGGTAGATCAGTGCCTGCAAGAATACATGAGTAGACCAGTGCCTGCAAGAATACATGAGTAGATCAGTGCCTGCAAAAATAAATGGGTAGATCAGTGCCTGCAAAAATAAATGGGTGGATCAGTGCCTGAAAGAATACACGAGTAGATCAGTGCCTGCAAAAATAAATGGGTAGATCAGTGCCTGCAAAAATACATCAGTAGAGCAGTGCCTGCAAAAATAAATGGGTAGATCAGTGCCTGCAAGAATACATGAGTAGACCAGTGCCTGCAAGAATAAATGAGTAGATCAGAGCCTGCAAAATTAAATGGGTAGATCAGTGCCTGCAAAAAATAAATGGGTAGATCGGTACAGCTCTGCAAGCAGTTAAAAGCGTGGTAGACCAGGACCTCTGCTAAATCCTAAATAATTGTCACATGACCATCAAGCCACGCCCACAAAATAAGCCACGCCCACAGAACCGGTAGTAAAAAAATTATAGAACCCACCCCTGGTTCTAATCTGAAACGTTTTAGAAAACGTGGTGTCAATATTGTGTTCGGTGAACCTTTTGTCTCTAATTCATTCTCCAAAAAGTCATTAAATAACATTGCTGCTTACTAAGTAAAAAAAAAAAAATAACTAAAAATTTCCACTTAAAGCTTGTGGAACATCATGTTTCCTAACTAAATGGACAATGCCGAATTGTTTTCTTTATGTTTTTCCCCCTCAGGCTATGTTTATCCAATATTCCCTGAATAATAACAATAATATGTACATATCTAAAATGAATTCTAAAAACAGGCCTCCGCTGAGTTACATCTTCACCTAAGGTAGCTGCAGCTGCTAATCTGTTTCCTTCAAATACAGCTTGTGCTCACAGGCACTGTGCTGGCTGGGGATGATGGGATTTGAGCACAGCTGCAGGGCAGCATGGGAGCTGTTGTAGCATCCTTCTACTGGCCTTGTTTTTTTTAATAGAATTGCAGAATAACAAGAGTTGGAAGGAACCTTGGAGGTCATCTAGTCCAACCCCCTGTTTAGACAGGTGACCCCATACCATTCCAGACAAAATGGCTGTTCAGTCTCTTCTTAAAAGCCTCCAGTGATGGAGCACCCACAACTTCTGGAAGCAAGTAGTTCCACTGATTAATTGTTCTCACTGTCAGGAAATTTCTCCTTAGTTCTAAATTGCTTCTCTCCTTGATTAGTTTCCACCCATTGCTTCTTGTCCTGCCCTCAGGTGCTTTGGAGAATAGCTTGACTCCCTCTTCTTTGGGGCAGCCCCTGAGATATTGGAACACTGCTATCATGTCTCCCCTAGTCCCTTTTTCCATTAAACTAGATGAAAGGGAAACAATAATAAGAATATAATACATAATACTAGAATATGATATATTGGTATACTAGATTGTTTAACCATTAGGTTCCTGTAACACATATATGCCTTTGTATTTGTATCTCCTGTCACAAACATATTCTGTTATTAGGCCCCTGTAATGTATCTGGTATTTGTCAAACATATTTATTTATTTTATTTTATTTTTAATTTGATTTATATGCCACCCTTCTCCGGAGACTCAGGGCGGCTTACAATGCGTTAAGCAATAACCTTCATACTTTTGTATATTTATACAAAGTCAGCTTATTGCCCCCACAAACTGGGTCCTCAATTTACCCACCTTAGAAAGGATGGAAGGCTGAGTCGACCTTGAGCCTGGCTAGGATTGAACTCAGAGAAATTATAGGCAGCTGGTGTTAATTGCTGCCTTTAGTAGGAGGCATTAGCCCCCTACGCTACACAGGCTCCTGTGTAATGTCAAATGTCCCTGCCATTTGACCTGAACCCATATCAATCTTCTCCCTGTTTTTCCTTGTGCCATCTAAGAGCATGGTATGTATCTCCAAGGGATAATTTACACCTCAGCCCTAATTTATGTTTGATCTGGATAAACTCCTGTCTTGCAAGAACCAGGGGGCCAAATGGCCAATTGATTAAACAAAGGAATGCCCAAGGAAATTTCTATTCCCCCCTTGCAGGGCAACAAGGAATACACAAACCTAAATTAGGATTGGGTACTAAGCTGATGTCTCTGAGGGTATAAAAGGATGCCATACCTTCCCCAAAGGTGCGGCTATCTCCTCGCATGCATTGCATCTGTATGTTCTGGATAGGGTTCCACCCAGTATTTTGTTTTTGGCCATAAATAAAATCTGCTTCTTTTGCAAGCCTCGTCTTGAGTCTCTCTCTTTGGCATTCTGGCGACTCAAGTGTATTTTGGGACCTTACATAGACATACCCAGTTCCTGCAATCATTCCTCGTATATTTTAGCCTCCAGCCCCCTTATCAACTTTATTGCTCTTTTCTGCACTCTTTCCAGAGTCTCAACATCTTCTTTGATAATTTGGTGACCAAAACTGGATGCAGTACTCTAGGTACGGCCTTACTTTATAAAGTGGTACTAACACATCACATGATCTTGATTCTATCCCTCGGTTAATGCCATCTTTTGCATTGGCTTTTTTTGGCTGTCACCACACCCTTGCCGGCTCGTATTTAAGTGATTGTCCACTAGGACTCCAGGACCCTCCACCACCTCATAATTACTGCTATTGAGTGAGGTTTCATTTAAATTGTACCCGTAAATATGGTTTTCCTTGCCTTTGAAGTGTCCCCATTTCTACTCTCCATAAATGAGGGGTTCAAGTAAATGGATTTTCCTCCTGTTTTTCTCTGCAACAATCATATTGAGCCAAATGTTATTAATAGAATAGAATAAGAGAATTGGAAGGGACCTTGAGGTCTTCTAGTCCAACTCCCTGGGGGTTGGCAGGAAACCCTACACCACTTCAGACAAATGGTTATCCAACCTCTTCTTAAAAACTTCCAGTGTTGGAGCATTCACAACCTCTGGAGGCAAGCTGTTGCACTGATTAATTGTTCTCACTGTCAGGAAATTTCTCCTTAGTTCTAAATTGCGTCTCTCCTTGATTAGTTTCCACCCATTGATTCTTGTTCTACCCTCAGGTGCTTTGGAGAATAGCTTGACATCCTCTTCTTTGTGTATTACAGACAGTTCTCATTTTACAACCACTCGTTTAGTGACCGATCAACGTTACAACGGCACTGATAAAAGTGACACGACCATTTTTCACAATTACAACTGTTGTAACCTTCCCATGGTCAGCATTCAGATCTTTCGACAACTGGCATAAATGTATGATGGTTGCAGTGTGTGAGGTCATGTGATCCCATTTTGTGACCTTCTGAACAGCAAAGTCAATGGGGAAGCCAGATACATGTTACTAACTTAAAAAAAGAGCACAGCAGCTTAAAGTGGTGTTAAAGTGACACCACCTGCCTGCAATTACTGCAAGTTCGAATCTCACCAGGCTCAAGGTTGACTCAGCCTTCCATCCTTCCGAGGTGGGTAAAATGAGGACCCGGATTGTGGGGGCAATAAGCTGACTTTGTATAAAAAAACACCGCTTAGGGGGGCCCGAAAGCCCTACTAAGCAGGTATATACAAAAGTATGAAGGCTATTGCTTAACGCATTGTAAGACGCCCTGAGTCTCCGGAGAAGGATGGCATATAAATTAAAAAATTTTTAAAAATTAAAAAAATTAAAAAAAAACTGCAGTGATTCACTTAACAACTATGGCAAAAAAAAGGCTATAACGTGGGGAAAGCTCACTGAATAACTGCCCCGTTTAGCCTGTTGGGCTCAATTGTGATTGTCAGTCAAGGACTACCTGTAAACAGAGCAAACCTCACTCCTTTCTGACACTGATGATGTTACCTAGTTGGGTAAAGAAACGTCTACAAAAAACACAATACACTCAGAGAGCACCGAGAACCCCACAAAATAGGTTCTATTGGTCCGCTAAATGAAGTCTTTTATCTTTGTATTTTATAAAAAATTCTCCTGGTTCCCTATATAAAGAAATCTAGAATGCCAAGGAGAAGATTGCCGTAGGACGTAATCCCGTTTTTCTGTGAAAAAAAGCTATGTATGCATATCCAGTGCTTCCCGTCACTTCCTATTTAACAATCCAGCAGAAACTATCCACTCGAACAGTGGTTATGGAAATTTCACATCTCTGTGTTTTTACCCTGCTATATTTTGTTACATATTTAGCTAAGAAGAAAATCCTTTTATGATTTAACCTTGCTTTATTTATGGCCGACTTTTTTTTTTAAAAAAAAGATGAATCTGTTTCCATATTTTTATTCTTGTTGCTGCTTTAACCTTGAATTTCCTTCCCCCGATTTTCTATTTTTATTCCAAAGCAAGCCCAACATTACTGGAAATTTCGCCACCCATGAAGAGATTAAATCTCTGGGAAGGAAACCAAGATTGTTCTGATAACAGCATCGTTTGTTTAATAATTTTTTTCCCTTCAAGATTTTTGTCAAAAGCTCAGATCTCCATCATACTTTCTCCAATCCTATCTTTGTCTTGTGTGAATAACTCAACTTCTTAATCACCCCTGAAGCTTTGCTGTTCTTTCTATAAATTGCTTTGTTTTCAAACTCCTATTGATTTAAAACTTCCTTATTGACAAAAAATGCATAGTATGCTTTAGGGAAAGAGGGTTTAGTAAAGTGGAAAAAAAAGTAAGAGAAAAAGAGAGAGAGATGCTACTTAGGCAGAAAAAAATAACAATGCACAAATACAAGATTGATGGCACCTGGCTTAGAAGTACAGGAGGTCTTTGACTTACGACCCCAATTGATCCCAAAATTTCTGTTGCTAAACAAGACAGCTGTTAAGTGAATTTGGCCCCATTTTATAACCTTTTTTAAAAATTTGATTTATATGCCGCCCTTCTCCGAAGACTCAGGGCGGCTTACAGTGCGTTAAGCAATAGCCTTCATACTTTTGCATATTTTATACAAAGTCAGCTTATTGCCCCTACAAACTGGGTCCTCATTTCACCTACCTTAGAAAGGATGGAAGGCTGAGTCAACCTTGAGCCTGGTGAGAATCGAACATGGAGTAATTGCAGATAGCTGGATGTTAATTAGGGTGCTTTCTTGCCACAGCTGTGAAGTGAATAACTACAGTTCTTTAGTTAGTAACAGATTAACATTAACAGATTAACAGAGTTGAAAGGGACCCAGTGGGTGGGATTCAGCCAGTTCGCACCACTTCGGGAGAACCGGTTGTTAACTTTCTGAGCAGTTTGCTCATTAGCCCCCTACGCTACACAGGCTCATATTATGAAGTAATGTCATAGGGCAGAAGGTATGGATTTATTTTCTGCTGTCCCCGAGGATAAAAGGCAAGAACCAACGAGTGGAAAATTCACAGAGACAGATAATGCAAAATAAAGAGGAATTTCTTGGCTATGAGAACTAAGGAGCAATGGAACAGCCTGTCTGCTGAAGTCCTGGGTGCTCCATCTGGACTTTAACTGAATCTCCATTTGTCCAGAATGGTGTGGGAATTCCTGTTTTGGATAGGGGGTTGGAGTAGAAGACCTCTAAGGTCCTTTTCAATTCTATGATCTATGATATCCAGGCTATGCTTCTCTCAATTCTGGAATTTAAAATAAGGTTTCAGTGCCATACAATTTCTCTGCAAGTGCTACAGATTTCCTTCACACCGTGCATGGTTTTTGAAATGGATGCTTTGTAAATCATTTAAAGCAGCTAAAATGATTTTTTAAAAAAGATTCAGAAGTAGCTGAACTTTGTCTGGCATTGTTCCCCGCTTTAAGAAGTGTCTCTCAAACATGGACATTTTAGGACAGCTGGACTTCAACTCCCAGAATTCTCCAGTCAGTATAACAAATGCTTCTGTATAGAAATTTCCTCGTGCTGACTGGGGGATTCTGGGAGTTGAAGCCCATGCTACTTAAAGTTCCCAAGGTTGAGAAACACTTACAGTAGTAGCCAAAATTGTAGAAACCTTTTAGGAAAAGTGTATTTTTGAGGTTTGATGGCTAATAACTTTTTTTTGGAGTTTCAAGATAATCCTATTCCACTGCTAGAATGCCTGGGAATAGCCCAGTCCTTAACCCAATTGAAAATCTATGGCGCCAACTAAAGAAACTTGTTAGTCAGAAGTGAACCAGCAATAAAACCCAGTTAATACTATGTTTCCCCGGAAATAAGACCCTGTCTTATATTTTTTTGAACCCCAAAATAAGCGCTTGGCCTTATTTTCGGGGAGGTCTTATTATTTTGGGGTGTGAGGAGCAAGACGGGCCTCCTCTTGCCTTCTTATCTGATTTCTAGCTCTGTCTCCCTAACTCTAACCAGAGGAAATGGCAGGGACCGGCTGTGCATGCATTTAAATATTTTCAGGGAGGGCTTATTTTCGGGGAAACATAGTAGAAGCAATAATTCAATCTTATTTATTTATTTATTGGTTCGATTTATATGCCGCCCTTCTCCGGAGACTCAGGGTGGCTTACAATGAGTTAAGCAATAGCCTTCATACTTTTGTATATACCTGCTTATTAGGGCTTTTGGGCCCCCCCAAGCGGTGTTCTTTTTTATACAAAGTCACCTTATTGCCCCCACAAGCCGGGTCCTCATTTTATCTACCTTGAAAGGATGGAAGGCTGAGTCAACCTTGAGCCTGGTGAGATTTGAACTCGCCGTAATTGCAAGCAGCTGGCAGCTAAGTTAGTCCCCTGCACCACCAAGGCTCTGTTATAACATGAAATCTTGGTTTCACGTTATAACACCAGCAGAATTAAAAGACTTTTTTTTAAAAATTTGATTTCTATGCCGCCCTTCTCCGGAGACTCAGGGTGGCTTACAGTGCGTTAAGCAATAGCCTTCATACTTTTCTATATTTATATTTATACAAAGTCAGCTTATTGCCCCCAACAAACTGGGTCCTCAATTTACCCACCTTAGAAAGGATGGAAGGCTGAGTCGACCTTGAGCCTGGCTGGGATTGAACTCACAGAAATTACAGGCAGCTGGTGTTAATTGCTGCCTTTTTAGTAGGAGGCATTAGCCCCCTACGCAACACTTGGTTCACTCCATGGGAAGATTTTTGTAAGGCTGTTAATTCATGCTAAAGGTTATCCAACTAAATATTAACTGACATGGTGATCATTTTTGTTATCTCTGTTTTTTTCTGCGATCATTTTTGTATATCTCATTTTTTCTACGTGTTTCACTGGTCTTCTTTATCCTGTAACTGCTATTCTAATAGCAAATCCTTCATAAAAGCTATTGCATTATATTCTTGATTAAATTATCTTTCCACTGATATATAATTTTATGATACTACTCCAAGAAAAAAAAAGTGGTGTTATTCACTAGTTTTAGAAAATAAACTTTTCTCAAAAAGTTTCCACAATTTTGGCCACAACTGTATATAATCATGGCTTCATGGCAATGTAGATTTTCCCTCCCTGAATAATAGCTAGCTGTACCAAGACCCTTGGTGGCTGCAAAAAGTGTTCTCTCTTTTCTAGTTGTAGACAACGGTGAAATAGTTAATTATAGGATATATCCTTTTATGTGTACCAATTTCTTTAATATAGGGCAGGTCAGAGAAGATGAGATTCTCATCTTGTTTTGTTTTTTTAAAAATAATTTTTATTAATTAAAATAACATTACAGACAACGTATACAATACTTCACCCTGTGCTATACATAAGAAAGGAAGATTTGGTTCTTTGGATATATCCTCATGAACACCAAAATCCACGTTCTCGGGGTACAGGTACCGAAGCATCCAATTTTCCCAGCGCATAGTCCACAAATGGTTTCCAAATTTTCCAGAAAACATCTTCTTTATAATCGCCATTTCTAACTTTAATATCACATGTCATTTTATCGTTTAGGGCTAGTTTCCACATTTCACAATTCCATTCTTCTATTCTAAAATTCACCTCTAATTTCCAATATCTGGCTATTATAATTCTACCAATTATAATCATAATTCTGATCAATTTTTTTCTTATACTTTGTTGGTTCTATTTCCTTGATTATCAACAGTAATATAGATTCTGGTCTCAATATTATTGCTTTCCCCATCATTTCAAATATCATTTTCTCCAATCGTTGCCAAAACTTTTTAACTTTATCACATTTACACCACATATGTTCATAAGTCCCTATTTCCATATCACATCTCCGACATTGTTTACTAATTTTGTTATCCATCAGTGACAGTCTTAATGGAGTCAAGTACCATTTCCAAACAACCTTGTAATTATGCTCTTTAATCCTTACAGATAAAGTCTTCATAATTCTGCTCTTCCAATTCACATTCCAATCTAAATCTGATATTTTAATATTAAGTTCTTTCCCCCCCCCCCCCAAAAAAGAGAAGATGAGATGTCTTATCTTGGTGTAGAATTCTGGATAAAATGGGATCAGGATTTTCAACTCAGTTGTTCCAGTCTTGGGTTTCCTAGGACAGTGATGGCTAAGCTTTTTGCTGTCACGTGCCAAAACTGGGGGGGGAGTGGGGTGGGGGTCATGGTTGTGTGTGCCCACATCCATAATTCAATGCGCCACGCCCTCTCTCGCATGCGCATGTGACCCCCCCCACATTTCCCCCTGCTTTTGGCATGCGATGGCACATTGGGCCTGGTAAGGCCCATTTTTCTCCTCCTCAGGCTCCAGAGGTTTCCTAGGAGCCTGGGGAGGGCAAAAACAGCCTTCCCCATCTCCCCGGAGGCTCTCCAGACGCCAGAAACAGCCAGTTTCCCGACTTCCAGTGGGACTAGGAGGCCTGAAAATTGGTTGGCCGGTGCGCGCATGCGCGCTGGTGCTGAGCTAGGGCAACACTTGCATGCCCACCAATATGGCTCCGCGTGCCACCTGTGGCACCCGTGCCATAAGTTCGCCATCACGGTCCTAGGATGATGACAAGAAGGTCTATAAATTATCTTTATCTTTATCTTTATTTGATTTATATACCGCTCTACTCCCAAAGGACTCAGGGCAGTGATTATAGTGGGAAATTGTGTATAGATTGTATAGTGGGAGATTGTGAGTTCTAGTCCCACTTTAGGCATGAAATTCAGCTGAGTGACTTTCAACCAATCACCAGGAGATGGTGAGTTCTAGTCCCGCCTTAGGCATGAATTTCAGCTGAGTGACTTTCAACCAATCACCAAGAGTTGGTGAGTCACCAGGAGATGGTGAGTTCTAGTCCTGCCTTAGGCATGAAATCCAGCTGAATGACTTTGAACCAATCACCAGGAGATGGTGAGTTCTAGTCCTGCCTTAGGCATCAAAGCCAGCTGAATGACTGAACCAATCACCAGGAGATGGTGAGTTCTAGTCCTGCCTTAGGCATCAAAGCCAGCAGGTGACTTTGGGCCAAATCATTCTCTTTCACAGCCCAACCCACTTCACAGGGTTCTTGTTTTGGTGAAACTAGAAAGAGAAAGGATTACTAGGTATCCTGAATTACTTACAAAGTAATAAAGGCAGGATAAAAATATAATAAGCAAACAAACAAACAGCTGAATTACATCTGTGGAAGCAATGGCCAGCTGAAGATGGCTCTGTGGAGAATGGAACCAGTAAATGGATCAACTGGTCAGAATTCTCTCTGGATAAGGAAGAGGACTTGGGATTGCCCATCCGTGCTCCATATAGTCGGTACCTGTCAGGAGACTGTAAAATAGTGGTCTCCCAAGATTTCAAAGGTGCTTTTTCAAGAGGCAACTGAACTTCCTTGTTTTTCCTTGAAAACATTTCACCTCTCATCCAGGAAGCCTCTTCAGTTCTGAAAAAGCTTCTTGGATGAGAAGTCAAACATTTTCAAGGAAAAAAAGAAAAGAAAGTCCAGTTGTCTCTTGAAAAAGCATCTTTGGGACAACCATGAGTGGGTTAATTGAGAATCTCCATAGACATTGACCTCCAGAGGGTTTCGTGCACTAGGAGCTGAGGGAATCACCATCTTGTCCAAGCCAAAATTTGGAAACTTCAAACGGATATGGGTTTATCCTTATTTTATTTATTTTTATTTATTTATTTGTTAAGCATGTAGAAGATAACAGATATAAGTATAAACATGATAATGAATACACCTACGCACAGTCACTCAAGCGCTCGTCACCTCTCGCCTGGATTACTGTAATGCTCTCTACATGGGGCTCCCCTTGGGGTGCACCCGGAGGCTCCAACTGGTGCAGAATGCGGCCGTGCGGGGGATTATGGGAGCGACAGGGCGCTCCCATGTGACTCCTCTCCTGCGCGAGCTGCATTGGTTGCTGGTGGACTTCCGGGTGCGTTTCAAGGTGTTGGTGATCACCTTTAAAGTGCTTCATGGCTTAGGACCAGGGTACTTACGGGACCGCCTTCTGCCGCCAGTTGCCTCCCACCGGCCGGTGCGCTCCCACAGAGAGGGCCTTCTCAGGGTGCCGTCAGCCAGACAATGCCGGCTGGCGACCCCCAGGGGGAGAGCCTTCTCTGTGGCAGCCCCGACCCTCTGGAATGATCTCCCTCCAGAACTGAGAACGATCCCTGACCTCCGAATGTTCCGTCGGGCCCTAAAAACATATCTTTTCCAACTTGCCGGTCTAGCCTGACCCCCGCTGAATTTTAACATTTTTAGTGTCTTAGTGTTGTGGTATTTTAATATTTAAATTGTTCTTAATAGTCAGCCAAAGTTTATATGGGTTTTAATTGATTTTTTAACTTTTGTACACTGTATTTTTATCTGGCTGTACACCGCCCTGAGTCCGCAAGGAGAAGGGCGGTATATAAATCCAATAAATAAATAAATAAATAAATAAATAAATAAATAAATAAATAAATAAATATGAATAGAGGAAACATTAGGACAGAGACGGTAGGCACACTGATGCGCTTATGCATGCCCCTTACTGACCTCTAAGGAATGGGGTGAGGTCAACAGTAGACAGTCTAAGTTAAAGTTTTGGGGGTTTGGGGAAGAAACCACAGAGTTAAGTAGCGCATTCCAGGCATTGACCGTTCTGTTGCTGAAGTCGTATTTTCTGCAATCGAGTTTGGAGTGGTTTACCTTAAGTTTGTATCTATTGTGTGCTCATGTGTTGTTGCGGTTGAAGCTGAAGTAGTCATTGACAGGTAGGAGGATATTGTAGCAGATAATTTTGTGTACTAAGCTTAGGTCAGACTGAAGGTGGCATAGTTTTAAGTTGTCTAAGACCAAAATTTCAAGCCTGGTGGCATAAGGAATTCTATTGCGGGTAGAGGAGTGGAGGACTCTTCTCAGGAAATACCTCTGGACTCGCTCAATCGAATTAATTATTTGTTATTGTTATATTCAGATTTATATACCGCCCTACTCCCCGAAGGGACTCAGGGCGGTGAACAGCCAATTAAAAATATAATATAATACAAAAGTCCGATATGATATAATGTCCGATATGCAGTGCGGGTTCCAGACAGATGAACTGTATTCGAGAATTGGTCTGGCAAAGGTTTTGTATGCCCTAGTTTGCAATACAATATTACCGGAGAAGAAGCTTCACAAGATTAGGCTGACAACTCTTAATGTCTTTTTCGCAATGCTGTTACAGTGAGCTTTGGCACTTAGATCCAGGGGTAAAATGCTCCCGGTTCGGACCGGATTGCCCAATCCGGTAGCGATGGCAGTGGGTGATTTGGAGAACCTGTTGTTGTGGCCCTGTCCTCTGAGCCTATCCCATTGGAGGAAGGAAGCTCTGAGCATGAGGAAGAGGAGCCAGCCAGATCTCCCGGCCCCCCCCCTTCTGGCACCGTCTCAGGTGCCAGCTGAAAGAGAGCAAAGTAGTGGGGAAACAGGTGTCTCAGATGAGAGTGAGGGAGAGACGTCATTCCTGGACGCACGTCAACGAAGGCGAGATAAGCGCTTGCAGCAGCTGAGGAGGCGTGCGAGGGAATAGACCTGAGTCACTGGACTTGAGTCACAGGACCAATGAGTCACTGGACCACACCCCAGAGACTATATAAGAGAGGGTGGTGGTCAATGATCCCTGTGGCGAACAAAACTCAATCTGGTAGTCATTGGAGCCTGAAGCTGCTAAAAGAACGGATTTTGGCAAAGCTACGTATGTGATTTTCTTTCTGTGAACAATTAAAGCACTTGGCAGACGGTGTGAATATCGCTGCCAAGTTGGAGATAAGGACTGTGGTGTGTGCCAAGTGCTTCTTTAACCCTCGACTGGCTGTGTTTTTGTGGGTGTGTGTAGAGGGGGACAGATCACCTGTAGCAAAAATCCCTGGCCCTCTCCATGCCCAGCTGAGCCACAGGATCATCAGCGGCTTTTGTTTTTTACTTTTAAAAGCATTTTTTCTACAATTTCTTCAGCTGAAAAAATGCTTTTAAAAGTAAAAAACAAAAGCCTCTGATGATCACGCGACTCAGCTGGGATCGTCAGAGGCTTTTAAAAGCATTTTTTCCTACAACCACTTCGAGGTTGTAGAAAAAAAATGCTTTTAAAAGCCTCAGACGATCACAGCTGAGTTGCCTGATCGTCAGAGGCTTTTAAGACATGCCCACAGAACCGATAGTAACAAATTTTACACTTCATCACTGCTTAGATCGTTAGAGATCTAAGTGCCAGAGTATCATACTGATAGCTTGATACATACTAATATCATACTGCTAGTCCTTCATTTACAATCATTCATTTTAGTGACAATTCAAGGTTATAACAGCTTTGAAAAAAGTGACTTAGGACCGTTTTTCACACTTATGACTATTGCAGCATCCCCCAACATTCATTGATGACAGTTGTAGGGTTCCAGTGTCATTTGATTACCATTTGTTAACAATCCCAGCCAGTTTCCAACAAGCAAAGTCAAGGGAGAAAGCCAGATTTGCTTAAGGACTGTATGATTCACTTCACAACTGTAGTGATTTGCTTAACAGCGGTGGCAAAAGAGGTCGTAAAATGAAGCAAAACTCCCTTATCAATTGCCTTGCTTAGCACCAGAAATTTTGGGCTCAATTGTGGTCATAAGTGAGGGCTGTTTAGTTCTTTTCTGAATCACTTCTGGAGATTTTTGTTAATGGGAGTTTTGGGATATTAAGAATCTTCAGAAACAAGATCACACCATGCGTCTCCTTCAATTGCTGCTGAAAAAAGAAGTTTTATGTAAGTTTTAAAGACTTAAAAGGCTCTTATTTTAGAATGAACATCCAAAAAGTGCTTGTGACATTGATTTTGGAAAGTTATAAGTGGATTAAGGGGCCAGATAGAGTTGAAATAAGACTTTGAAATTAATTACAAAAACCTTCCTATGGTTGGTTTTGAATTTTGTAAAGAAAAAGGAAGAATTTAAAATTAATTATAAAAAAACCTTCCTGTGGGAAAATGTTGTTGATTAGAGAAAAACATGATAAGAGTGGATTTTGAAGTTTGGACCCTAGAGGGAACCAGAAAGAATAAGGAATATAATTACAAGAGAAGAGACCTATTAATAATGGAGCGAAATATTCTAACTGTGGAAGATTTCAAGTATATTTGGGAACAAGGCACTCAGAAGTTTCTCTCAAGTTTGTCTGCTAAAAAATAGGATTTAAAGAGGTTATAGAAGAGGAACAGCTAGGAGTGGTGAGGTAGCCTAGTGGTGGAGCTCTCACCTCACAATCAAGAGGCTGTGAGTTCGATCCTAGATATAGGAGAATATATCTGCCGAACAAAACTCTGCATTGGTGACAGGAAGGGCATCTGGCCATTAAAACACTGCTAGCTCCATTCAGTTGCCCAGACTCCACCCCACAAGGGATTATGGGATCATTAAATGAAGATGAGGATGATAGAAGAGCAACAGATTTCATGGGACAAAACCGATATTAAGGGTGATTTGTATGTGGCTATAAAAGTGACAGGCTTCAAATGAAATAAAACCAGCTTATGTATTAATAAGTAAAAGGTTAAACTAAAAGGGTGGAAAACCTGCTTGTTTTAGATTTACAAATGAGACCTGCTAACATTTTGAAATAGTATTTGAGAAGAACCAAAGAGGAAATGAAAAGAAATAAAGTGCTTGTACATTATTTCAAGATTGCTTCGAGATTTGATTTTAACAATCAACATCGTTAAAAGAAAAAGAAAATGATATAGAGTTGGCTTATTTGATCAAGGCACAGTGTGTTATTGTTTCTGGTGACTCTGAATGGATTTTTGCTGATCAGGACCGAGTGATAAGGCTTTAAATAAATGTTTTGTTTTTGTATTGTTAGAGAAATAAATGATTATGTTAAAAAAGTAAAAGAAAAAATGTAAAATTGTATATGTGTACACTTGAACTAGGCTGTGATGTTTCTCTGTGTCATATGTGTCTATATGTGGGTATATGCATAATGGTTATGTTTTGAGAACTGAGTGGAACGAATTTAAAGTCACAATCAAGTTCTATTCTGTACTGTTCTGTCCTATTGTATTCTCTTCTTATTCTCTGATCTCTTTTCTTTTCTTCTCTTTTGGTGCATATGCTCTCAGTGTACATAAAATAATTCTTATTCTCTGATTTCTCTTCTCTTCTCTTCTCTTCTCTTCTCTTCTCTTCTCTTCTCTTCTCTTCTCTTCTCTTCTCTTCTCTTCTCTTCTCTTCTCTTCTCTTCTCTTCTCTTCTCTTCTCTTCTCTTCTCCTCTCCTCTCCTCTCCTCTCCTCTCCTCTCCTCTCCTCTCCTCTGATTTCTCTTCTCTTCTCTCTTCTCTTCTCCTCTGATTTCTCTTCTCTTCTCTTCTCTTCTCTTCTCTTCTCTTCTCTTCTCTTCTCTTCTCTTCTCTTCTCTTCTCTTGTCTTCTCTTCTCTTCTCTTCTCCTCCCCTCCCTTCCCCTCCCCTCCCCTCCCCTCCCCTCCCCCCTCTCCTCTTCTCTTCCCTTTTCTTCTCTTCTAATTAATTTAGACATTTGGACACCCAGGAAGGATATCACCCACTCATTTCCCTTGACCTGTAGTTGGTCAGATTCTTGTAGAGAGCATAAGCCTGCAATAAATCTTTATACTCATTTGAACTGTCTGAATCTCCTGATTTCCCTGGAGTCTGACACTTGGCAATGTGAAGATAAGATAAGATAAGATAAGATAAGATAAGATAAGATAAGATAAGATAAGATAAGATAAGATAAGATAAGATAAGATAAGATAAGATAAGATAAGATAAGATAAGATAAGATAAGATAAGATAAGATAAGATAAGATAAAACTTTCACTGTCATTTTTTTCTTGCGAGCACATCAATCCACATTAAAAATGAAATTCTGCTGCCTGCTCCCAGGAGACAGTGTATATTTAACCAAACACATACATAACACACATAAACACATGCTATATACATATATAAATATATACCTGCACCATGCATATATATACACATATATAGGTTAATCACTGTCCATTTTGAATATGTAGCCGAAAGAGGCAACCTGAGAGTTCACAAGGTTGATCCTACAGTAATGGCCAAAATTGTGGAAACCTTTTGGGAAAAGTATATTTTCTAAAACTAGCTAATAACACCACCTTTTATTTTTGGAGCAGTACCAGTGGTGGGATTCAGCCAGTTCGCACCACTTCGAGAGAACCGGTTGCCAACTTTCTGAGCAGTCTGGCAAACTGATTGTTGGAAGAAATCATTAGGGCAGAGAACCGGTTGTTAAATTACTTGAAACCCAGCACTGAGTAGTACCGTAAAATTATATATCAATGGAAAGATCATTTAATCAAGAATGTAATGCAATACCTTTTATGAAGGATTTGCTATTAGAACAGCAGTTACAGGATAAAGAAGGAAAGTGAAACACGTAGAAAAAATGAGATATACAAAAATTATCACCATGTCAGTTAATACTTAGCTGGGTAACCTTTAGCATGAATTATTGTTTTTAACATGGCTGTGCACCGCCCTGAGTCCTTCGGGAGAAGGGCGGTATAAAAATATAATTAAATAAATAAATAAATAAAATTATGGCCTTAAAACGTCTTCCCATGGAGTGAACCAAGTCTTTGAGTTCTGCAGCTGTTATCATGTGAAACCAAGATGAAATGATGGCTTCTATTAACTGGGTTTTATTGCTGGGTTGCTTCTGACGAACAAGTTTCTTTAGTCGGCTCCATAGACTTTCTATTGGGTTAAGGTCTGGGCTCTTCCCAGACCATTCCAGCAGTGGAATAGGATTATCTTGAAACTCCCCCCCAAAAAGTGGTGTTATTAGCCATCAAACCTCAAAAATACACTTTTCCCAAAAGGTTTCCACAATTTTGGCTACTACTGTATATGGAACAATATTGTGACTGAACCTGGATGTTCTGCTTTAGATATTTTGGGCTCCAACTCCGAGAATTCCCCATGCTGGCTGGGAGTTGGTCCACACATCCTCAGACTGCCAAGACTAAGTAACCCTGGCATAGAATAATGATCAGAGGTGGGATTCAGCCAGTTCAGATGAGTTCGGGCGAACCAGATGCTAATTTTATATCTGATTCGTCAAACTGGTAGTTGCAAGGATTGCTGGCCCCGCCAACCCCTCCCCTCCCCTCCCAGGAGTCTCCATGCGACCTGTTTTGGATGCAAGATAAGTGTACGGCCCACGCAGAGGCTCTGGGAGGGCGAAAAATGGGCCTCCTGTAAGTTCTGGAAGTCTGAAAGCAGGCCCGTTTCCGGCCTCTGGAGCCTGGGGAGGCCATTTTCAACCTACCAGAGGCTCAAGGAAAACCCCTGGAGCCTGGGGAGGGTGAAAAAACAGGCCTACCAAAAGTACCAGAAGTCTGAAAATGGACTCATTTCTGGAGGGGCTCCAGAGCCCTGGGGAGGCCGTTTTTACCCTCCCGGAGGCTTGAGAAAAGCCTCCAGAGCCTGGGGAGGGTGAACCCCCCCCCCGCCGTGGTGCAGGAGGCTGAGTAGGCCCCACCCCCCCCCTATGGCCACGCCCACCCATTAACCAGGCAGAGAACCAGTAGCTAAAATTTTTCAATCCCACCCCTGATAATGACCACTCTTAGTTAAATGGAGAACGGAAAAATACTGATACATATTGTATTTCAGCCATGTAACATTAAGAACGGAAGGGCATTGTTTAAAAAGCTGGTAGGGCTCCTTTCATTGCTACTGATTGGTCCCCAATAGGGCACTGGATTTATTAGAGGGCTTTGCCATCTAAAGCCTCTGGCGCAACATATGTTCCCTCCTTCACTTAAGACTGTCTGATCCTACTGTTTGTGGTGTCTCATTAGCTGAAATGTAACAAAAGCTTTCGACATTTGGGGGCAGAATTTATTCTCAATTATCACTCAGAAATCCCTTAACCTGGAGGTTGTGAAAAGACACAGTTAGCTTATACTCTGGATTCCTCTGCATCTATAAATGAGATCCCCTCTTGTGAACTGCTATAGGATTGTATTAAGTGGGGTAGTTGTAGTAGTAGTAGTAGGAGGAGGAGGAGGAGGAGGAGGAGGAGGAAGAAAGAAGAAGAAATAGAAGGAGGAGGAGGAGGAGAAGGAGAAGAGGAGGAGGAAGAGGAAGGGGAAGGGGAGGAGGAAGAAAAAGAGGGAGAAGGAAGAAGAGAAGAAGAAGAAGAGGAAGAAGAAGGGGAGAAGGAAGAGGAAGAAGGAGAGGGGAGGGGAAGAGGAAGAGGAAAAGGAGGAGGAAGACACTTAATCTAATCTGGCCCTTGTTGTGTGGTTGTATGTAGAAAGAGAAAAAGAGATATAATAGAATTAGAAGATGAATCTTAAGACTGCAGAATTATTTTTAAAGAAAGCATGTAATTTCTTTTATAGGAAATTACACCATGACAGAGATCACCACTTAACTATGAACATAGAACATAGAATACTTTATTGGCCAAGTATGATTAGACACATAAGGAATCTGTCTCCCCGTATATAAACTCTCAGTGTACATGCAAAACAACGAAGTAATCATATATCAAAGTAATAATAATGACACCCATAAGAGACTGTAATGGAGCAGATGAGAAGGTTAAAAGTAATACGGCCCTACTACACGGGTAAATATATTTACACACAAGATAGTACTGTGAGAACTATGAGCCAGCAGTGTGCTGCAGCTGCCAAAAAAGAAGCCAACATACTCCTAGGCTGCATCTAGAGAGGGAGAGCATCAAGATCATGTGAGTTGACGGTACTGCTGTGTATTGCACTAAATGAGGCCACACCTGGAATACTGCATCCAGTTGTGGTCACAATATATAAAAAAAGATGCTGAGACCAGTGGTGGGTTGCTACCAGCTCTCCCGAACCGGAGAGAGCCGGTAGTGGGAATCTTAATGTGAGAGCGAACCGGTTCTCTCCGACCATCAGCTGGGCCCTCCCCTCTGTCCCCGCACTATACCTACCTTTATTCCTTCATTTTTAGCCCAGCCCAGTGGTGAAATCTAAAATTTGTTACTACTGGGTCTGTGGGCATGGCTTGGTGTGGGGGGGGAAGTAATGTGACTGTGTGGGCATGGCCAACTTTTTTTTTTTTTACACTTTTAAAACCATTTTTTCTACAACCACTTCGGCTGAAGAGGTTTGTAAAAAAAATGCTTTTAAAAGCCTCTGACGATCCCACCTGAGTTGCCTGATAGGCAGAGGCTTTTTTGTATTTATTTATTTTGATTTTGATTTTGATTTATATACCGCCCTACTCCTGAACGACTCAGGGCGGTGAACAGCCAAATAATAAAATACATAAATACAACATTTAAAAACAGAATAAAACTGAATTAAACAATTTGGCCCAGACCAATTTAAAACACCCCAATCATTTAAAAACAGATTAAAATTTACGTATTAAAAAAGAAAAAGGGAAAAAGGTTAGGCCAGGCCCGCCTGGTGAAATAAAAAGGTCTTTTTCTTTTAAAAACATTTTTTCTACAACCTCTTTGGCCGAAAAGGTTGTAGTTAAACATGCTTTTAAAAGCCTCTGATGATCCCAGCTGAACAGCGTGATCATCAGAGGCTTTTTTTTTACTTCTAAAAGCATTTTTTCGGCCGAAGAGGTTGTAGAAAAAATGCTTTTAAAAGTTAAAAAAAAAAGCCTCTGATGATCGTGCGGCTCAGCTGGGCTTGGGGGGGGGGGGCAGGGGTTTTTGCTACCAGTTCTCCGAACCACCGACCTCCATCGCTACCGGATCGGGTGATCCAGCATTTCACCCCTGGCCCAGCTGTAAGGCACTGCAGAGTGGATTGCCATGCCTCAGCTATATTTTTATTCAATGCGTTTGCGCGAAGCGTAAATTTGGCATGCGTGCGAACGAAGCATGCATGCGCACAGTGATCGTACACAAAGCAGGTGCACGAAGCGAACCGGTGGTAATACCGGTTAGAACCCACCGCTGGCTGAGACCCTAGCAAGTCTGCAAAGAAGACCAACAAAAATGACAATGAGTCTAGAGGCAAAATCATATAATGTAAGGCTGAGGGAGCTAGCCAGTGGTGGGTTTCCAGAATTCTTACCACTGGTTCACCCCGCGCACAGTCACTTTGCGCACGCCTTCCGTGCATGCTCCTGGCCTTCTGCACATTCACTATGCTCACTCGCGTGCCTTCCGCACATGTGCCCGGCCTTGAAAATGTGGCTAAATAGAGCCGGGCACTATTTCCACCACAGGTTCGCCCGAACTGGTACGAACCGGCTGAATACCACCTCTGCAGCTAGCTATGCCTAGTTTATCAAAGAGAAGAACTAAAGGGGAGATGATAACTGTCTTCTAGTACTTAAGGGGCTGTCACAGAAAAGAGAGGATTGACCAGTGGTGGGAGTCTGCCGGTTCTAGGTGGTTCGGCCGAACCGTTTGTTAAATTGCTGGCTCGCCCCGCCCCTTGCCAATAAATGGGGGCGGGGCGAGCCAGTAATTTAACGAACGGTTCGGTGAAGTGGGAATGATTAAACAATGGAGTGCCTTGTCCCAAAACTGCTTTTTTTCAAGAGGCAACTGGATTTTCTGGTTTTTCTTTGAAGACGTTTTCACTTCTCATCCAAGAAGCTTCTTCAGCTCTGAGTGGCTTGCCTCCTGGAATTGTGAATGCTCCATCACTGACATGATATCCATGTCATATCATATCCATCACTGATATGGGATACAATCAAGATCAAGTGAGGTACTAATTTCTACAGTCTCAACATCTTTTTTATAGGGTGGTGACCAAAACTGGATGCAGTACTCTAGGTGTGGTCTTACTAAGGCTTTATACAGTGGTAAGACCACACCTAGAGTACTGCATCCAGTTTTGGTCACCACCCTATAAAAAAGATGTTGAGACTCTAGAAAAAGTGTACAAAAGAGCAACCAGGACGATGAGGAGTCCCCTCTGAACATATGATGAATTGTTGCAGGAACTGGAAATGGCTTGTCTAGTGAAGAGAAGGACCAGGGGAGACACAATAGCAGTCTCCCAATATTTGAGGGGCTGCCACAGAGAGGAGGGGGTCAAGCTATTTTCCAAGGCATCTGAAGGCCGGACAAGGAATAATGGATGGAAACTGAACAAGGAGAGATTCAACCTAGAAATAAGAAAAAAATCCCTGACTGTGAGAACAATTAATCCATGGAACAGAAGTTGCCTTCAGAAGTTGTGGGAGCTTCATCACTGGAGGCTTTCAAGAAGAGATTGGACTGCCCTTTGTCAGAAATGGTGTAGGATCTCCTGCTTGGGTGGGGGGTTGGACTAGATGACCCACAAGGTCCCTTCCAACTCTGTTAATCTGTAATCACCGGAGGTTTTCAAGAAGAGACTGGACAGTCATTTGTCCAGAAAGTTATAGGGTCTCCTGCTTCAGTAGGGGGTTGGACTAGAAGTCCTCCAAGGTCCCGTCCAACTCTACCATCCTATTATATTCTGCCCGTTAGCAGAATGAAAGCAGTGAATCTTCATTTCTTCTCCCAGCAGTCATTCCGCAGCGGAGAAGAGATTCCTCCTACGAGACACTTTGCAAATCGTTTTGATATGTTAAAAGGAGCAGGAGATTTGCAGTTGGTTTCTGCGTAACCCTGAAAAGTTTCAAGGGACGCTCATACATGCTGAGAAAGGAAGAGAGATGTGATGAGATCAAACCAGGGCATTCTGGAAAAAAAAGCAAGAGTAAGGAGCTTGTTGAATGGATATCATTTGGGAGCCAAAAGACCACCATAGTAGAGATAAAGAGGTCTTCGTTTACAGCTAAATCAGAGATGTGGGAAATAGTCATCTCTCGTTTCCTCCTGTGTGGGAAATGAAGTCAAAGCAAGCAACTCAGACCTCGCTGCCGTTGTTCAGAGTCAACTTGCTCTGAATAATTCATGCGGATGTATGCTTTGGTACATTCCCCAAGATAGACATTCTTACATTATGAAGAAACGCGTCGATCGATGCTTCTACGATGAGAGCATCTAAGACGAAAGATGCACCAGGATCTATGACAGTGATGGCTGAGCTTTTTGCCATTGAGTGCCAAAAGCGGCGGGCGGTGCGGGGGTGTGTGTGTTGTGTGTCCATGTGCCCACACCCATAATTCTATACACCCCGCCCCCTCGCACATGCGACCCCACCACACTCCCTTCCACTTTTGCATGTGATGGCAATGTGGGCCCGTTTTTCGCTCTCCCCGGGCTCCAGAGCCTTTCTAGGAGCCTGGGGAGGCCAAAAATGGCCTTCCCGATCCCCTCCAGAGGCCCTCTGGAGGCCGGAAGCAGCCTGTTTGCTGGCTTCTGGCAGGACCGGAAGGCTGTTTTCGCCCTCCCCAGGCTCCTAGAAAGGCTCTGGAGCCCGGGGAGAGCGAAAAACAAGCCTTCCCCACCCCCACCCTTGTGGTCCTCCAGAGGCCAGAAACAGCCTATTTTCCTAATTCTAGTGAGCCCAGAAAGCCTGAAAATAAGCTGAGCTTGCGTGCCCACTGATATGGCACCACGTGCCTCCTGTGGCACATGTGCCATAGGTTCGCCATCACAGACCTATGACATACAGTAGTGGCCAAAATTGTGGAAACCTTTTGGGAAAAGTGTATTTTTGAGGTTTGACGGCTAATAACACCACTTTTTGGGGGGGAGTTTCAAGATAATCCTATTCCACTGCTGGAATGGCCTGGGAATAGCTCAGACCTTCTTAACCCAATTGAAAATCCATGGAAACTTGTTAGTCAGAAGCAACCCAGCAATAAAACCCAGTTAATAGAAGCCATCCTTCCATCTTGGTTTCACATGATAACAGCTGCAGAACTCAAAGATTTGGTTTACTCCATGGGAAGATGTCGTAAGGCCGTAATTCATGCTAAAAGTTACCCAACTAAGTATGAACTGACATGGTGATCATTTTTGTATATCTTGTTTTTTCCATGGTGATCATTTTTGTATATCTCATTATTTCTGTGTTTCACTTTCCTTCTTTACCCTGTAACTGCTATTCTAATAGCAAATCCTTCATAAAAGTTATTGCATGACCTTCTTGATTAAATTATCTTTCCATTGATATATAATTTTATGGTACTACTCCAAAAAAAAGTGGTGTTATTAGCTAAATTTTAGAAAATACACTTTTGGCCACTACTATAGTTCTTACTTCCGGAGTATTAAAGATAAATGGTTCTAGAAATCATATAGAGCAAGTCATCAGGTTAAGAATGCCTCAGTTTGAGGATGACCTGTACTTAAGAACGGAGCCTAATTCTGCTAAACAACTACCTTCCATAGCACTGTCCTGTCACTGTGCCTAAAGATATTTAGCAATAGCATTTAGACTTATATACCACTTCACAGTGCTTTACAACCTTCTCTAAGCAGTTCACAGAGTCAGCCTATTGCCCCCAACAATCTGGCTCTTCATTTTACCCACCTCGGAAGGAGGGAAGGCTGAGTCAAACTTAAGTCGGTCAGGATTGAACTCCTGGAGTGAGCAGTGAATTAGCCCTGCAGTACTGCATTCTAATCACTGTGCCACCACGGCTCTTATTGACCCATATAGTAAGGCTTTGTTGTCATTATCCTTCTCATCTACTTATCTTTCTCATCTTTCCTACTACCTTCTCCTATTGGTATCTTATGATTCATCCCTTGTTTGTATCTTATGATTTATGCTATGATTTATGATCTATGACTTATCACTTCGTTGTTTGTATGTACACTGAGAACTTTTGCACGGGAGACAAATTCCTTGTGTTTTCAACCACACTTGGACAATAAAGAATCTTCTCTTCTCTTCTCTTCTCTTCTCTTCTCTTCTCTTCTCTTCTCTTCTCTTCTCTTCTCTTCTCTTCTCTTCTCTTCTCTCCTCTCCTCTCCTCTCCTCTCCTCTCCTCTCCTCTCCTCTCCTCTCCTCTCCTCTCCTCTCCCCCCGTCCCCTCCATTCCCCTCCATTCCATTCCATTCCATTGTACCAAAAATTGAGTTAAATACACACTGATTCAAATTCTAAACCATAGGATGCCGAAGCAGTGATGGTTAACCTTTTTGGTGCCATGTGCCCAAAGCAAGTGGGTGCACATGTGAATGCAGTCATGCATCCCTGAACTCCCAAAATGCAATGCGAGCTCCCCCATACATTCATGTGTATCCCCATGCGTGCACGTGCATCCCCATGCATGTGCCCTGTGCATGTACCCTCCCCGCGCATGTGCCTCGCCGCCCCCACGCCCTGTTTTGGCTTCCAGGTTGGTGCAGAAGGCCCCGTTTTGGACCTGGAAAGCCTCCTGCATCAACCTGGAAGCCAAACCGGGGGTGCAGCGCGAGGCCCTCTCATGCCCCGTTTAGGACCTGGAGAGCCTCCTGCACTAATCTGCACCCCTGTGCATGTGCCCTGCCCCCCACACATGGGCACCCATGTCCCCCACATGTGCCCCACCCCGTGCATGCATGGCAGAGACCCGAAGACCAACTGACCGATGGAAGGCATGTGTGCATGCATGGTGGAGCTCAGCTTGGGCGATGGCTGGTATATCCGCAGAGAGAGATCTATGTGCCACCTGTGGCCCATGTGCCATAGGTTGTCCATCATGATGCTAAACCATATGAGGAATGATTGAGGGGAACTGGGTATCTCTAATTTAATGAAGAGAAGGAGTGGGGTTGATGTGAATAGCAGTCTTCCAGTACTTCAGAGGCTGCCACAAAGAAGAGGGAGTCAAGCTATTCTCCAAAGCACCTGAAGACAGGGCAAGAAGCCATGGATGGAAACTAAGCAAGGAGAGAAGCAACTTAGAACTAAGGAGGAATTTCCTGATAGCGAGAACAATTAATCAATGGTTACAGCTTGCCTTCTGGAATTGTGAGTCCTCCATCACTGGAGGCTTTCAGAAATAGACTGGGCAACCATTTGATTGGGATTGTATAAGGTCTCTTGCCTTGGGTGTGGAGTTGGATTAGAAGACCACCAAGGTCCCTTCCGGCTCTATGATTCGATGATTCCTGTTCACGGTGGCTAAGGTTTCTTCAACAGGTTGACTGACTTTGTGTCAAGATGGAAAGAAATGTTGCAGGTTTTCACTAGCTTTGTTGTCGTGGGAGGGACCTTGGAGGTCATCTAGCCCAACCCCCGCCCAAGCAGGAGACCCTACACTATGTGGCAGTCTTGTCTTGAAAGCTTCCAGTGATGAAGCTCCCACAACTTCCGAAGGCAACTTCTCTTCCATTGGTTGATTGTTCTCACCGTCAGAAAATTTCTCCTTATTTCTAGATTGAATCTCTCCTTGATCAGTTTCCATCCATTAATCCTTGTCTGGCTTTTGGGTTTCTATGGAAAATAGAAAATAGAGATAAGTAGCTAAGGATGCACTTCCTTCCAATTCTTTCTGAGAACTGAGACTGGATCCTTCAGGTTGTACTCGCCTTTAGAGGACTATGGTAGACCAACTATGGGTGGGAGAGTTAGTAAATTCAAGCTGATAAGATTGGTAAGTGTAGGTAGTCCTTGGTTTACAACAGTTCATTTAGTGACTGTTCGAAGTTATGACGGCACTGAAAAAAGTGACCATGTTCCACCCTTACAACTGTTGCAGCATCCCCGTGGTCACATGATCAAAATTTGGACACGGGGCAACTGATTCATATTTATGATGGTGGCAGTGTCCCATGGGTCATTTGATCATCTTTTGTGACCTTCTGACAATTCACTTAACAACTGTGGCAAGAAGAGTTGTAAACTGGGGCAAAGTTCACTTAACAGTATCGCTTAGCAACCTAAATCTTTGGCTCAGTTGTGGCCGTAAACTGAGGACTACTTGCACTAGGACAGTGATGGCTGACCTTTTGCCATCGCGTGCCAGGAAGGGTAGGGCGGGGGAGGTTTGCCCATGCATGTGTCCGTACCCATAATTCTATGTGCCCCACCACGCACATGTGAGTGTGATCCCCCCCCCCACGCGATGGCCCAGTAGGCCCATTTTTCTTTCTCACCTGGCTCCAGATCTTCTCTACGCATCTGGGAAGGACAAAAACAGCCTTCCCCACCCCCTCGGAGGCTGGAAGTTGAGAAACGGGCCGTTTTGGGCCTCTGAGGGGGTGGGAAGGCTGTTTTTGCCCTCCTCTGATTCATAGAGAGGATCTGGAGCCAGGGAGAAAGAAAAATGGGCCTCTCCTCCCCCAGGCCCTCTTCTGGTGGGCCCAAAAGAGCTGAAAATCAGCTGACGGAGCTGAGCTGGCGTGCCAGGCAAGATGACTCCGCATGCCACCTGTGGCACGCGTGCCATAGGTTTGCCATCATGGCATCATGACTACTGCAATGCTCTCTACATGGGGCTCCCTTTGAGGTGCACCCGGAGGCTCCAACTGGTCCAGAATGCGGCCGCGCGGGGAATTATGGGAGCGACGTGGCGCTCCCATGTGACACCTCTCCTGCGCGAGCTGCACTGGCTCCCGGTGGTCTTCCGGGTGCGCTTCAAGGTGTTGGTGACCACCTTTAAAGTGCTCCATGGCTTAGGGCCTGGATATTTGCGAGACCGCCTTCTGCCGCCAATAGCCTCCCACCGGCCAGTACGCTCGCACAGAGAGGGCCTCCTCCGGGTGCCGTCGGCCAGACAGTGCCGGCTGGCGACCCCCAGGGAGAGAGCCTTCTCTGTGGCGGCGCCCGCCCTCTGGAATGACCTATCCCCGGAGATACACAGGATTCCAGATCTCAGGACCTTTCGTCGGGCCCTTAAAACCCATTTGTTCCATCTAGCTGGGCTAGCTTGATCCCATCCTCTGTTTTAAATTTGAAATTGATTTGAAATTGGTTTGTTTTAATTGTCGGCCGAAAATATTTAATAATTTTTAATTGTTTTTAACTTTTGTATACCATGTTTTATTTTGGCTGTTCACCGCCCTGAGTCCGCAAGGAGAAGGGCGGTTTATAAACTGAAACAAATAAAAGAAATAAAGAAATAAATTAGGAGTTTGTAAGATCCACATTTGCTTTCGAAGGGCCATCAGCTCAGCTCCACTTCAGAAGAATCAAGCCCATTATCTGCGGCTTATCGATTTATTATTTTTTTTATACGCCCAGCTTGAGCTGTAGATTCAAAGCAATTTACTAAAACAATTGAATTAGCTCGTCCAGAGTATAATTTCTTAGCGAGAGCCAGAATGCTCTTCGAATATTAATAGCTCACAGATTGCATTACGGCATTGTTAGCCCATATAATAATAATAATAATAAAAAAAATCGGAGAGCTAACCCATAAGAAATGTAGATTATCTCCGAGGGAGAGAATGCATGGAAAGGGGCAGAGTCCATTCACTCATGCATTCGCAAACCAGAAGAGGGTATAGGAGGCAGAGCAGCATAAGATATGCATAGTATTAAATGAACTGTAAAAACACGAGGTTCATTTTTCTCTTCAGCTTCTCACTCGGTCCGGCAAAGGTGAATTTGCATTAGAAATTTCTTTCGAAGGAGAAACGGATTTCTGTGAATTTTGGAGGACGGTGTTTATTTTATTAGTGACAAGATAGCCAAGGAACTTTGGATGAGAAAAATGCCCAGTTTTTCATTGGAGCTTATGTCTTCATTTATTATTTTATAATGCAATTTATAATGCAATTTATATGTTGCCCTATATCCAAGGACTCGGGGTGGCTCACAATGGTAAAGATGCACAGTTCCTCATTAAAGACAATATAAAAGTAAAATTCCAATTTAAAACAATTTAAAATTCATTAAGAAACCCCCCATCGGTCCAGGCTGAGGAACAACCAGATCTTCAAATCGCAGGGGAATGAGCGAAGCTCAGAGGCCATCCGGAGCTCCAAAGGAAGTTGGTTGCAGAGGGTGGGTGCGCCCACAGAGAAAGCTCTCCCCCTGGGAGTCGCCAGCCGATACTGTCTGGCCGACGGCACCTTGAGGAGGCCCTGTCTATGGAAATGCACTAGGCGATTGGGAATTGTTGCTGGCTGCAGGGGGTCCGACAAATATCCAGGCCTAGGCCATGCTTCTTCTTCTTCTTCTTCTTCTTCTTCTTCTTCTTCTTCTTCTTCTTCTTCTTCTTCTTCTTCTTCTTCTTCTTCTTCTTCTCCTTCTCCTTCTCCTTCTCCTTCTCCTTCTCCTTCTCCTTCTCCTTCTCCTTCTCCTCTTCTTCTTCTTCTTCTTCTTCTTCTTCTTCTTCTTCTTCTTCTTCTTCTTCTTCTTCTTCTTCTTCTTCTTCTTCTTCTTCTTCTTCTTCTTCTTCTTCTTCCTATCCTCCTCCTCTTCTCCTTCTCCTTCTTCTTCTTCCTCTCCTCCTCCTCCTCCTCTTCTCCTTCTCCTTCCCCTTCTCTTCTTCTTCCTCCCCCTCTTCTAACTTTGACTCTAACTCTATCTCTAACTCTAACTCACTCTGATTCTGATTCTGATTCTGATTCTGATTCTGATTCTGATTCTGATTCTGATTCTGATTCTGATTCTGATTCATTCTAATTCTAATTCTAACTCTCACTCTCACTCTCACTCTCACTCTCACTCTCACTCTCACTCTCACTCTCACTCTCACTCTAATTCATTCTAATTCATTCTTCTCCTTTTCCTATTCCTTTTCCTTTTCCTTCTCCTTCTCTCCTCCTCCTCCTTTCTCTTTTTTCCTCCTGCCTCCTCCTCCAGAACCTATACTGTACCACTCTGGAAAAATGGCTGTCCAATCTCTTCTTTAAAATCTTGATAGATGAATGCTTCAGTGACCCATTCTCCACTGGGTCATTGGGACTGCAACTCCCATTATTCCTAGCTACTTAAAATGTTTCCTGGGAGTGATGGGTCTTATAATCCAGTGTCCCTGAAAGACCATCTTGTTGGAGAAGACAGGCTGTACAAGTGAGAGTTGCACCCAGGTCTAGAGCTGGAGTTACGCAAGCAGTTAAGAAGTTGTATAAGTTCAAGATGTTGGTTTGGACCATTGAGTATAGATTTTGCTAAGTATTGATAACATCTGCATTTCTGACTGATTTTTAATACATTTATTAGTACTGCTAGAAGAGAATATTTGTACCTCAGGATTGAACTGTGGGATATTTGATGCTCTTTGAGCTTGGTGATTTTCTTGCAGAGATTTCATTACCCAACTAGGTAACATCATCAATATTAGAAGACAGTGGGGTTTGCTCTCTGTTTATATACAAGTGGTTTGCCCTGTCAGCATTGGTGGGAATGTCCTTGGTAGTTCCTTGATCGGGTTGTTATTTACAGCTTGGTTTTTGCTCTAAAGTTATCATATTTTTCAGAGTATAAGACGCACCGGAGTATAAGACGCACCTACCTTTTTTTGGTGAGGAAAAGAAGAAAAAGAAATCTCCCTCTGCCTCTGAGCAATTCTGCTTCCTTGCAGCAAACAGCTTTACTTTCATTTTCGTTCTCATCATAGCTTGATTAGCACAAGGAGAGAAAAAAAAATCTGCTCCAGCAATTTACCTCTTTGCAGCAAGCAGCGGAGACCTGCACAAAACAGCTGAGAGCAAATCAGCTGAGAGTCGGGAGGCCGATCCAATCAATTTATGCTAATTAGGCTGTGCTGAAGCTGAAAGGAGCTGTTATTTTCTTGCGGTTTGCTTGCAAGGCTGTAAACTGCTGGGAGGCAGAGGCCAAAGGGTGGGGGCCAGTGGGCGAGCGGGCTATATTCGGTGTATAAGAAGCACCTAAATTTTCACCCTCTTTTAGGGGGGAAAAAGGTGCGTCTTATACTCCAAAAAATACGGTAATCCAGCTCCACTCTCTTCTAGCACTGATGAGGTTATCCAGTTGGGTAATGAAACATCTGCAAAAAACCCACCAAGCTCAGTGACCACTAAAGACCCCATATTTATTAATGCAGATATTGGTGAGATTTACAGCATCAGCAAAGTTACAGAGCTTTGGGGAATAATGGGTGGTTTTCTTACAACTCTGTTCTGCTTTTTTCTCATTTTTCAGGATGAAAAGAACCAAATGATGACTACAAATGTTTGGGTGAAACAAGTGAGTCAACCAAGATTTTCCTTATTTCCACCCCCCCCACCCCCACCCCAATGTTCCAGAGATCTAACTTGTACTTAGCTCAGAAAAAAAGGAAGCCGAAATGCGGTGGGTTTTGAAATTTTTTGCTACCAGTTCTGTGGGTGTGGCTTGGTGGGCGGGGCATGGCATGGCTTGATGGGCGGGGCAGGGGAAGGATACTGTAAAATCTCCATTCCCTCCCCACTCCAGGGGAAGGATACTGCAAAATCCCCATTCCCTCCCCACTCCAGGGGAAGGTTACTGCAAAATCTCCATTCCCTCCCCGCTCCAGGGGAAGGATACTATAAAATCTCCATTCCCTCCCCACTCCAGGGGAAGGTTACTGCAAAATCCCCATTCTCTCCCCACTCCAGGGGAAGGATACTGTAAAATCTCCATTCCCTCCCCACTCCAGGGGAAGGTTACTGCAAAATCCCCATTCCCTCCCCACTCCAGGGGAAGGTTACTGCAAAATCTCCATTCCCTCCCCACTCCAGGGGAAGATTACTGCAAAATCCCCATTCCCTCCCCACTCCAGGGGAAGGATACTGTAAAATCTCCATTCCCTCCCCACTCCAGGGGAAGGTTACTGCAAAATCCCCATTCCCTCCTCACTCCAGGGGAAGGTTACTGTAAAATCTCCATTCCCTCCCCACTCCAGGGGAAGGATACTGTAAAATCTCCATTCCCTCCCCACTCCAGGGGAAGGTTACTGCAAAATCCCCATTTCCTCCCAATCAGCTGGGACTCAGGAGGCAGAGAATAGATGGGGACGGGGCCAGTCAGAGGTGGCATTTACCGGTTCTCCGAACTACTCAAAATTTCCGGTTCTCCAGAACTGGTCAGAACCTGCTGAAACCCACCTCTGCCTTTAGGTAAATGGGTGTTAAAGGACTGGCTATTGTTTTTGAAAGCTTTCTCATAAAGTTCTTCAATTTACAAATAAATCCACTGTTTTCCCAACCATGACAATTTCCAGGTGTGGTGGACTACAACTCCCAGACTTCCACATTCACCATGGCCATTGAGGGGAATTCTGAGAATTCCATACACTACCACCTCCTCCTCCTCCTCCTCCTCCTCCTCCTCCTCCTCCTCCTCCTCTTTCTTTCTCTTTCTTTCTCTTTCCTTCCCCCTTTTTCCTCCTCCTCCTCATCTTCTCCTCCTCCTTCTTCCCCTAATCTTCTTCTTCTCCTCCTTCTCCCTCCCTCCCTCCCTTCTCCTCCCCCCAAGCAACAGATGGGAAGAAAAGAACACTGTAGATTTCTTTTATCAGAAGCCTGATCCGATATTTTGCAGTGAAATTCAAATTTAACGTCAAGGTTGAGACCGCCTTACCCCTGCTTTAAAATAATGTCCATATTCTAAGCGTCCTGCTATATTCTGAGTGTGTTTTATTCTCCAGTTTTTGAAATAAAAATTGATTTGGAAAGTTACTTGTGCAACCCAACAGGGGAAAGAAACGAAACAATATTGACTAGAGAAATTCCATATTTGCTCCTTTCATTTCTGCGGGGATCAAAAATATGTTTTCAAATCATTATTTGCAAGGGAATATTAATAGAGGGGGAAAGTTATTTTGTGGGAAAATTCCCAGGGGAAGGGCATGTTAAAGAGTTAAGACGGCTTCAGCTTGAGGAATTTTGTTATTCCAGGCAGATGTTTCCCAATTTAGCCATTTTAAGATGTGTGGACTTCAATTCCCAGAATACCCCTACCAACAATACAGTTCTGGGCAATACAGTAGTCCTCAACTTATAACCATTCGTTTAGAGACTGAACAGAGGTGGTATTCACTTACTTTCTCTACCGGTTCGCAAATGTGAGCAAGCGCCCAGTTCATGCATGCACCCAGCCTTCTGCGCATGTGCTTTTCTGGCGCTCACACTTTTAGCACATGTGTTGTGACCCAGGCCCAAGTATTATCAGACGCAATCAGTTCGAAAACAGAGAGACTTGAACAGCTGATTAGAACAGCTGAGAATTACCTCATTCTCAGCGTAGTCCAAACTAAATCAAAACAAATTCTTCATAGCACAATTCTTCAGCCTTATCACCAACCTTGGTCTAATTAGGTAACCTGCCAAAGGCTTTTCTTGGCAAAAGTTCAGAAGCAGAAGACAACGACAAGAAATAAATGCAGCAAGACAAGAAACAAATCTATCAACGTTGTTTTCTGACAAAAAGTCCAAGAGCTGTTGCTGGTCTTTTAAGCCTTATGGGAGGGGCCCAATCATCTGTTGGCTTTACTCCTGAGTCGTCCTTTTTGCTTTAGCTGCTCTTGCCTTCTGGCAGCTCTATGCATGCGTGCACTAGGAACAGGCTCTTCCTGTTCCTCTGCCTCTCTGCTGTCCGCCTCTGGAGGCTCAGGAGTCCGCGCATCATTCCCAGATGGCCCTGGCCCCATCTCTGCCTTCGACACAGAGCCCTCATCCGGGCCTTCCCAGCCTCCAGGACTGGCCCGTGTTCTTCCTCATCCTCCTCACTGTCTGACTCCACTGCCAGTTCCGGAGGCTGCTAGTGGACCACAACAGCATGCGCCCAGCCTCAAAAACATGCCTAAATAGGATGGCATAGAGCTGGGGCGGGTGGACAGGCCCACCCTGCGATTTCCGCTACAGTTTGGGCAAAACCGGTCTGAACCACTGAATACCACCTCTGAGACCGAAGTTACAACAGCATTGAAAAAAGTAACTTACGACCATTTTTCACACTTTGAACCTTTGCTGGTCACGTGATCAAAATTTGACCGCTTGGCAACTGGTTCATATTTATGATGTTGCAACATCTGGGGGTCACGTGATTCCCTTTTGCGACCTTCGACAAGCGAAGTCAATGGGAACCCAGATTCACTTAACAACCATGTTACTAACTTAACAACTGCAGTGATTTACCTAACAAAGGTAGCAAGGAAGGTCGTGTGAATTTGTGCACAACTCATTTAACAACTGTCTCACTTAGCAGCAGAAACTCGAGGCTCGATTGTAGTCATAAGTCGAGGACCACCTGTAGTATAGATTTGTGTTTCTTATGCTGGCTGGGGAATTCTGGGAGTTGAAGTCCACATGTCTTAAAGTTGCCAAGTATGACAAACACTGAGGCAATTATTCTTCTTGCTCCTGTATGCCTGACATAAAATGAGTTTAAAATTTGATGTCTATGGAAGATTCTCAGTCAGCCAGGTCATGGTTGTCCAAAAGTGCTTTTTTCAAAACGCAACTGGACTTTCTTTCTTTTTCTTTGAAGACATTTCACTTCTCCTCCAAGAATCTTCTTCAGTTCTGACTTCAGAATTTGGCGATTAATATTGCTTTCTCCTTTTGGGTCTAATTATTTATCTGGTATTTCCTGCCTTTTAGGAGTGGCATGATTATAAGTTACGTTGGGATCCTGAAGAATACGAGAACGTTACGTCGATACGAATCCCATCCGAGCTTATTTGGAGACCGGACATAGTTCTTTACAACAAGTAAGAACATATTCTGAGCATCTTTACTTTAAGGCTGTGGATTTATCTTGTCTTCCTAAAAACACAGGGTACTTTTGCAGAGGTCAGGCTTCAGTAACGAAGAAGGACACACTGATATTCTCTAAGCAGTTTCCTGTATAGGCAGAAATCTTGCCAAATTAAAGCAAATCATGTAGAAAATCTAGTAAGTGCAAATAGAAAGCTAAAGCCAGTTGGGTGACTTCGGGTCAGTCACCAGGAGGCTGTGAGTTTTAGTTCTGCTTTCGGCATGAAAGCCAGCTGGGGGACTTTGGATCAATCATCAAGTGACTATGCGTTCCAGTCCTGCCCTATGCATGAAAACTGGCTGGATGATGTTGGCCAACCACTAGGAGACTTGTGAGTTCTAGTCCCACCTCAGGTATGAAAGCCAGCTGGGTGACTTTGGGCCAGTAACTCTCTTTCAACCCAATCTACCTCACAGTGTTGTTATGGGGAAAATAGGAGGAGGAAGGTGTGTTGGCTATGTTCACTGTCTTGAGTTATTTATTTACAAAAATTACAACATAGGCAGAGATAAATAGATGATAGATCGATAGATAATTATTAGTTAGATGATAGATAGATAGATAGATAGATAGATAGATAGATGATAGATAGATAGATATAGATGATGGATAGATAATAAATAGATAGATGATAGATAGATAGATAGATAGATAGATAGATAGATAGATAGATAGATAGATAGATAGATAGATAGATAGATAGATATAGATGATGGATAGATAATAAATAGATAGATGATAGATAGATAGATAGATAGATAGATAGATAGATAGATAGATGATGGAAAGATAATAGATAGATAATAGATGATAGATAGATAGATATAGATAGATAGATAGATAGATAGATAGATAGATAGATAGATAGATAGATAGATAGATAGATAGATAGATGAGATAGATATAGATGATAAATGATAGATAGATACATATTAAATAGATAGATATGTAGATAGATAATGATAGATAATAGATAGATAGATAGATAGATAGATAGATAGATAGATAGATAGATAGATAGATAGATAGATAGATATAGATGATGGATAGATAATAAATAGATAGATGATAGATAGATAGATAGATAGATAGATAGATAGATAGATAGATAGATAGATGATGGAAAGATAATAGATAGATAATAGATGATAGATAGATAGATATAGATAGATAGATAGATAGATAGATAGAGATAGATAGATAGATAGATAGATAGATAGATAGATAGATAGATAGATGAGATAGATATAGATGATAAATGATAGATAGATACATATTAAATAGATAGATATGTAGATAGATAATGATAGATAATAGATAGATAGATAGATAGATAGATAGATAGATAGATAGATAGATAGATAGATAGATATAGATGATAAATGATAGATAGATATTAAATAGATAGATAGATAGATAGATAGATAGATAGATAGATAGATAGATAGATGATGGAAAGATAATAGATAGATAATAGATAGATAGAGATAAATATGTAGATAGAAAGATAGATAGATAGATAGATAGATAGATAGATAGATAGATAGATAGATAGATAGATAGATAGATAGATAGATGATGGAAAGATAATAGATAGATAGATGATAGATAGATAGATAGATAGATAGATAGATAGATAGATAGATAGATAGATATAGATGATAAATGATAGATATTAAATAGATATGTAGATAGATAGATGATAGATAGATAGATAGATAGATAGATAGATAGATAGATAGATAGATAGATAGATAGATAGATATAGATGATAAATGATAGATAGATAGATATTAGATAGTTATGTAGAAAGATAGATAGATAGATAGATAGATAGATAGATAGATAGATAGATAGATAGATAGATAGATAGATAGATAGATAGGAGAGAGAGAGAGAGAGAGAGAAATTCAGGAGGAACACTGGAAGGGAAATTTGCTAGAGACCATGGACTGATAGCCCTCTTCAACCAGTTACAGGAGATGACTTAAGAGGGATCAAGAAAGCCATTGGACTCAATTTAAATTATGAAATATATTTTGCTTCTGGGTGTAAATGAGAAAATGATGTTGTCTCTCCCATTTTTAAAGCCTTTGTGCAGGGAAATTGTGTCTCGTCCACCAGTCAGGAAGGAAAAAAAGTGGTATCAATATTGTGTTTCACAGAAAAAGCTGTAGGACAGTACAGAAAGGGTCAGGTGTCAAAAATTCTGCACTTGAAACAGCCCGTTTGGCATTCTGAACTTGAAAATTAGGCAAAGTGTGTTGCACAATGCAGTTTTCTGGCCTTAGAACAGAGTCTGGCCATATTAAATGACAATATTTTGGGGCGGGGTGTACTTTGGTTAAATATTTTTAAAAGAATAATTAGAGATAAAATAGAAGTGAATAGACAAGGAGTTTAAAGCATCATGGAGATTTTCCAACACATCATTAGTTAATTATGAGTAACTGAACGGTATGCTTTTTTAAAAGACTGAAAAATCACCACCCATGCCAATATTTTGAGTGTTTGAGATGAGGAAAATAACCTTGTAAGGAGGTGAGCTCAAAACAAAATTCGTGGATGCCAAATTTTTTGTTTTGAAGTTGGAGCAAAACACGGCTGCTCTTTTGAATTTCGCCGCGATGAAACACAATCTGTATTTCGTTAAACGCTGCAGAGGGATCTCGGGGATTGGGCCTGCTTCCGTTGTGCCTTTGAAAGAAAACACTTTGGTCGTTTCATTCACCCACCTCGAATTCTTCATGGACTTCTACAAAAGCCGCTCACCGTTGTGAAATTAATGGGAAACGTGGCTTTGCCTAGGAACTCAACAATGTACCCAACGGTGAAGACCAGAAGTCACTTTATACCAACATTTCTCAATTTTGGCAACTTTAAGACACACGGACTTCAACTCCTGGTGGAGAATTCTAGGAGCTGAAATTCATATGTCTTACAAGTAGTCTTTGAATTATGACCACCACTGAGCCCACAATTTCTGTTGCTAAGCAGGACACTTGTTCAGTGAGTTTGGCTCCATTTTACAATCTTTTGTGCCTTCCAGATGCTGCTGAACAACATTTCCCAGCATCCTCTGCAGTCGGTCATGCAGGCTAGGATTGCTAAGAGCAATTGGCCCGAAGGCCACAAGCTCCTTTGGATCCAAACATTTGCTTTCTAGGGCTTTAGAACTCACCACGGCCAAATCGCAGTGGCCAACTAGCCTATTGTGACTTAGGCCCAAGTAGTTATTACCACACGTAATCAGTCCTAAACAAACATATTTTATTAGAACAGCTGAGAATTACTTCCTTCTCAGCTTCGTCCAAATTAATTCCAAAACAAATTCTTCATAAACAGTCCTTTGGCTTTATCACCAACTTTTGCCTTCTTTGGCACCCTGCCAAAGGCTTTTCTTGGCAAAACCCCACCAAGATCAGAAGCAAGAGATGCCGAAGAGCCATTGCTGCTCTTTTAAGCCTTCTGGGAGGGGCCAATCATCTCCTGGCCTTACTCCCGAGTCATCCTTTTTGCTTTAGCTGCTCTTGCCTTCTGGCAGTTCTTTGCATGCGTGCACTAGGAACGGGCTCCTCCTGTTCCTCTGTCTCTCTGCTGTCCGACTCTCGGGCCTCTAGAGTCCGTGCATCGCTCCCAGATGGCCCTGGCCCATCTCTGCCTCCGACATAGAGCCCTCATCCAGGCCTTCCCCAGACTCCAGAACTGGCCCATTGTCCTCCCCAGCCTCCTCACTGTCCGACTTCACTTCCAGCTCCGCAGGCTGTTGGCCGACTACCGCATAGCCATGGCAAACTCGGCATAGAATCAATAAAGAGCGGATGCAAATGGAGGGACAAAAATGAAACGTGAATGACCAAAAATTAAAACAGTTTTAAAATTACGTTAAATTATTAAATTGAATTGTTGAATTGTGCCACGCCGAGTTGTCTCATGGCGAGTCGGCTGTGGTAAATTGGTTGTGGTGAGTTGGCCACAGCACGTTGTCCCATTCTGTTTAGAGCTGGGGTTTCCAACCTTGGTTAAGTTAAAACTTGTGAACTTCAACTCCCACAATTCCTCAGTCAGCATCATTGGCTAAGGAATTCTGGGAGCTGAAGTCCACAGATCTTAACATTACCAAAGGTTGGGCATCCCTTTAAAACTGTGATGGTGAACCTATGGCACGTGTGCCACAGGTGGCACACAGAGCCCTCTCTGTGGGCACACGAGCTGGCCCCCCCAGTTCAGCTGCACTGCGCGTGCGTGCCTCCTGACGGCCAACTGATTTTCAGGTTTCTGCTGCGCATGCATAAGGGGCAGGGCGCATGCGGGACATGCATATGCATGAACGGGGAGTGCAGGTGGGTTGCATATGCATGCGTGGGTGGGTGGGGCATGCGGGAGGGGTGTTATAAGTTGGCAGAATTGCATTGCATTAGGGTTTATAAGTGCAGGGAGGCCTACTAGGCCCAAAACAGGGTACAGGCATGTGTGGGCGGTTTTTTAAAAATGTATTTATTTATTTATCTATCTATCTATTTATTTTTTGTATTTCTTTGCCGCCCACTCTCCGAGGACTCTGGGCGGTTTACAACAAAGACAATATACTAAATAGCATATTGCCCCCAACAATCTGGGTCCTCATTTTATCCACCTCGAAAGGATGGAAGGTTAAGTCAACCTTGAGCTGGTGAGATTTGATCCGCTGATCTGCTGAACTAGCAGTCAGCTGAAGTAGCTGCAGTACAGCGCTCTAACCACTGCGCCACCTCGGCTCCCAGGAGGCTGCAGGGAAGCCTACTAGGCAGTGGTGGGTTTCAAAAACGTTTACTATCAGTTCTTTGGATGTGGCTTGGTGGGTGTGGCTTGGTGGACGAGGCAGGGGAAGGATATTGTGAAATCTCCATTCCCACCCCACTCTGGGGGAAAGGATACTGCAAAATCCCCATTTCCTCCCGATCAGCTGGGACTTAGAGGCAGAGAATAGATGGGGGCGGGGCCAGTCAGAATTTTTACTATCGGTTCACCGAACTACTCAAACTTTCCGCTACCGGTTCTCCAGAACTGGTCAGAACCTGCTGAAGCCCACCTCTGCTACTAGGCCCAAAATGGGGTGCAGGGGGAGCGCGGGGGAGTTGTGCGCGTATGCGCAAGGGGGGTTGCGGGCATGTTGCATTATGGGTGCGGGCGCACACACGCGCTTTCGGCACGCAACAACAACAAGGTTAGCCATCACTGCTCTAAAACATTTGCCATGCTGGCGGGGGGAATTCTGGGAGTTGAAGTGCACAAGTCTTAAAGTTGCCAAGTTTTGAGACCCCTCCTGCTGCCAGAGAGGCATTTTTTCCCAGATGTACCTGGTCTCCCTCCAAAATGAGTGTCCTCCCTGGTAGAGCACTTACTTTTAATTGTTCCGTCTGCAGCCTGCTTCAGTGAGATGTCTTTGGCAAAGTAGCATTAATCTGCAGTAAATCGTTTGGACGAGGGGCCGGCCAAGTTTCTTACCCCTTTGAACCAATGGAATTACCTTAGTAAATCAAAACCTAACTTTTTTTTGGTATCTGCTGGTGCTGCAGTGGTCTGGCAGAAATCTCTGGCTGGAGATTCTTCAAGAAAAAATAAGGATACAAGTAGTCCTTGACTTATAACCCCAGGGGTGGGTTCTAAATTTTTTTACTACCGGTTCTGTGGGCACGGGTTATTTTATGGGCGGGGGTTATTTTGTGGGCATGGCTTGATCTTCACATAACAATTCTTTAGGATTTAGCAGACGTCCTGGTCTATCAGGCTTTTAACTGCTTGGAGAGCTGTACCAATCTACCCATTTATTTTTTGCAGGCACTGATTTACTCATGTATTTTTGCAGGCACTGATCTACCCATGTTTTTTGCAGGCATTGGTCTACTCATGTATTTTTGCAGGCACTGGTCTACCCATTTATTTTTGCAGGCACTGGTCTAGTCATGTATTTTTGCAGGCACTGGTCTACCCATTTATTTTTGCAGGCACTGGTCTAGTCATGTATTTTTACAGGCACTGATCTACCCATGTATTTTTGGCACTGGTCTACCCATTTATTTTTGCAGGCACTGGTCTAGTCATGTATTTTTGCAGGCACTGGTCTACCCATTTATTTTTGCAGGCACTGGTCTAGTCATGTATTTTTGGCACTGGTCTACCCATTTATTTTTGCAGGCACTGGTCTAGTCATGTATTTTTGCAGGCACTGGTCTACCCATTTATTTTTGCAGGCACTGGTCTAGTCATGTATTTTTGCAGGCACTGGTCTACCCATTTATTTTTGCAGGCAGTGGTCTACCCATTTATTTTTGCAGGCACTGGTCTACCCATTTATTTTTGCAGGCACTGGTCTAGTCATGTATTTTTACAGGCACTGATCTACCCATGTATTTTTGCAGGCACTGGTCTACCCATTTATTTTTGCAGGCACTGGTCTAGTCATGTATTTTTACAGGCACTGATCTACCCATGTATTTTTGCAGGCACTGGTCTATTCATTTGTTTTCTTTTAACACTGATCAGCTGTAGGGTGGCCCTTTGAAGTCCCCTGGCAAGAGTTTAAATAGTTTTTTTCCCTCTAGCCATCAGCTGGGACTCAGGAGGCAGCAATAGGTTGGGGGTGGGGCCAAATAAAAGGTAAGAATAATGTGGGGGGGTGGGCAAGTGGGCGGGCAGAGGGGCAGAACCGGTTCAGTGACATCATATTGTCACTGCTACCGGCTCGGGAGAACCAGGCCGAACCAGGAGGAACCCACCACTGCTTCGTGGCACTGTCGTAACTGTCCCGGGGTCACCATTGGTAACCTTCCCAGGTTGACTTCTGACAAGCAAAGTCAATGAAGGAAGTCGGATTCACTTAACGTCTCCCGTTCCTTAATGTCTCCTAACCCGGGACAGTGCAACTGTCACAAATACAGGTAATCTTCAACTTAATGACCACAATGGAGCCCAAATTTCTATTGTTAAGTGAGACATTTGTTAAGTGAGTTTTGCCCCATTTTCTTGCCGCCGTTGTTAAGTGAATCACAGCCGTTGATAAGTTAGTAACCCGGTTGTTAAGTGAATCTGGCTTCACCCCCCACTGACTTGGCTTGTCAGAAGGTCGCAAAAGGGGATCACACGTGACTTTTGGGACCCAGCAGCAGTCGTAAGTATGAACCAGTTGCCAAGCATCTGAATTTTGATCCCATGATTGTGGAGATGCTACAAAGGTTGTAACTGTGAAAAATGGTCATCAGTCACTTTTTGAATGCCGTTGTAATTTTGAACGGTCACTAAAATGAACTGCTGTAAGTTGAGGACTACCTGTAAACGCCAGTTTGCAAGCACCCAAATTTTGATTGTGGCTACAGGGATACTGCAAGGGTTGTCAGTAGAGAAACAGGTTGTAAGTCACTTTTTTAACGTGTAACTTTAAACGGTCACTAAAACTTTAAACGGTCACTAAACGAGGACTACTTGCACTGAACAAAAGACTTCCTAACTTCCTCCAACTCGTAAGTCCCTGCCTTCTTTTCTGTTGGCCTGGCTCCCCTCTCTAATTATTTATTTATATTTATTTATTTATTATATTTACATACTGCCCGTCTCACCACTAAAATTACTCTGTCAATTAACCAGATTTAAATGTTCTAACACAACTTTGGCAGTTTTAAGACCTGCGGACTTCAGCTCCCAGAATCCCCCAATTATCATGGCTGGCTGAGGAATTCTGGGAGTCGAAGCCCACAGATTGAATACCCTTGTAAAACATAGACATTCCAGAGAGAAAAAAACAATTCCTTTCAGTTCATTTGCTATCCTGGGACAAATTCCTTCAAAAAACGAAACCGAGAAATATATCCAGTTAGCGTTAACTGGCTCAGAAGTCAGCATTCTGTATATATTCAGGCGCAGAATATTTTTTCTGCCAACTTTTTAAAGCAGCTTCTAAGCCCAGCTGCACCGAATATATCTTTTCCCTAATCGTGCTGAATATATATTTCCTTAAAACGCGGCTGTTTTGGGGGTAAATATCACAAATCTCACAAAAACTAGAAAGTTGTCCAGTAGATGGATTTGGCTGCCTTAAGAGCCGATAAACCAAATTGATCAACCCATTTTTTCCCCCTCTTCCATAAATATTTGTGAACTTTTGGTACTGTGCTTACAAAAATAATTTTGCTTCTTTGGGAAGCCTTAATTTGCAATACAGCTAGTCCTCGATTTCTGACCACAATTCAGCTCAAAATTTCTGTTGCTATGTGAAACATTTGTTAAGTGAGTCCTGCCCATTATACAATCTTTCGCACTTGTTAAAGGAATCACTACAGTTGTTAAGTTAGTAACATGGTTGTTAAGTGAGTCTGGCTTCCTCGTTGACTTTGCTTGTCCCCAGGGTCATGTGATAAAAATTCAGCTGCTTGGCAACTAATGTGTGCCTATAACAGTGTGCAGCGTCAGCCAAAAAAGCCAATGCAATCCTAAATTGCATTAACAGAGGGATTCAATCAAGATTACGTGAGGTACTAATACCACTCTATAAAGCCTTAGTAAGACCACACCTAGAATACTGCATCTGTCAGGTTTCGAGGTCGTCTCAAATAAATTGCATTTCAAATGAAGTCTTTGATGAAAATCTTTCATTTATTAACACGACATTCTAGCTCTGACTCCACCATAGCCAACACTGACTTCCTGACCCAAAACCCTCCCTTTCCTTTGCCCACTCCTCTGCACTCATTGGGCATCTTCCAAGTCACTCTACCCCTAATCTACTGCTCCAACTCAAAGGAATTTCCCCCCTCCCATCCCATCTCCTAGGGGATATTCTCTCCAGGGAAAATAAGTAGGTGAAAAGTCAAACGTCCCTTTCCAGACGCCTCCGCTTCTCCTTCTTATGTCAGCACTAGAGTAAATGCAGCTTGAAGTGCTGACAGCATCCAGTTTTGGTCACCACACTATAAAAAAGATGTTGAGACTCTAGAAAGAGTGCAGAAAAAAGCAACCAAGATGATTAGGGGACTGGAAGCTAAAACAGAATCAGAATCAGAATAGAACTGGAAGGGACCTTGGAGGTCTTCTAGTCCAGCCCCCTGATCAAGCAGGAGATCCTATACCAGTGATGGCTAACCTTTTTGCCATCACGTGCCAGAAGAGGGGGAAGCACGGGGTGTGTGTGCCCACACCCATAATTCTATGCGGTCCGCCCCAGCGCATGCGCGCAACCCTCCCTCTACCCGCTCCTGGCACACAATGGTCCGGTAGGCCTGTTTTTCTCTCTCACAGCAAAAAATGGGCCTTCCGGTTCCATCGGAATTTGGCAAACGGGCTGTTTCTGGCTTCCGGGGGTGGGGAGGCCATTTTCACCCCTTCCCAGACTCCTAAAAAGGCTGTGGAGCCTGGGGAGAGAGAAAAACGGGCTCTCCAGACGCAGGAAACAACCTGTTTCCCTACTTCTGGTGGGCCCAGAAGGCCCAAAAATCAGCTGTCCGGCATGCACATGTGCGCTGGAGCTGAGGTCGCGTGCCCACCTATATGGCTGCACGTGCCACCTGTGGCACGCGTGCCATAGGTTCGCCATCATGGTCCTGTACCATTTCAGACAAGTGACTGTTCAGTCTCTTCTTTAAAATGTCCAATCATGAAACACCCACAATATCTGAAGGCAAGCTGGTTGATTGTCCTCACTATTAGGAAGTTTCTCCTCAATTCCAGGTTGCTTCTCTCCTTCACTAGTTTCCATCCACTGCTGCTTGTCCTGCCCTCTGATGTGTTGGAAAATAAATAAAAACATATGAAAATATGAGTATAATATTTTATATAAAATATGAAATATGAACACATGAAAAACGGTTACAGGAACTGGGGCCTGGCTAGTCTAGTGAAGAGAAGGACCAGGGGAGACAGGATAGCAATCTTCCAATATTTGAGGGGCTGCCCCAGAGAGGAGGAAGAGGGTCAAGCTGTTTCCAAAGCACCTGAAGGCCAGACAAGGAAGAATGGATGGAAACTGACGAAGGAGAGATTCAACCTAGAAATGAGGAGGAACTTTCTGACAGTGAGAGCCATCAACCAATGGAACAACTTCCCTTCAGAAGTTGTGGGAGCTTCATCACTGGAGGCTTTCAAGAAGAGACTGGACTGCCATCTGTCAGAAATGGTGTAGGGTCTCCTACTTGGGCGGGGGGTTGGACTAGATGACCTACAAGCTCCCTTCCGACTCTTTTAATCTCGCTATCTATAACAGTTGCAATGTCGCCGATCATGGGATCCCCTTTTGCGACCTTCCGACGAGGTCAGTGGGGAAGCCAGATTCACTTAACAACCGTGTTACTAACCAAGCAGCTGCACTGATTCGCTTACCAACTGCGGCAAGGAAGTTCATAAAAAGAGGCAAAACTCCCTTAACAACTGTCTTGTTTAGCCATGGAAATTTTCACCTCAGTTGCGGTCGTAAATCCAGGACTACCATAATTGTGGTCATAAGTCACGTTTTCTGATCCATCTATTTCACGGTCCTTCTACCATCCCTTTAAAAAGGACTGATGTTTAAATTTTAACACTTTGGTTACCTAGAAAACAACGCTGTTCAATTTAGAAATGGAATTTGTGATATAAAGACAATCTTCTTCTTCTCCTCCTTCTTTTCTCCTTCTCCTTTTCTTTTTCTTCTTAGGTTTAGGTTAGGTTTAGGTTTATTAGATTTATATACCGCCCTACTCCCGAAGGACTCAGGGCGGTGAACAGCCAACAATAAAAATACATGTATACAAAATTTAAAAGCCCAAATAAAATCGAATTTAATCAATTTGGCCCAGATACAATTAAAACACCCCACACAATTTAAAACAGATTAAAATTTAAATGCTAAAAGAGGAAGAGAGGTTAGGCCAGGCCCGCTTGGTGAAATAAAAAGGTCTTAAGAGCGCGGCGGAAAGTGCACAGATCCGGGATCCTCCGTATCTCCAGGGGGAGCTTGTTCCAGATAGTAGGTGCCCCCACAGAGAAAGCTCTCCCCCTGGGGGCCGCCAGTTGACACTGTTTGGCTGACGGCACCCGGAGGAGCCCCTCTCTATGAGAGCGTACTGGCCGGTGGGAGGCTATTGGTGGTAGTAGGCGGTCCTGCAAGTACCCAGGTCCTAAGCCATGGAGCGCTTTGAAGGTGGTAACGAAAACCTTGAAGCGCACCCGGAAGACCACCGGGAGCCAGTGCAGCTCACGCAGGAGAGGTGTTACATGGGAACGCCATGTCGCTCCCATCACCACCCTTCTTCTTCTTCTTCTTCTTCTTCTTCTTCTTCTTCTTCTTCTTCTTCTTCTTCTTCTTCTTCTTCTTCTTCTTCTCCTTCTCCTCCTCCTCTTCCTTCTTCTTCTTCTTCTTCTTCTTCTTCTTCTTCTTCTTCTTCTTCTTCTTCTTCTTCTTCTTCTTCTTCTTCTTCTTCTTCTTCTTCCTCTTCCTCTTCCTCTTCCTCTTCCTCTTCCTCTTCCTCTTCCTCTCCCCCTCTTCCTTCTTTTTCTTCCTCTTCCTCTTCCCTTCCCCTCTTCCTCTCCCTCCCCTTCCATTCTTCTTCTTCCTTTTTCTTTTCCTCTCCTCCCCCTTCCCCTCTTCTTTCTCCTTCTCCTTCTTCTTCTTCTCCTCCTCCTCCTCCTCCTTCTCCAGCTCCCCTTTCCCCTCTTCCTCCTCCTTGGATGATACCTAGGATGCTGGCAGCAACCGGTATCAACCATTAGCACCAGTCAATGCTATTTATGATACATTTTTAAATATTCAGTTGACTGAGTTTCATGTTTAATGAATAAAGGAATAATAATAATAAAAAGGACAGTTGCGGGTTGGTTTCGGAAACCGGTCTGGCATAAAAAAAGGTTCTCCTCACACGATGACTAGACTGATTTAATGTTCCCCCAACCAAGTGTCTAAGCAGGCATTTCATTTACTTATAAACAGGCCTGAATAATTGACTTGCCCAAGTTGCGACACCGCATGTGGCATTTGGAAGCGGAGAAAATGAACACCATTTGTCAATCAATAAATTTGGTGTGACATAGACTAATAGGCTGGCCGATCCAGAGTTTTCTGAAAACGTGTCAGGGTGATGATTGGCGGGCGTCGGTAGGCGGGGGGGGGGGGGGAATGGATTTAATTATCAGGAAGAGCTTAATCTACATTTTACCCTTTGCAGTCATTTACAAATGGGTTTTCAAAACAGCTGCTGCTGTCGAATCCCTATAGGTTCAGAAGATGGCGGCTGGCCTTCCCTAGAAAGGTCAACCCCTGGTGCCATTTGTGAAATAATTGATTGCTTTTGTGCACCATAAATGTATTGAAATGCTCTGTTGTGCTTTATGGTGGGTGCAGATTGAAAAAATGGCCTCCTCCCCATCTCTTGATGTGGAGACTCTAGAAAGAGTGCAGAGAAGAGCAACAAAGACGATTAGGGGACGGGAGGCTAAAACATATGAAGAACGGCTGCAGGAACTGGGTATGTCTAGTTTAATGAAAAGAAGGACTAGGGGAGACATGATAAGTGCTCCAATATCTCTGGGGCTGCCACAAAGAAGAGGGAGTCCACCTATTCTTCAAAGCACCTGAGGGCAGGACAAGAAGCCATGGGTGGAAACTAATCAAGGAGAGAAGCAATTTAGAACTAAGGAGAAATTTCCTGACAGTGAGAACAATTAATCAATATAACAATTTGCCTGCAGAAGTTGTGAATTCTTCAACACTGGAAATTTTTAAGAAGAGGTTGGATAACCATTTGTCTGAAGTGGTTTAGGGTTTCCTGCCTGGGCAGGGGGTTGGACTAGAAGACCTCCAAGGTCCTTCCAACTCTGTTATTCTATTCTATTCTATTCTATTCTATTCTATTCTATTCTATTCTATTCTATTCTATTCTCCCCTCCTCTCTTTTTTTATTATCTCAAAGAGAAGCGAGCAGTGGCCTTTTATGAGGAAAATAATAATAATAATAATAATAATAATAATAATAATAATAATAATAATAATAATAATAATAATAATAATTAAAAAACCACACAGGTCTAGAAACATGTTATGTCTGTCACCTGCAGTAGAAATCTCCCTGCTTTTGGCACAGGTGTGCAGCTTGTGCTTCTGTGTAGGTTGTGGGTCAGCTGGCAGAGATTTCCCCATTGTGGACGGGAATAAATTCTGAAACTTTGTACAAAGCAGAAGTGAAAACGGTCAGAAAAGACAACTGTGAAGTAGGACTGCAGGAAGCTTCAAGTGTTTGTGTGTATTTGTGCTTTGCTTTGGCAGGGATTTCCCACTCTGTGTGTGTGTTTGTATGTGTGTGTGCTTTCCTACTGTGGATGGGAATAAATTAGGAAAATTTGCCCCAGCATCACACATAGCCCAAACAAAAAAAATTGGAGCCAGGGCTGTACAACATCTGAAGTGTGTGTGTGTGTGTGTGTGTGTGTGTGTGTGTTTGTGCTTTGTGCTTTGCTTTGGCAGTCATTTCCCATTGTAGATGGGAATAAATTAAGAAACTTTGCGTCCCAGCATCCCACAAAACAGAAGCGAAAACGGCCAGAAAAAGTAACTGTGAAGTAGGACTGCACAAAGCTTCAAGTGTTTGTGTGTATTTGTGCTTTGCAATGGCAGGGATTTCCCACCCTGTGTGTGTGTTTGTGTGTGTGTGTGCGTGCACGATTTGTTTTCACAGAGCTTTCCTACTGTGGATGGAAATAAATTATGAAAATTTGCCCCAGCATCACACAGCACAAATAAAACAATTGGGAGCTAAGGCTGTACAAAACTTGAAATGTGTATGTATGTTTGTTTGTTTTGTGTTTCTGCTTTGCTTTGGCAGTCATTTCCTACTGTAGATGGGAATAAATTAAGAAACTTTGCGTCCCAGCATCCCACAAAACAGAAGCGAAAACGGCCAGAAAAAGTAACTGTGAAGTAGGACTGCATGAAGCTTCAAGTGTTTGCGTTTGTGTGTGCTTGGGATTGTGTGTATTTGTGCTTTGCTTTGGCAGAAATTTCCCACCATGGATGGGAACAAAATTAGCAAATCAGCATTACAGTGCTCCCAATACAGAGGTGGGGAAAAAAAATCTACTTGATTCTACTTGAAATCACCACTGATTTGGTGGCGTCCCTAACTATTAGCTTACTCAGCGTTTTGATCTCTTTTTGTTTTCAGCTGGTTGATATATCTCCTGTTAAGGGAAGATGCAGCCAGGGCTTTAACTCGCAAGAAACACCAAAGAGGTGGCGGTGAGGATAATTCAGCATAGTTATGGCTTTGATGAATATTTCAGTAAAGAATGTTGATTGGACCGAGACTCAATCTGCAATTTGAAGGTAGCAAGGGAAATGTAAACAATGAGCCAGCCATCCGTACCCCATTTTTTTTCAGCCTGTCTGCCTGTTTATTTGCTGGGTCAGCCGTAAGTGAATTAAAGCACACGAGAAACTTTCTTTCAGATGATCCAGTCAGTCAGAATAGAGCTGGGAGGGACCTTGGAGGTCTTCTAGCCCAACCCCCTCCTTGTTCTAGGTTGGATCTCTCCTTGATTAATTTCCACCCATTGTTGCTTGTCCTGCCCTCAGTGTGGGGTGGTGGTTTAGAGGTGGAGCTCTCGCCTCCCAATCAGGAGGCTGTGAGTTCGATCCTAGGTAGAGGCAGATATTTCTCTCTCTCTGGGAACAAAACTCTGCATTGGCGACAGGAAAGGCATCCGGCCAGTAAATACTTAGCTCCATTTAGTTGCCCAGACTCCGCAAAGGATTATGGGGTCGTTAAAAGAAGATGATGATTGCTTGTCCTGCCCTCAGGTACTTTGGAGAATAGACTGAATCCCTCTTCTACCCCATAATAAGTAGGATCCCAGCAATAACTCTTGAGCCTTGGTACAGAAAAGGGTTTTCTCTTCCATGCAATACAAAAATCAAGAGGTTGCTTCTCTCTTCGATTAGTTTCCATCCATTGTTTCATGTCTTGCTTTCTGGTGCTTTGGAAGATCCCAAAAAATCCACTTTGTATTTTCTTCTCCTTACCTCCCACAGTGCCGATGGGGATTTTGCCGTCACTCACCTGACCAAAGCCCACCTCTTCTACGACGGTCGGATTAAATGGATGCCTCCCGCCATCTACAAAAGCTCCTGCAGCATTGACGTCACCTTCTTCCCCTTTGACCAGCAGAACTGCACCATGAAGTTCGGTTCGTGGACTTACGACAAGGCCAAGATAGATCTGGAAAGCATGCACCGCCATGTGGATCAGCTGGATTACTGGGAGAGCGGCGAATGGGTGATCATCAACGCCGTGGGCAACTACAACATCAAGAAGTACGAATGCTGTTCGGAGATCTACCCAGACATCACCTACTCCTTCATCATCCGGCGTCTTCCTCTGTTCTACACCATTAACTTGATTATTCCTTGTCTCCTGATCTCGTGTTTGACCGTCTTGGTCTTCTACTTGCCATCTGAGTGTGGGGAGAAGATCACCCTATGCATCTCTGTCCTGCTTTCCTTGACTGTCTTCCTTCTTCTGATTACCGAGATCATCCCTTCCACATCCTTGGTCATCCCCTTGATCGGAGAGTACCTCCTCTTCACCATGATCTTTGTCACCTTGTCCATCATCATCACCGTCTTCGTGCTGAATGTCCACCACCGTTCCCCTCGGACCCACACCATGCCCGATTGGGTGCGAAAGGTTTTCCTTGACGTCGTCCCGCGCCTCCTCTTCATGAAACGCCCTTCGACCGTCAAGGACAACTGCAAGAAGCTCATCGAATCCATGCACAAAATAGCCAACTCACAACGGTTTTGGTCGGAGACAGAAGTGGAACCCAACTTTATCACCTCGTCATCCAACAGCCCGCAGAGCAATGAACAGTCCCCTACATCGTCCTTCGGAACCCAACTGGAGGACCAAAAAAGTCCACAACCGGTGTGTAAGTCACCCTCTGGCCAGTATTCAATGCTGCACCCAGAGCCCATGCGAGGTAGTTGCACCTCACTCCAGCCTCCCAGTCACCCCCTCGGAGACCTTCAGTCTAGTTCAATGTGTAAAGGCCGATCCTTAAGTGTCCAGCAGATGTACAGCAGCCCAGGAAAAGCAGAAGAAGGGACCATCCGTTACCGATCCAAGAGTATCCAATATTGCTACTTGCAAGAAGAGGCTTCCCAGACCAACGGCCAATCCAGTGGGTCACCAGCATCCCCACAGTGCCATCTGAATGTGGACCAGCCTAAAGCCAAAGTCACCCATTGTAAATGTAAATGTAAAAAGAAGGAATCCGCCAGCACGTCGGGACAAGGGAGCAAAACTCACAAGGAGCAACAGTTTTTGCTCATGTCGCCTGCCTTGAAGTTAGCCGTGGAAGGCGTGCATTATATCGCAGACCACTTGAGAGCGGAAGACGCTGATTTCTCAGTAAGTAAAAAAGAAATGAGTCCTTTTTCCTTGCTCCCGGCAAGCCCAAAAACTGCATGGATGGGACTTTTGATACCATTGAGTAGCGCTTGTAGAATTCATGTCTTGGGTGGAATGAAAAACATAAAATTAAGTTATGTTCGGAGCAGTGGTGGGTTCCTCCCGGTTCGGCCCAGTTCGGCCGAACTGGTAGCGGTGACACTATTACGTCACCGAACCGGTTCTCTTTCTTCAGGAGTTGGGCCCTCCCGCACATATTCCAACCTTATATTTCTTTTTTTTCGCCTAGCTGAGAGGTGCAGCAGAGTGGACTGCCGCACCTCAGCTGGGCAGATTCGCAACGTGTTTGTGTGAAGAGGCGATCGAAGAGGCGATCGCGCATGAAACTCGCTCACAAAGAAAACCGGTACTAAAGCTGGTTAGAACCCACCATTGGTTCGGGGACACACACACACACACAACAAATGAGTTTTTTTCCGGTTAATTGCAGCAGGTTCTGAGTTGGGACGATGCGTTTCAGGAGATGAATTTTGAGGATGGGACTGTCGTGCACAATCCGGTCGGAGGGGATGTGTTTTCTGTGCTCAATTTGGTTCTCAAAGAAATGACGGCAATGTGGGGATGTGGACACAACTCCCCCCCCAAACAGTGATTAGTTAAATAATGAAACCATCAAAGTTATATAAGAGTCCTGTGATAGTGGATAGCATATAAATTTGAGAAGGAAGGAAGGAAGGAAGGAAAAGAAAGAAAAAGAAAGAAAGAAAGAAAGAAAGAAAGAAAGAAAGAAAGAAAGAAAGAAAGAAAGAAAGAAAGAAAGAAAACAAGGAAGGAAGGAGAAAGAAAGTAAGGAAGGAAGGAAGGAAGGAAGGAAGGAAGGAAGGAAGGAAGGAAGGAAGGAAGGAAGGAAGGAAGGAAGGAGAAAAGGAGAAAAAGAGAGGGAGAGAGGAAGAAAATGAAAGAAAGAGAGGGGACATTGGAAGAAGAAATGAGGGAGGGAGCAAGGAAGGAAGGAAGAAGAGAGATGAGAGATGGCAGGAAGGAAGGAAAAGAAAAAAGGAAGGAAGGAGAAAGAAAGAGAAAAAAGGAAGTTAGGAAGGAAAAAGAGGGAGAGAAAGAAAGAAAGAGAGGGGGAGACATTGGAAGAATAAATGAGGGAGAGAGCAAGGAAGGAAAAAGAGAGATGACGGAGGATGGGAGGGAAGGAAGGAAGGAAGGAAGGAAGGAAGGAAGGAAGGAAGGAAGGAAGGAAGGAAGGAAGGAAGGAACTTGTATAAACCATCATTTCTCAAGTTTGGCAATTTTAAGATTTCTGGACTTCAGCTCCCAGAATTCCCCAGCCAGCATGGGAGATTAATTGTATTTCTTCATTAGCTTGCTTGGCACTTTCATGCACATTTTGGTTTGAGTCTGTCAGTTTGTACTTTTTATAACATAGGTTTAATACAGAAACTCTCAGTGTATATGCAAAGCAACAGAGAGAATAATAACAATTATAATACCAGTAGGAATACCAATTCCTCACCAATAGGAAGAGGGCAATAAAGAGGGCAATAAAGGAGGTAATAAGAAGGATAAGTGATAATACTACAGCCATGCTCCACAGGTAAATATATATAGATGTTGGACAGATCTGCAAGAATTAAATGTTCATCAGAATGATGATGCAAGACAGAGATGGTATTCAGCAGGTTTTGACCAGTTCTGGAGAACTGGTAGCGGAAATTTTGAGTAGTTCGGAGAACCGGTAGTAAAAATTCTGACTGGCCCCGCCCCCATCTACTCTCTGCCTCCCAAATCCCAGCTGATCAGGAGGAAATGGGGATTTTGCAGCAACCTTCCCTTGCCACGCCCACTAAGTTATGCCACACCCACCAAGCCACACCCACAGAACCGGTAGTAAAAAAACATGAAACCCACCACTGGTGCAAGGGAAGAGCCTAGGCCTGTACCTAGTGGTTTTGCCTGCAATGCCCAGTAGCGCCATCCCAAGGGGAGGAGCTGAAATAGTTTATGTCCAGGATGTGAAGGGTAAACAGATGTCTTCTCAGCCCTCCTTCTGACCCACGCAATACAGGTAGTCCTCAATTTATGACCACAATTGAGCCCAACATTTATGTCGTTAAGGGAGAAATTTATTCAGTTGAGTTTTGCTCTGTTTTATGACTTTTCCTGCCACACTTGTTAACCGAATCACGGCAGTTGATATAAATGTGTAAACATGGTTGTTAAGTGAGCTTGGCTTCCCCGTTGACTTTGCTGCTCAGAAGGTCCCCGGAAGGGGATCACGTGATCCTGTGACTCAGCAATGGTCATAAATATGGACCAGTCGTCCAGTCATCTGAATTTTGATCATATGACCATGGAGTTGCCACAACGGTTGTTAGTGTGAAAAATAGTCATAAATCAATTTTTTTCCGGTGTCATTGTAACTTCAAACAGTCCCTAAATGAGCTGTTGTAAGTGAAGGACTGATGTGGTGGCTCAGTGGCTAAGACGCTGAGCTTATCGATCGAAAGGTCGCCAGTTCAGTGATTCGAATCCCTAGTGTCGCGTAATGGGGTGAGCTCCCGTTACTTGTCTCAGCTTCTGCCAACCTAGCAGTTCGAAAGCACGTAAAAAAATGCAAGTAGAAAAATAGGGACCACCTTTGGTGGGAAGGGAACAGCGTTCCGTGCGCCTTTGGCATTGAGTCATGCCGGCCACATGACCACGGAGACGTCTTGGGACAGCGCTGGCTCTTCGGCTTTGAAATGGAGATGAGCACTGCCCCCTAGAGTTGGGAACGACTAGCACATATGTGCGAGGGGAACCTTTACCTCAGGGTAAAGGTTCCCCTCGCACATCCAAAATTTTTCCCTACCAGTTCTGTGGGCGTGGCTTGGTGGGCGTGGCAGGGGAAGGATATTGCAAAATCTCCATTCCCACTCCACTCCAGGGGAAGGATACTGCAAAATCTCCATTCCCTCCCCTCCTGGGGGAAGGATATTGGAAAATTTCCATTCCTACCCTACCGTGGGGCCAGCCAGAGGTAATATTTGCCGGTTCTCTGAACTACTCGAAATTTCTGCTACCGGTCCTCCAGAACCTGTTAGAACCTGTTGGATTTCACCTCTGCTTTACCTTTACCTTTAAGTGAAGGACTAACTCTAAATAGGTCTCCTGTGGAAGATTTCTTAGGAACCGGGATGATGGGAGAATGTTTGAAGCACGAAGGCAGCAGGTGGGACAAAAATCATGAGGTTGCACCTGCTTATCCTGTCAAATGCCTTTTGGCCTCTCGGCTGGAAATAAATCAACAGGGCTGCTATCGTAACCTTCTCACCCAGCTTTCTTGCTGATGTTCGCCTCCTGGCCCAAGGACCTCTTGGCCTCCTTCTTCTAATTTATTTTTTTCAAGCTCGGCGTCCTTCTCCGTTTTCTTGGTGAGCCTCCCCGTCTCTCCAGCTGCTGAAATTCACCCTTAGATGCCTCCGGCTTTAGATGTTTTTTTTTTTCTGGCTCTACATGTAACATGTACCCCTCTGCCGTGACATTTTCAGCAGGAGGAAAATATCAGGAGAGTCTAGAGAAGATCGTTAGAACACTTTGGAAGTTAAAGAAACAGGTAGTCCTCGGCTTATGACCACAGTGGAGGGCAAAATTTCCTTGGTTGCTAAGTAGGACACTTGTTAAGTGAGTTTTGCCCCATTTTACCAGCTTTCTTGACCCGGATGTTATTTATTTATTTATTTATTTATTTATTTATTTATTTATTTATTGGACTTATATACTGCCCTTCTCCTTACGGACTCAGCCAAATAAAAACCAATACATAAAAGTTAAAATATTATAAAAACAAATATAAATTTGGCTGAAAATTTAAAACGGATTAAATAATTTAAAATGAATCAACTCTAAAACTCTAAAAGATTTTAAAATTAGAAAGGATCAGGCTAGACTGGCAAGCTGAAAAAGATGAGTTTTCAGAGCCCGACGAAAAGTCCGGAGGTCGGAGATCGTTCTCAGTTCTGGAGGAAATCGTTCCAGGATATTAAGTGAATCATTCCAGTTGCTGTTAGTAACGTGGTTGTTAAGTGAATCTTTGCTTGTTAGACGGTTGCAAAGGGGATCACTTAGGTCCATGATGGCGAACCTATGGCATGTGTGCCCAAGGTGGCATGCAGAGCCATCTTTCAGGGCATGCGAGCTGTTGCCCAACTCACCTGCAGCTGTGCATGCGGAGAGCCCCAGCTGGTGTTCGGACCTTTGGTGTGCATGCACGCAATTCAGGGGACCCAGCTGGTCTTTGGAGCTCTCCGACGCATATGCATGTGCTTGAGAGTACTTGCGCGCAGTGCACGCATGCATAGATGGCATTTCCACACATGCATTGCGCATGCAGAAACCGCTTGCATGTACAGATGGTGCGATTGTGCATGCAGCGCATGGGGGAGCCACACGAAACCTGCATGCAGGCACAGATGGGGCCATTGCACATGCGGCAAATGGGGCAGCTGCACGAAAGCCCTGCGCATGTGCAGACGGTGCTGTTGCGTATGCAGCGCACATGGGAGGAGCCATGCATTACTGTGGATAACACACACGCATGCAAAGTGCGCAAAGCCCATACCTGTTTGGCACTCGGTGTGTAAAAGGTTCGCCACCACTGATTTAGAACATAGAATAATAGAATTGGAAGGGACTAGTGATGAAATCCAAAATTTTTACTACTGGTTCTGTGAGCGTGGCTTGGTGGGCGTGGCAAGGGAAGGATATTGCAAAATTCCCATTCCCACCCCACTCCAGGGGAAGGATACTACAAAATCCCCATTCCCTTCCCACTCCTGGGGAAGGACATTGCAAAATCTCCATTCTCACCCCACTCCAGGGGAAGGATACTGCAAAATCCCCATTCCCTTCCCCATTCCCTTCCCACTCCTGGGGGAAGGACATTGCAAAATCTCCATTCCCCCCCCCCACCCCAGGGGAAGGATACTGCAAAATCCCCATTCCCTTCCCACTCCTGGGGGAAGGACATTGCAAAATCTCCATTCCCACCCCACCCCAGGGGAAGGATACTGCAAAATCCCCATTCCCTTCCCACTCCTGGGGGAAGGACATTGCAAAATCTCCATTCCCCCCCCACCCCAGGGGAAGGATACTGCAAAATCCCCATTCCCTTCCCACTCCTGGGGGAAGGACATTGCAAAATCTCCATTCCCACCCCACTCCAGGGGAAGGATACTGCAAAACCCCCATTCCCTTCCCACTCCTGGGGGGAAGGATATTGCAAAATCTCCATTCCCACCCCACTCCAGGGGAAGGATACTGCAAAATCCCCATTCCCTTCCCACTCCTGGGGGAAGGATACTGCAAAATCCCCATTCCCACCCCCGTTTGGAGCCAGCCAGATGCGGTATTTGCCGGTTCTCCGAACTGCTCAAAATTTCTGCTACCGGTTCTCCCCCTAGAAGGGACCTCAGAGGTCTTCTAGTCCAACCCCGTGCTTGAGCAGGAGACCCTTTACCACTTCAGCTAGAGATGATTGTCCGATCTCTTTCTGAAAGCCTCCAGTGATGGACCACCCACAAGTTCTGAAAGCAAGCTTATTTTCTCACCGTCGGGAAATTCCTCCTTGGTTCTAAGTTGCTTCTCTCCTTGGTTAGTTTCCATCTCTTGCTTCTGGTCCTTTGGTGTTTTGGAAGACAAGAAACAACGGAATGAAACTAACCAAGGAGAGAAGCAACTCAGAACTAAGGAGTTATTTCCCAATGGTGAGAGCAATCAACCAACAGAGTAGCTCTCCTTCAGAAGTTGTTTGACCCAAGATCCTGCAACTGTCATACATACATGCCAATTGGCAAGCGTCTGAATTTTGATCAGGGGATGCTGCATGGGTCGGAAGTTCAAAAAACAATTTTCAATGCCGTTGTAACTTTGAAATGGTCTCTAAACGAACTGTTATAAGTCGAGGACCATCTGGAGATGGGTAATGCCTATAGCTGTGATGGCGAACCTATGGCACGCGTGCCACAGGTGGCACAGTGAGCCATATCAGTAGGCATGCGAGTGTTGCCCAGCTCAGGTCCAGCGCGCATGCACGCACTTGCCATCTGATTTTCAGGCCTTCTGGGCCCACCAAAATATTGGAAACAGGCTATTTCTGGTCTCCGGAGGGCCTCCAGGAGGATGGAGAAGGCTGTTTTTGCCCTCCCCAGGCTCCTAGAAATGCCCTGGAGCCTGGGGAGGATGAAAAACAGGTCTACCAGGCCCACCATGCCATCGTGTGCCAAAAGCAGGGGGAGTTCAGGGGGATGCGGCGCATTGAATTATGGGTGTGGGCACATGCGCACACGGCCCCCTGCACTCCTCCCTCTTTCGGCACCCGATGGCAAAAAGGTTAGCCACCACTGGGCCATAGATTCACCTGGGAATGGCATGAGAATTGAACATCATAGCGGTTAGCATCTGTGTGCGTAGTAAATCCGGGCATTTTAATGGTTCCTGTTAGTGCTGCTACATCTCCTCTAGTGGGTGAGTATCAAACACTTCTGGGTCTAATAAACTGTCCATAAAACGCTTATCTCAAAGCAGGGAGAGTTGTTCCCTTGCAAGAGGCCGATAAAAAAAAAACCCCAAGAAGGGATCGAAAATGGCAGGTTTCACCACTCATTTTTCTGAAGAGTTTAATTGGATTTGTCTTTCTAGATAAGCCGAGGACATAACCAGGCCGCGTGATCCCTTGTGTCTACAATTTACAAAAATGACTCTAGAATTGGAAAAGAGCGATACAGCAATGCAAAATGCAAAGGGAGGAGGGAGAAGAGCAGCCTTTCAGGTTTTCTGGCAGGCGGAGAGGAGGAGGAGGAGGAGGAGGAGGAGGAGGAAGAGGAGGAGATAAAAAGGCATTTCAAAATACAGGAAAACCAAGCGAGTGATGCGCAGGCGAGTCAGACCGAGCCCTGATCGTGAGCTGGAGGGAGATAGTTCAAAAAAAACCCCCTTTCATTTAACTGAGGTGGAACAGATGCCTGGAAATCTGATTTTTCTTTTGATTTTGAGCTTCAACAAAACCTCTGTTTTTGTGCTGCTCTATCATCCTGTGAAGTCTTGGCAACAGAGAAAGAGAGAGAGAAAGAAAAGGATGGAAACAGAGAAAGAGAGAGAAAGAGAAAGAAAGGAAAGGAAAGGAAAGGAAAGGAAAGGAAAGGAAAGGAAAGGAAAGGAAAGGAAAATGAGAAGAAGGGAGGGGAATGGAGGGGGGAGGATGGGAGGAGAAAAATGAGAGAAGGAAGGAAAGGATGGAAAAAGGATTTATTATTTTATTATTTTATTTTATTTTATTTTATTTTATTTTATTTTATTTTATTTTATTTTATTTTATTTTATTTTATTTTATTTTATTTTATTTTATTTTATTTTATTTTATTTTATTTTATTTTATTTTATTTTATTTTATTTTATTTTATTTTATTTTATTATTTTATTTTATTTTATTTTATTTTGTACTTTCTAAATAACTTAAAGCAGCGAATATACCCAATCCTCCTTCCTCCTATTTTCCCCCACACAATCCTTTGAGATGGGCTGGGCTGAAAGAAAGAAAGGTGATTGGCTCAGAGTCACTCAATTGGCTTTCTTGCCTAAGTCTGGACTAGAATTCACCATCTCCTACTTTCTAACTCAACACCTTAACCGGCTCTTGCTGATCACTAGTTTAACCCGAACTGAAATGCCACCAACAAGGAAAATGTGACTTCGGAGCAATTCAGAGGAAGCAGAATCTGGATCAGAATTCTGAAAAGACAAATTGGAGCAACTTAAAGGAGAACTATTATTTCTGGCTAGGGCATTTGTGGGTTGGATACCCCAAAAGACGGAATGACTTGTCTTCAGAAGTTGTGGGTGATCCATCATTGGAGGTTTTTAAGAAGAGACTGGACTGCCATTTGTCTGAAATGATAGAGGGCAGTGATGGCTAACTTCTTCCAGACCGAGTACCCAAAGCATGTCCCCGAACCCCCAAAATGCAATGGGTGCACCCCACACGCGCATGCACCCTGCCCCTGCTTGCACCCTGTGCATGTGTATGCACCCCCTGCATGCACCCTGTCCCCCCATGCATGCACGTGCAGCCCCCCACATGCTCCCCACTCCCTGCGCATTCTCAGCAGAGACCCAAAGACCAGTTGGTTGGCTGGAGGCGCACACCTATGCATGGCGGAGCTGAACTAGGGCGATGGCTCGCATACCCACAGAGAGGGCGCTGCATGCCACTTCTGGCATGCGTGCCATAGGTTCACCATCATAGATATAGGGTCTCCTGTTTGAGAGGGGGGTTGGACTAGAAGACCTCCAAGGTCCCTTCCAACTCTTGTTATTCTGACATTAAGGACCCGGATTGTGGGGGGCAATAAGCTGACTTTGTATAAAAAAGAACACCGCTTAGAGGGGGGCCCGAAAACCCTACTAAGCAGGTATATACAAAAGTATGAAGGTTATTGCTTAATGCATTGTAAGCCGCCCTGAGTCTCCGGAGAAGGGCGGCATATAAATTAAATTTAAAAAAAAATATTAAGGGAAATGCCAGGTTGCTTACAATGAATAAAGGTTTATTTTAAAACTCCAACCTCTCTGTCCCCAGACGACTATAGTAAATGTCATTCCTTCTTTGCAGATGACTCACAAAGGGATTGCAACTTTTATAGCTCTTCAATCTCTCCCCCACCACCCGTGGACTTGCTTATTATAGGCATCAGCAAGGGAAGGTTACATATTTAGGGAGAATGAACTAGACTGTTATGTGTCTGGCGTGTATGGGGGCCACTGTGGGAAATAATGATCTAACTGGAGTTAGAGCGGGAAGTTTGTCACTTCACAACCCATTTGAAGTAAGCAGGAAGGAGTAACTTGATAATGCAGATTCACTTCCTAGGGTTAATGAAAGCTGTGGGTCAATCAGAATGACAAAATAACAGAATAATAGTTGGAAGGGATCTTGGAGGTCTTCTAGTCCAACCCATTCTCAAACAGGAGACCCTATAACATTCCAGACAAATGGTTGTCCAATCTCTTCTTAAAAACTTCCAGTGTTGGAGCATTCGCAACTTCTAGAGGCAAGTTGTTCCACTGGTTAATTTTTCTCACTGTCGGGAAATTTCTCCATAGTTCTAGGTTGCTTCTCTCCTTGATTAGTTTCCATCCATTGATTCTTTTTCCTGCCTTCCTTCAGGTGCTTCGGAAAATAGATTGATCCCCTCTTCTTTGTGGCAGCCTTGACCGTTAGTAGTTCAGATTTTTGTATGCAAGTAGTCCTTGACTTCTAACCATTTGCTTAGTGACCGGTAAAAGTTCCAACACCACTGAAAAATGTGACCTAGGACCATTTTTTCACACTTATAACCATTGCAATGATCCACAATGGGGAGGGCGAAAATGGCCTTCCCCACCCCACCCCCAGAGGCCCTCTGGAGGCTGGAAACGGCCCATTTGCCAACTTCCGGTGGGACTGGATGGCCCATTTTTTGCTCTCCCCAGAGCCACTCTAGGAGGCTGGGGAGGGCAAAAATGGGTCTTTCCCACCCTCCAGGCCCTCCGGAGGCAGGAAACAGCCTGTTGCCCTACTTCCGGAAGGCCCGAAAATCAGCTGGCGCGTGCCAGAACTGAGCGTGTGGGCCCACTGAAATGGCTCCATGTGCCACCTGTGGCAGGCGTGCCATAGGTTCGCCATCACGAGTCTAGTGCAGAGGGGTTTTGATTTTTTTCAGGTTTTGGAGTTTGCTAATTAAAAAAAATATATCTTGGAACTCCAATCAAGAATAACAAAAATAAGGCTTGGAGGTCTTCTAATCCAACCCCCTCCTCAAAGCTGTAACGATTAAAAAAGGGGGTGCATTCAAGAGAACATTTTCCTCATAGAATCCCATTAAATTTTCCTGGAAACTGGGCAGGGGTGGGCTTCAAAAATTTTAGCGAGGGGTTCTCTGCCCAGTTGCTGGACACGGTGGGTGGACACGGTGGGTGTGGACACGGTGGGTGTGGCCTAAGCAGACTCCTGCACCACGGCGGGGGGGGGGGGGGGGAGAGGTCGGCGTTTTTGCCCTCCCTGGGCTCCGGAGGTTTTCCTCAAGCCAGCAGGTTCTGACAGGTTCTGGAGAACCGGTAGTGGAAATTTTGAGTAATTCAGAGAACTGGCAAATACCACCTCTGGCTGGCCCCAGAGTGGGGTGGGAATGAGGATTTTGCAATATCTTTCCCCCCAGGATTGGGGAGAGAATGGGGATTTTGCAGTATCGTTCCCCTGCCACACCTGTCAAGCCACACCCACCAAGCCACACCGACAGAACCGGTAATAAAAAAAAAATTGGATTTCACCACTGCTCTGGAGGCCCTCTGGAAGCCGGAAATGAGTCTGTTTCCTGCCTTCCCAAACTTCCAGTAGGCCCATTTTTTGGTCTCCCTGAGCCTCCACATGTGCCCTGCACTTACCTTCATCCAAAACGGGCCGCATGGGGACTCCTGGGAGGGGAGATGTGGGGCGGGATGGGATGGGCAGGGCAGGGCAGGGCCAGCCAGCCAGGAGTTGGATTTTGGGGTTCTCTGAATGGCACAGAATCTTAGCTAGAGGTTCTCCCAAACCCCTGTGAACCAGGGATGGGTTCTGATGATATCAAAAGTATGAAGGCTATTGCTTAACACATTGTAAGCTGCCCTGAGTCTCCGGAGAAGGGCGGCATATAAATCAAATTTTAAAAAAATTAAAATTTAAAAAAAAAAGTGTAAGAGGGATCTCAGAGTCTTACTGCCAAGCACCCACATGTCCATCACATGATCCAATCAAAGCACCATCCCAACTGGGGATGCCTCCCAGTCACACCCCTCCAGGTGCAGGGCAAGATGTCCTTGACTGTTTGAGAAAGGAATGTTATTATGACATTCTTACCTGTATAGTAAACTTATTTCTCTTGTCTTTTAATTTTAGATGTTGATTATTTTCTAGGTGGTTGGCGTGTAAATGTATAGCCGTATTAAGATTCTAGATCTTGATGATTATTGTTGCATTTTATTCTGCTTGGTTTTATAGAACCCGAGGACTGTGTAATGAAAGAAGAATATATTATTGCTGTATTTTTAATAAGCCTCTGTAGGTGGCTTAGCTTCACCATGACAGAGAGCCTCGCGGCCCAAAGGCACCACTATTCTCTTTGCTGGAATAATTCTCTTTAATCCTTCCTAGTCTTTTAATAGCCTTCGAATAATCCCCTCTTTGCAGCCCTCTCCGTCTGCGGAAAATCCAGGAAAAGCTTCTGTAGAACTAGATTATCTGCCCAAAATCCTTTTCTGGAGATCACAAGTCGACTGTGACGCGAGACTGTAGAATACCACTGGAACTTAAATATGAGATAAACATATACAGGTTAAGTCCTTGACTTCGGACCACAGATGAGCCCAACATTTCCACTGCTGAGCAAGACGGTCGTTAAGCGAGCCTTGCCCCGTTTTACAACCTTTTTTGCCACAGCTGTTAAGGAAATCACTGTAGTTTCTAGCCAAGAAAAACAAAATGCACAGGTGGTGCCTCGCTCAATGGTAGTAACTGTGAGAGGGATCTTGGAGTCCTAGTGGACAACCATTGAGATATGAGTCAGCCGTGTGCAGCAGCTGCCAGAAAAGCCAACACAGTTCTGGGCTGCATCAACAGAGGGATAGAATCAAGATCACGTGAAGTGTTAATACCACTTTACAATGCCTTGGTAAGGCCACACTTGGAATATTGCATTCAGTTTTGGTCGCCATGATGTAAAAAAGATGTTGAGACTCTAGAAAGAGTGCAGAGAAGAGCAACAAAGATGACTGGGGACTGGAGGCTAAAATATATGAAGAACGGTTGCAAGAACTGGATATGTCTACTTTAATGAGAAGAAGAACTAGGGGAGACATGATAGCAGTCTTCCAGTATCTCAGGGGCTGCCACAAAGAAGAGGGAGTCAAGCTATTCTCCAAAGCTCCTGAGGGCAGGACAAGAAGTAATGGGTGGAAACTAATCAAGGAGAGAAGCAATCTAGAACTAAGGAGAAATTTATTGACAGTCAGAACAATTAATCAGTGGAATAACTTGCCTCCAGAAGTTGTGAATTCTCCAACACTGGAAGTTTTTAAGAAGATGTTGGATAACCATTTGTCTGAAGTAGTGTAGGGTTTCCTGCCTGGGCAGGGGGTTGGACTAGAAGACCTCCAAGGTCCCTTCCAACTCTCTTATTCTATTCTATTCTACTCTAGTTAAGTGAATCGTGTGGTCATTAAGCAAATCTGACTTCCTCCATTAACTTTGCTTTTTTTTCTTTTTAATTAGATTTATATACCGCCCTTCTCCGGAGACTCAGGTCGGCTTACAATGCATTAAGCAATAGCCTTCATACTTTTGTATATTTTATACAAAGTCAGCTTATTGCCCCCACAAACTGGGTCCTCAATTTACCTACCTTAGAAAGGATGGAAGGCTGAGTCAACCTTGAGCCTGGTGAGATTCGAACTTGCAATCATTGCAGACAGCTGAATGTTAATAACAGGCTTTTAGTCTGTTGAGCTATCCAGGTTTGTTGGAAGCTGTTTGGCAAGGTCACAAATCGTGATCACATGATCTCAGGATAGTGCAATTGTGACAAATACAATGCCAGTTGCCAAGTGCCCAAATTTTGATCACATGACCATTAAGGAAACTGCACAGCCGTAAGTGTGTGGACACCGGTCATAAGTCACTTTTTTTTTCAGTGCCATCGAAACTTTGAACGGTCACTAAACAAATGGTCACAAATGGAGGACTATCTGTATCAGAAGAAATGAAACAAGTCATTGATCCCCATTTTGGTTCTGTTCTTGAGAGCGAAGGGAACCCTATTGCATTGCAGCTTCACTTACATCAGCACAGGCACAAAGAAAAAACATCTGCTGTGAACTCTGCATAGTCATCGGGAAGGGCATATGGCCAGTAAATGCTCAGCTCCATCCAGTTGCTGGACTGTATCCCAAATTAAGGGATTACATGATGGTAGTAAAAAAAAAAAGAGTTATCACGGAGCACCCATTCAAAGATTTGTATTGCCTTAAAGCAAGCAGCGCTAAATTTCAGAGATAAGCAGGATCAGCCTTGGATGATGATGATGATGATGATGATGATAATAACATTTTTATTAATAATAAAAAAAATCAACATGTTACCACCAACAGCAAATGCCGCCTCTGTAATGAGAAAGATGAGACAGTCGACCACCTGATCAGTGGGTGCAGCAAAATTTCACAAACCGACTACCTACAACGCCATGACCGTGTTGCTAAGATCATTCACTGGAAATTGTGCTAGAAGTTTGGATTTGAGTACAGCCAAAACCACTGGGAACATCAGGTTGAGAAAGTTCTAGAGAATGAAAAACTCAAGATCTTGTGGGACTTTAGGATTCAGACTGACAGGCACTTGGTCCACAACACACCTGACATAACAGTAGTTGAAAAGAAAAAAGTATGGTTCCTTGACATTGCAATTCCTGGTGATGCACGAATTGAAGATAAGCAGCAAGAAAAAATCACAAAGTATCGGGACTTGCAAAATGAAGTTGAGCGACTGTGGAAAAAGAAATCGTGTGTTGTCCCGATTGTAATTGGAGCCCTTGGAGCACTATCCAAAGGGCTACCCCGTTATTTAGAAATTCTAAATTTACCAGACTTGAACATTTTGACTCTACAAAAAACCACCTTACTCGGACAGCTTACATCCTCCGACGATACCTTAACAGTTCCTAGGTCCTTGGTTAGGACTCGAGCTGCTGAGCTATTAACCGGCCTCAAAGGCTGTGAATTTCACTACAGATTAAATAATAATAATAATAATAATAATAATAATAATAATAATAATAATAATAATAATAATTTGATTTTTATACCATCCTTCTCCCAAGGGACTCAGACCGGTGTACAGCCAGATTAAAATATAAATATACAAATATCATAGTTAAAAATTAATTAAAATGATTAAATAGTTTTGGCCAAATTTTAAAACCCAGATTAAAACCCAATTTAAAATCCTTCCGTTAGACAGCCCCGCCTGTTGGAACAGTAGGGTCTTAAAAGCGCAACGGAAGACCCAGAGGTCAGAGATGTTACGAATGTCCGAGGGCAATTTATTCCAAAGGGCAGGAGCTCCGACAGAGAAGGCTCTCCTCCTGGGTGTCGCCAGCTGACATAACTTGGCCGACGTCACCCTGAGGAGTCCCTGTCTGTGGGAGCGAACTGGTCAGTGGGAGGCTGTTGATGGCAGAAGGCGGTCCCGTAGATAACCTGGTCCTATGCCATGGAGTGCTTTAAAGGTGGTGACCAACACCTTGAATTGCACTCGGAAGACCACTGGGAGCCAGTGCAGCTCGCGCAGGAGAGGTGTTACATGGGCATAATGAGATGCGCCCATAACCACCCGCGCGGCTGCATTCTGGACCAGTTGGAGCCTCCGAGTGCTCTTCAAGGGGAGCCCCATGTAGAGAGCATTACAGTAGCCCAGGCGGGAGGCGACGAGAGCGTGAGTGACCGTGCGCAACGTTAGTATTTGGATGGGGACTCCCTGCAGGGGCTAGATTGGGAAATGGAAAAAGAGCTTGAAGAAGGTGATGTCTTCCATGCTGCTGTCAAAACTATGGGGATGGTGTGGTTAGGGAGGCTGGCCTCACTGAAAATCACATTCACATTTACTTTCAGGTTCATCACAGAAAAAGACGGGGTATCCCACAGATCTTCTGCTAGTGAGGGTCATTCAGAGAAATGGCCAGTTTCTGGGGTCCTTAGTGCTCTCTCAGCTTGGTGGTTTTCCAGCAGACGTTTCATAACCATACTAAGTAATTTCATCAGTAATAGAAGGGATTGGGGTTTGCAGGGGGGGGGAGGAAGAAGAGGAGGAGGAGGAGAACTGTGGGGTCCTGGGTGCTCTCTGAGCTTGGTGGTTTTCTAGCAGACATTTCATAACCCAAATAGGTAACATCATCAGTGTTAGAAGAGGATGGAATTTGCTCTCTGTTTATATACCATAGTTTGCCCTGTTAGTGTGGGTGTGTTGTTTTTCTCCTGGTAGTAATTCCCTGATTAAGCTCTTATTTACTGTTTGATTGTTTGTCTGAGTCACTAAGTCCTTGATTGGGGTATTATTTCCTGCTTGATTGTTGGTCTGGTATTAATCCCAGTGTTAATCTCTGCTTATCTGGGTGTTGATTGCTGGGGAGGAGAGCTAGAGAATTCCTGGAAATCTGGCACTCAGCCAAATGAGCCATCAACAGGCCTAGAGAGATACACATTGACATACCATTCAAAAAAGACATTAAAAAACTAAAAAGGAAACAAAAGAAAATGCCTCTTTTGCCAGGAACCAGCCAACGCTAACAGGGCTAGCCACTGGTATATAAGCAGAGAGCAAACTCTGCTCCCTCCTAACACTGATGACATTAAAAATTGGGCAACAAAACATCTGCAAGAAAACAATTAAGTTCAGATAGCATCAACCCTGAGCTGTAAATAATCTCTTCTAAATCCAGGTAGTTCTTGACTTAACGACCACAATTGAGTCCCAGATTTTTGCTGTTCAGTGAGATATTTAAGCGAGCTTTGCCCCATTTTACGACCTTTCTTGCCTCAGTCGTTAAGTGAATCACTGCAAGTTAATAAGTTAGTAACCCGGTTGTTAAGTGAATTTGGCTTCCCTGTTGACTTTGCCCGTCAGAAGGTCGCAAAAGAGGATCGCATGACTCGGGACACAGCGATGGTCATAAGTATGAAGCAGTTGCCAAGCGTCTGGATTTTGATCACATGATCATAAGGATGCTGGAAAGGTCATAACTGTGAAAAATGGTCATAAGTCACTTTTTTCAGTGCCGTTGTAACGGTCACTAAACAAATCGTTGTAAGTCGAGGACTACCTGTAACAAGTCCTTGGACAGCGTTAATTATGATGAGAGAAAAACTTTTGGTCCTTTCCTTTAAGTCTTGAGTTGAACTAACGGAGGAGGAAAATTCACTCTTTCTTTATAACTTTCTACCCATCATCTTCTGCTCATAGATTTTATTTTTCTAGCTTGCTCCGATATCTTCGGGGCCCAAATAAACTCCTGCCCCTTTCCCTGCATGTATTACAGGGGTGAAATGCTACCAGTTCGGACCGGTTCTCCCGAACCGGTAGTAAAAAAATGCTACCGATTCGGGTGAACCGGTATTTCCGACGATCAGCTGGGTGACGATCAGCTGTGATGTGCGATTTATTTTTAGCTAGAATCGTCTGATTTCCTGCTTTCTAGCTAATCTAAATCGTGTGGCGCAGCGGATTCCACCCCTTGTTGTTCGACTTACCTTTGCAGACTCGGAAGGCTTCCAAATGTTCCTTTTTTAGCACTGCACGGGCGCAGCTCAGGCGGGCATGCGTGGCGCGTGCAAAACACATGCTCGATAGCAGACTCACGGAACCGATAGCAGACTTCAGAGGATTTTCCCGCTCATGTCGTATTTAGAAATTTAGGAACTCACCCTTTTCCTGTCATCCCATCGGCCTCAGCCCTGATTAACCAATCAATTTTGCAAAATGGACTTGCAAATAAAAAGGCATTTTAAAAAAAAATTGATCTGGAAGCCGTTTATGTGTTTAACATATTGTCCCTTCATGCTCCCATTCAGTATACCACTGAAATATGGCTGCCACGGGGAAAAGTTGTGCATATTAAAGGCTCCTTCAAGTGAAAATTGATTTTTTTTTTGGCTAAACAATAAAGCTGGAATGTAAGTAGTACCATGTTTCCCTGAAAATAAGACAGGGTCTTATTTTCTTCTTTTGACCCTCCCCCCCAAAAAATAAGAGCTTGGACTTATTATCGGGGAGGAGGGGTCTTATTATTTTGGAGGTGCAGGAGGTGGTGAGCATGGGACTGGATGTCCCATCTCTGTCATCTCCTCCCCACCCACCTGCACCCCTTGCTTAGCCACCCTCCCGCTTTAGGAATGCCATTTGGGGGTGGCAGGTGGGGCGGGCGAGAAGCAGGATGTGCGTCTTACCTTTCCAGCACTGTTGCGTTCCTTACCGTTGTGGTTTAGAATGTGTGAACTAAGTTGTTCTGTTTCCCCAGTTTAATTTTAAGCTGTCCTCGTGAATCAGTAATGGACTTCAAAACCCATCGCTACCAGTTTGCTCATGGGTGCACGCGTGCTTGCGTGTGAAGCATCCGGGTGGGTGGGCGGAGCCTCCCACCGCCGCCGCTACCAGTTCGGCCGACCCGAGGCAAACCGATAGCAACTCGCCACTGTTGTAAATATAAAACAGCTCTTTGGTTTTTCTCATCTGGCTTTTCCCCATCCCTTCCAATACAGTGTGACTTTAATTGCTCTCCAGAGATCATTTGATATTAATTTCACATGACTCTGGGGAAAAAATATAGAGATTGACAAAGCCCAGTAAGTTGGAGAGAAGTGGAGAAATAAATTTCTGCCCTTAAATGAAGCAGGCTTTTGGGGATTTAGACAGCTGAAGCCTGAAACAGGAAGCTTTGTAGCCTCCAGCAAACAGTGAATTGGTTTGTGGGGAAAAAGGCCCCACTTTGTGTGAATAGGCATTATAGAATAGAATAAATAGAATAGAATAGAATAGAATAGAATAGAATAGAATAGAATAGAATAGAATAGAATAGAATAGAATAGAATAGAATAGAATAGAATAGAATAGAGTAGGGTAGGGTAGGGTAGGGTAGGGTAGGGTAGGGTAGGGTAGGGTAGGGTAGGGTAGGGCAGGGCAGGGCAGGGCAGGGCAGGGCAGGCAGGACAGGGCAGGCAGGACAGGGCAGAACAGGACAGAACAGAACAACAGAACAGGAGCCTGGATAGCTCAGCAGACTGAAGCCTGTTATTAACATTCAGCTGTCTGCAATGATTGTAAGTTCGAATCTCAGCAGGCTCAAGGTTGACTCAGCCTTCCATCCTTTCTAAGGTAGGTAAATTGAGGACCCAGTTTGTGGGGGCAATAAGCTGACTTTGTATAAAATATACAAAAGTATGAAGGCTATTGCTTAACGCATTGTAAGCTGCCCTGAGTCTCCGGAGAAGGGCGGCATATAAATCTAATTTTTAAAAAAACCCAGAACAGAACAGAATTGTTTATTGGCCAAGTGTGATTGGACACACAAGGAATTTGTCGTGGTGCATACGCTCTCGGTGTACATAAAAAGAAAAGATACATTCGTTAAGAATCATAAGGTACAACACTTAATGATAGCCATAGGGAACAAATAAGCAATCAAATCATATTAGCAAACAGTCCATATAAATCGTAACGATTGTTCAATCATGTGACATTTTTTTCAAAAGGGAAGGATTTCAGACAGTGTTGTGGGGTTTTTGAAGTACCGTACTTGCCTTACGGTTTTTGCAAGACAGCCAGGAGTAGTTCACGAAGGGATTTTGTTACTTGGGCATGCACACAATTCAGCAGCGCTTCGTGGAATGTCCATGGGATGAGATGATAATGGATTTCATGATTCCATTATCAGGAGGTGAAACCCGGGAGGAATTCTGGGCTACTTACTAAGGGAGAGCTAGTTTGATGTAGTGGTGAAGGTGCTGACCTAGAAATCAGGAGACAGTGAGTTCTAGTCGAGCCTTAGGCATGACAGTCGGCTGGGTAACTTTGGATCAATCACCAGGAGACTGGGAATTGTAGTCCCACCTGAGGCAAGAAAGCCAGCTGGGTGACTTTGGGTCAATCATCAGGCGATTGTGAGTTCTAGTTCCACCTGAAGCATAACAGTTGGCTGGGTGATTTATGTGGTTTAGGGTCTCCTGCTTGAACACGGGCTGGACTAGAAGACCTCCAAGGTCCCTTCCAACTCTGTTATTTTATTGTATTCTAAAACGTGATAACATAATAAAAAGAAATGAAAAGACGCTTGCTCCTGGGGAGGAAAGCTATGGAAAATCTAGACAGCATACTAAAAAGCAGAAACGTCACTCTGCTAACAAAAGTGTGTATAGATAGTCAAGGTGATGGTTTTCCCAGTTGCAATGTCTGGCTGTGAAAGTTGGACCATAAGGAAGGCTGAGCGCCAAAGAATTGAGGCCTTTGAACTCTGGTGCTGGAGAAGATTCCTGCGAGTCCCTTGGGTTGCAAGACGATCCAACCAGTCAGTCCTAGAGGAGACCAACCCTGACTCCTCTTTAGAAGGCCAGATCCTGAAGACAAAACTCCAATTCTTTGGCCACCTAATGAGAAGGAAGGACTCACTGGAGAAGAACCTAATGCTGGGAAAGACTGAGGGCCAAAGAAGAAGGGGACGGCAGAGAACGAGGTGGCTGGGTGGAGTCACTGAAGCAGTCAGCGTGAGCTTAAATGGACTCCAGAGGTTGGTAGAGAACAGGAAGGCCTAGAGGAACATTGTCCATGGAGTCGCGATGGGTCGGACACGACTTCTCAACTAACAACAACAACAACAACAACCTGTGATGAAAATATTGGACTTATTGCAGTTCTAAATCAAGGACTACCCATCCTGATGAAATCTGGGAGCCGATAGCAAAAACAGTGAAATTTGTTGCCGTAGGTAATATATTAACAGCAACAACCAAATAGCCAGCCAGGTGCGACGAGCCTCTGCTTAATTTAACACATCGATGTTACTTAACTTTCCCAAAGTACCACAAGCCAATTAAACACGAGCTAATTTTTCCCTTGACTCCTACGATGATGGTACCATGCTTCTCCCACCTCCTCCCCATCATTTGGAGGCCGGGAAACTAATTTTTTTTAAAAAAAGGGGCCTCCAGCTGTGAAAACCTTAAACTGATGAAATCCATTGTCTCCAGTTCTCCTGACGGCATTTGTAAATCGGGAGCAGATTAAGAGCAACATGTGCATATGTTAGGAGGAGGATGACTTACATCAGGGGTTTCAAACTCGATTTCATTGAGGGCTGCATCAGGGTTATGGACCGTGGCCAGGGGGAGTGTGGCCAGCTTGACATCATTCCTGTCGGGGGCGCCTGTGGAGGCCCGAGTGCCAATGAAAATGGGTTCCCGGTTTCCGTTTTTGGCTGCCACGGCCTCCTGCAACCCTCTGCCAGTGCGGCCCTCCTGATCTCCGTTTTCGGTGGCAGAGGATTGCAGGAGGCATTGGCAGCCAAAAACGGAGCACGGGAGCCTGAGTTCACTGGCAGAAGTACCGCAGGCCAGTCCTTCACTGTTTCCAGGGCGGCCCCACGGGCCAGATCTAAGTACCCCATGGGTTGGATCCGGCCCCCGGGCCTTGAGTTTGACACCTGTGACTTACGTCAATGTTCCCTAACCTTTCCAAAGGTTGGTGGCCCGGAAAGTGAAGGGAGGCGGAAAAAGGGGATGGTTTTGTGGGAGGGGTTCCTTAGGGCAACAAGTAGGGCACACATGTGTTTGGATTTTAATATTAATGTTTAATATTATATAATTAATATTATATATTAATATTAAACAATTAGTTCAAGACTGAAATTGTTATTATTTTACTAATACTTCAATGGCAATTGCAATGGTTCTTTTTTAGGCTAACTAAAAGAGTCAAGTAATCCTAGGTTTGTAATAACTGACATCAAAAAACTTTTATTTTATTTTTAAAAGATTTGTATAGCTACCTATCTTAAAATACAACTCTGAGTAGCTCAGAGAAAGGTATTGTAGCGTTAACATTATAGGGGATGCTAGGATGTCCTATAATTTGTTCATTTCTATTGACTTATTTATTTATCAAAATTTTAAAACCATCCATCTCCTTCACAGAGGGACTCTGGGTACTGTACAGAGGCAACATCAAACCGTAAAAATAGTATATAAATTTTAAAAGGCAAGGATGAATTAAAGTCAGCATGAAAGTTAATTAAAAGGCAAGAAGAAACCTTTAATAATAATAGAGTTTGGTTCCAGTTGTTATCATGATGTCTACAGGTAGTCCTCTACTTACAACGGTTCATTTAGTGACCATTTGAAGTTACAATTGCCCCCATGCTCCCTCCGCTTTTGGCACATGGCGGCAAAAAGGTTAGTCATCACTGAACTAGACATACCCAATTCCTGCAACCGTTCTTCATATGTTTTAGCCTCCAGTCCCCTCATCACGTTTTGCTGCTCTTCTCTGCACTTTTTCTAGAGCTTCAATATCTTTTATTTATTTATTTATTTATTTATTTATTTATTTATTTATTTATTTATTTATTTATTTATTTATTATATTTCTATACCGCCTTTCTCCCACAGGACTCAAGGCGGTGTACAGTCAAGAAAAAATAAAAGATACATAAACATCATAAAATTGATAATTAAAATTATAGCATAGTTTAGCCCAAATAAATAAAATCCAGAATTATATAATATTTTAATCATTCCCAGTTAACATGCTTAGCCCCACCTGATTGAACATCAGGGTCTTGAGGGCACAGCGGAAAGCACGGAGATTAGGGATGTTTCGTATATCAGGGGGCAGTTCATTCCAAAGGGTTGGAGCCCTTACAGAGAAGGCCCTCCCCCTGGGAGTCGCCAGTCGGCACAATTTGACTGACGGTACCCTGAATAGTCCCTCCCTGTGAGAACGAACTGGTCGGTGGGAGGCTATTGGTGGCAAAAGACGGTCTCGTAAGTACCCAGGCCCTAAGCCATGGAGCGCTTTAAAGATGATAACTAACATCTTGAATCGCACCCGGAAGACCACCGGGAGCCAGTGCAGCTCGTGTAGGAGAGGTGTTACATGGGCGCAACGAGATGCACTGATATACCATACTGATCAGAGGTGGGATGCACACCTACTATAACAACCAGTTCGCCCTGCACCAGAAATGTGCACGTGCGCCATCCCCGCATGTGTGTAGTGTCACAAAATATGGCAATTTGCTCACATGCGTACAACGTCAAACAATATGGCAAATCGCACTCGCGCGCGTTGTCTGCACACGCCTGCTGTGTCAAAAAAACAGCAATATAGGATTGCGCCTGGGCAGGTGGCAGGCCCACCCCCACCTGCAGATCACCACTAACGGTTTGCCTGAATTGGTCCGAACTAGCTGAATACCACCTCTGAAAGCGACCAAAATTGGATGCAGTACTCCAAGGGTGGTCTTACTAAAGGTGTCAGGGTTCCAAGTAACATCCGCAACAGAAATGAAACTCCAAGGCAGGCATTCTCCTCAAAGTTCCAGTTTATTAGAGATGTCATGTTGGCACATCTGGGAAAAGCCGGATGTCAGTCCCTCAAATTGCATTTCGTTCAGGGCTGACATAAGAAGAAGGGCTTAGCTTATAGCTAAGTTCCATGCAGATCACCCAGACAGGGCGGGAGGGGGTGGGACACACTCTCGGACGGGGTAATGGTACTAACCTTGTTGTCTGTCTTGCACAGGCCTTGCTGAGAGAATGAAGGGAGAGGGGCCGAATGTCAGCCCCTCAAATTGCATTTCGCTCAGGGCTGACATAAGAAGAAGGGGGAGCATCTGGCAAGAGACTGTTTGACATTTCACCTGGTGATCCCCTAGGAGATGAGAGGGGAGGGGGGAATTCCTGTGAGCTTAGATAGCAGAGAGCAGTAGAATGATTTAGAAGATGGCCAATCAGAATAGGACAGCAAGCCAACAAGGGAGGGAGTTTGGGGGCAAAAGTCTATTCCTGGCTACAATGAGTCTAGGACAGAATGTTGTTCTCATAAATAAATGATTTTTTTCATCAAAGATGTGGCTGAGATGCAATTTATTTTAGAGAGTTTCGAACCTTGACACCGAATCTGAAAGGCCCCCGGGTTTTCCCCACCCAAAGGAAAGTCAATGTCCCTTCCCCTGCACCCACATACCCATCACATGGTCCAATCATGTAACTGTCCTAACTGGAGTTGTTTCCCAGTCACGCCTCTCTAGGTGCAGGCTGAGCGTCCTTGACTCCCGGGGAAAAGAATGTTGTTATGGCTATACATCTCACCCTGTCTCCATCCAATCCCCCTCCCGTTTCCCACCGCATGCCCCTCCACCGAGTGTGGCAGCCGTGAAGATCCAAAGTAAATTATGGCCTTCAGGGCTGACAAAAGGAATATATAGAGACACTAATCCTTCATGTGATATCCCTCTGTTATTGCAGCCTAGGACTGCATTGGTGTTGTGGCCCACCGGTGGCCAATGGAGCTGGCAGCAGAGTCGGACAGTGAGGAGATTGGGGAGGAACTTGGGCCAGTCCTGGGGGCTGGGGAAAGCTCAGACGAGGGCTCTTGTCAGAGGCAGAGAGGGAGATAGATAGCAGCTAGGCAGAGGAACAGCTGGAGCCTGTTCCCATTGTGCACATGCGCAGAGCTGCCAGAAGACCAGAACAATTAAGAAAGCAGGGTTGACTCGGGAGTAAGGCCACGCCTTGGAGATAATTGGCTCCTCCCATAGGAAATAAAAGAGGAGCAACCAGGGAGTGGGCTTTTGCAGGAAACAATTTGTTCGTTCCATGACTCTGAGAGACTCCGTTCCATGTTTTGCCTTGTACTGCAGTTGGAAACAATTTACATGGCAGCTTGCCAAACGAGATAAGGTCTGTGTTGATAAGTATTCCTTTGAAAAACTGTTTGGACAAACCTTGCTGACTGTGAACGAATGTAATTCACAGTTGTGTAAATAAAAGAGGTTTTGCCAGTAATTGCTGCCTCCTGCTTGTTAAGGGAGCCGAGGTCAGAACAATTGGCCTTTTTGGTAGCTGTTGGCTCATACTTAAGTGTTTGTCCGATAGGATTCCTAGATCCCTCTTATGGTTACTATTGTTGAACCAGGTACCACCTACTCTGTACCTCTCCATTTGGTTTTTCTTGCCTAAGTGTAAAACTTTATTTTTTTTTTCACCACTGAATTTCATTTCATTGGATAGGGTCTGGAGATAGAAGGAGAACTCTTCTATCCTTCTATCTCCTCACCTAAATCATTTATGAAGATATTGAAGAGTACTGAGCCAAAGAGCCTTTTGGGTACCCCACCGCTTCCTTCCTTCCATGTCGATGTAGTTCCATTGGGGACTAGATGTTGATTGCAGTTGGTCACCCCGTTACGTTGTCTATCTCATATTTTTCTATCTTACCAAGAAGTGGTCTACTTTGTCAAATGCTTTACTGAAATCCAAGTATACTATGCCCACAGCATTTTCTCCCGTCCATCAATTTAGTCACATTAATTGCTGCATTGCATTTGCTTTGCTTGCAGTCCCGTCACAGTGCTGGCTCATGTTCAGTTAGCCATCTGTGGCAGAAGGCTATTCTGGGATTTATACATTTTGAAAGCACTGTCGCAAGAAGCCGATTGATGATTTCTCCCATGTTATGAATGTCTTAGGGGTGTGATGACCCAGCGGTTAAACACACTGAGTTTGTCAGCAGGGAAGCTGACAGCCTGTGTTCGTGACCCAAGTATTACCTGATGGGATGAGCTCCTGTTCCTTGCTCCAGCTCCTGCCCACCTAGCAGTTCGGAAACATGCAAATGCAAGTAGGTCAATAGGTACCACTTTGCTGGGAAGGTAACAGTGTTCTGTGCACCTTGGCATATAGTCCTGCCGGCCACTTGACCACAGAAGCATCTTTGGACAATGATTGTCCTTTGGCTAAGAAACGGAGTGGACACCACCCCCTTGAGTCAGTCATGACTGGACAGGGGAAAAAATTTACCGTTATCTTTTATGAATGTCTTGCTTCTGATTCTCCTTTTCTCTCTCTTTTTCTCTCTGTCTCTATAGGTGAAAGAAGACTGGAAATATGTGGCCATGGTCATTGACAGAATATTCCTCTGGATGTTTATCTTAGTCTGCTTGCTGGGAACAGTGGGGCTTTTCCTCCCGCCTTGGCTGGCAGGGATGATCTAGGAACAGTCCACCCTGGAAACGGAATCGATTAAGTTCAGCAGATCTAAGTCCACCCCGGAAAGCCCAAGCTTTCATCTCGGACTGGCTGCTATTCCATAATTTACCATCACATCAGCGCATGACTTTTTTCCTAGAAGCTCCGGGATTGCCTTCCAAGGTTGCATCATTTGCCTAAAATCCATGGTCATCATCTATATCTCTTTGAGGGGGTCGGGGGTGGGAGGGAAAGGGCTGGTTCCAATTGCATGATGGCATTAGTTGTCCTATATAATCCTGAGAATCCAGTGAGGTTCCCTTAAGGAACTACCAACATAAAAGGCACTCAAGAGTCCAATAAGCCCATGGAGAAATATTGCCCTCGGTTTGAGTTGAAGTGTAGTCTCCAGAACTGTACGGGGTCTAAACGAAAAGTCTCAGGCACACATCCTTGCGCTTAAAAGTAAGGCTTGCTGCCAACTAAGGTGATGCATTTTGATTCTTGCGATTTTTGCAGTGGGAAATTAAAAAGTCAAGGATTCCGGAGAAACAGGCCCCAACCTTCTAGGTAATAGAAGAAAGTAGAGAAAAGAAATTTTGTAGGTCGGTTCCCTCGTTGGATTGTGTCCAGGGAATAGCTCATCTGTCCACTGAAGCGTTGAGCAGAGTAGTCACATGGCAAAGGTTTTGCAGAGCCTTACCTCATGAGATTATAAAGTAGGGACGAAGTTGTTCATAGACACGAATGCATCAGGAAGAAGGATAGGTTAGGATGCTTCTAGCAGGCCTGTTCAACTCTGAGTTTGCAGGCAGCTTTTAAATCGCAGGCAATCTTCCAACAGAAGGAAACTTTATTTGCAGATTGAAAGGGACAGTCCAGCAAATGTATCTCTGAAACATGACATCCAGCTGGAGAGAGAGCTGCAGGCAGCAGCTCATAAATATATGGTGGCATCAGATGAAGTTCTGAAAATTTGAAAAGCATCTTTACGGTGAGAGCCAATCTGATGTTGTAGCTAAAGGCACTGGACTAGAATCCAAAAGACCATAAATTTTAATCCTGCCTTAGATCCGAAGCCAACTGGATGACTTTAGGCCCGTCAGTCTCTCTCAGCCCCAGGAAGAAGAACTCAACGTCAAACGACTTCCAAAAAATGTTGCCACAAAAACAGCATCGAGTCATCCAGGCCATTGCCAAGAGTCAAGGTTACCTGGAAGCCACCAGACCACAACTTTAGTCTACCACTAAGAAGAGAATCCTTCTACAGAGTGGGCTAAAGGCATTGGTCAAGTTGGTTGAACAGCAAGCAGAGGTCAAAAGTGATCCCAGAATTGCATTTCCTTGGATTAGCAATGCAGTATAAGAACCAACTCTGCAAGTTTTAGGAGCAGAAAGTTGCAGTAGATATCAGGCTATCGGGGAACATGAGTTTGAAGAGTTATTATTGCATTTGGGTCCAATTGGTGGGCTTTGAATAACAGAGTGACAGAGTTGGAAGGGACCTTGGAGGTCTTCTAGACCAGGGGTCTCCAACCTTGGCAACTTTAAGACTTGTGGACTTCAACTCCCAGAAGTCCTTGCTGGCTCGCTGACTGAGGAATTCTGGGAGTTGAAGTCCACAAGTCCTCTCGATTGGACTACTGTAATGCTCTCTACATGGGGCTCCCCTTGAAAAGCACCCGGAGGCTCCAGCTGGTCCAGAATGCGGCCGCACGGGTGGTTATGGGAGCAACTCGTTGCGCCCATGTGCCCACCCCCTCCTGCACGAGCTGCACTGGCTCCCGGTGGTCTTCTGGGTGCGATTCAAGGTGTTGGTTACCACCTTTAAAGCGCTCCATGGCATCGGACCGGGTTACCTTTGAGATCGTCCCCTGCCACCAGTAGCCTCCCACCGGCCAGTCCACTCCCACAGAGACGGTCTCCTCAGGTTGCCATTGGCCAAATTATGTTGGCTGGGGAGGGCCAAATTATGTCAGGGGGAGGGCCTTCTTTGTGGGAGCTCCTACGCTTTGGAATGAACTGCCCCCAGAATTACGTAAGATCTCTGACCTCCGTGTATTCCGCTGTGCCCTCAAAATCTTGCTGTTCCGCCAGGCTGGGCTATCAATGTAAAGATTTTAAATTGGTTTTAATCTGGGATTTTAAATTTGGGGTTTTATATTTGAGCCAAGTTATTTAATATTTTTAATTTTTAAATTGTGTTTGTCTTGTGCTTTTAATCAGGCTGTACACCGCCCCGAGTCCTTCGGGAGAGGGGCGGTATAGAAATAAAAATTATTATTATTATTATTATTATTATTATTATTATTATTATTATTATTATTATTATTATTATTATTATTATTATTAATTTAAGTTGCCAAGGTTGGAGAAAGGGGATCAACCCCCTGCTCAAACAGAAAACCCTATACCATTTCAGACAAAGAGGTTTTTTTAAAATTTGATTAATATGCCACCCTTCTCCGGAGACTCAGGGCGGTTTACAATGTGTTAAGCAACAGCCTTCATACTTTTGTATATTTATACAAAGTCAACTTATTGCCCCCACAAACTGGGTCCTCATTTTACCTACCTTAGAAAGGATGGAAGGCTGAGTCCACCTTGTCCAATCTCCTGTTCAAAACCTCCAATGTTGGAGCATCCAGAACTTCTGGAGGCAAGATAAGAATAATAAAGATAAGCCTGTCACCTCAATAACTAATGAAGAACTTCATATGGTACGAGATACCGATAATGAATCAACATAGTGGATGTAATTTTTTTTAAAATTAGATTTATATGCCGCCCTTCTCCAGAGACTTACAATGTGTTAAGCAACAGCCTTCATACTTTTGTATATTTATACAAAGTCAGCTTATTGCCCCCACAAACTGGGTCCTCAATTTACCTCCCTTAGAAAGGATGGAAGGCTGAGTCAACCTTGAGCCTCGAACTCGCATAATTGCAGACAGCTGGGTGTTAATAACAGGCTATCTAGCCCGTCGAGCTACCTATAAAATAAAAGAGCCTCAGTAATAAAAGTCGCAAAGGGGCTTTTTCAAAAGGAAACTCAACTTGGTGTTTTTCCCCTTGAAAATGTTTCGCTTCTCATCCAAGAAGCTTCCTCGGTTTCTAAAGAAGCTTCTTGGATGTGAAGTGAAATGTTTTCAAGGAAAAGAAACAAGGAAGTCTAGTTGGCTTTTGGGACAACCATGACCTGGATGATGGGGAATCTCTTGTTAACGTAAAAGACTCTAGAAAGAGTGCAGAGAAGAGCAACAAAGATGATGAGGGACTGGAGACTAAAACAGATGAGGAACGGTTGCAGAAAATGGGCCTGGCTAGTCTAGTGAAGAGAAGGGCCAGGGGAGACAGGATAGCAGTCTTCCAATACTTGAGGGGCTGTTGCAGAGAGGAGGGGGTCAAGCTATTTTCCAAGGCACCTAAAGACCAGACAAGGAATAATGGATGGAAACTGAACAAGGAGAGATTCAACCTAGAAATAAGGAGAATTTTTTTGACCGTGAGAGCAATCAACCCATGGAACAGAAGTTGCCTTCAGAAGTTGTGGAGGCTTTCAAGACAAGACTGGATCGCCATCTGTCAGAAATGGTGTAGGGCAGGGGTCTCCAACCTTGGCAACTTTACGACTTGTGGACTTCAACTCCCAGAATTTCTCAGCCAGCGCTGAGGAGTGAAGCAGCTTAGAACTAAGGAGAAATTTCCTGACAGTTAGAACAATTAATAAGTGGAACAACTCGCCTCCAGAAGTTGTGAATGCTCCAACATTGGAAGTTTTTAAGAAGAGGTTGGATAACCATTTGTCTGAAGTGGTTTATGGTTTCCTGCCTGGGCAGGGGGTTGGACTAGAAGACCTCCAAGGTCCCTTCTAACTCTGTTATTCTATTCTATTCTATTCTTTCTATGTAAAAAAAAACCCCACAGTTTTACTGGTGGAAAAAGAAGAAGAAAGCAAATGCTCTCATTTAGAGATGGACATGTGGGTCCCATGCTCAGCCCTGGTTTTTTCCAGCTCAGCTTTGTTCCATAAAGCCTCAGATGAACCTTTACAATTTTTCGTTGTTGTTGTTGAATTTCGTTAGCCAGAGGGGAAAGTAGATTCTTCAAATGGGGGACCGAAACGAGAAGACGACTCCCGCCAATTTTTATTCCTTCATGACTCTTGGCCAATCCTTTCTCAAGTGAAGAGAAGCTCCATAAACGATATTATAATAAAGGATTTCTGAGAAGTCTTAATCTCCTGTCATTCTTTACTCCTGCCTTCTTTGAACACGAGGGCCCCCAACTCAGTTGCTTCGTAGTATCGTGAGTTTTTAGAAAACCGATTAAGGCAAATAGAGAAGATAGATAGGTGATAGGTAGAAAAATAGAGGTAGGCTTCAATATATAGTATGTCTAGTCTTTAGATAGTCTCACCTGCCTTGCTGTCAGGTAGGAAGACCAGGAGTACACACAGGGGTGTACTAATCTGGTTTGCCAAACCAGTAGTTTCAAGGAATGGCTGGGCCCACCCACCCTTCCCAACCCATCGTTCCCAACCCACCCTTCCCAACCCATCCTTCCCCACCCATCCCAGGTGTCTCCACATTGCCCATTTTGGATGCTAAGTAAGTGCAGGGCCCACATGGAGGCTCTGGGAGGGCGAAAAATGGGCCTCCCGGGAGTTCCGGAAATCTGGAAAAGAACCCGTTTCCAGCCTCCAGAGGGCCTTCGGAGCACAGGGGAGGCTGTTTTCGCCCTCCTGGATGCTTGAGGAAAGCCTCCGGAGCCTGGGGAGGGCAAACACACACCCCTCCCTCCGCTGTGGTGCAGAAGACCAAGTAGGCCATGTCGTCCCAGCAACTGTAACACTCCTCTTGCGTGAGCTGCACTGGCTCCCGGTGATCTTCCGGGTGCGTTTCAAAGTGTTGGTTACCACCTTTAAAGCGCTCCATGGCTTAGGAGCTGGTTATCTACAGGACCGCATTCTGCCACCGATTGCCTCCCACCGACCAACACGCTCTCACGGAGAGGGCCTCCTCAGGGTGCTGTCAGCCAAGCAATGTCGACTGGCAACCCCCAGGGGGGGGAGCCTTCTCTGTGGGGGAATAACACATTCCTGCCCTATGGAATGAATTAGACGCGGACATATGAAGGATTCCTGACCTCTGTGCCTTCCGTCGTGCTCTGAAGACCCTGTTATTCCAGCAAGCCAGTCTGATGGAATAAACGATTTTAATTGGGTTTTTTAAACATGGTTTTAAAATGGTTTTAGCTGGGAGTTTTAAACTTGGCCAAGGATTGAATTATTTTAATTTGTTTTTAAATTTTGTCTCATACATTGTTTTTACTATGGCTGTCCACTGCCCTGAGTGCTTCGAGAGAAGGGCGGTATATAAATATAATAAAATAAAAATAAATAAATAAACTGGCCAGAGAACCGGTTGCTAAAATTTTTGAATCCCACCCCTGAGTATACATTAAGAAATCCAGCTAAGATGATTTATTGCTCATGCCTATACACAAGAAATCTAGGCAACTAATAGTATTAAATTGGCACCAGATAAAGAGTTAAGGGAATTCAAGAAGGGTTGGGCTTAGCTTGTGGGAATGTAAGAACTCCAAGCTTATTCCTCTCTTGACTCCGTCTCCATGCTCTGCCTGTCCTTCTTACATCTGCAAAGATTTCCAAAACTTTTCCAGAATCTCTTTCAGACAAAAATAAATGTAAATCTGAGCAGATCTCCAGGTGACCTTAATGACTTGCTAAGAGGACGTAGAAAGAGAAGACTGAACAACATTCCTGGGTCAGCCAGAGACAGTTTATTGCGCAGTTTGAGAACCAGATTTGTATCTGCAAATCCGAAATCTGCAGAACCAAGAGTTCTGATACAACTGCTTTTATACATATTCAAGACAAAGGATTTGATGGGCACAGCAGTTTTCCATATAGGGTTAACATACATTTGTTACATGATAATTGACACTTTTTAATTACTAAATCCCTTCATCATTAAGATTATCTTTAGCTAAACAACCCTCCTCAGTCCTGTGTCCGCTGAGGCGTAGATTTATGGCTTGCCTTTGATAATAAGTAACTTTTGTTTCATATGGGTGTCCTTGCATTCTTGACGACTAGGCCCCTCAGAAGATATATATTACCAAGATGGAATTTAGCTGACTTAGTATAATCTCTAAACGAGCACTTTTCTTTCTTACAATAATGCTAATAGAGAGGGTCCTCCTCCAGTGTTCATATAGCTGACCCTATACCATTCACATCATTCACATTAAGCAGATCTAATTTTAAAAACAAATGCTTAACAATTTCAAGGGATTGTACATTTCAAAGGATCTCAGGAGATTGCAAACTTCTGTAAATGCAGGCCGGTTGTCAGGATCTGTGGTAACTTTGAGCAATTGCTAAGCAACTGGTCGTAGGTCAGGGAGTGCCTATACTCAACTCTATTACGGCCAGCTAGAGCTAATCCTTGACTTACAACCAATGGTTTGGTGACCATTAAACAATGGTTTAGTGACCATTAAAGTTACAACGGCACTGAAAAAGTGACTTATGACCCTTTTTCAAACTTACAACCATTACAGCATCCCCATGATCACGTGATCAACATTTGGCTGCTTAGAAACTGGTTCATGTTTATGACGGTGTGCTGGGGTCATGTGATCCCCTTTTGCAACCTTTTAACAAGCAAAATCAATGGACAAGCCAGATTCACTTAACAATCGTGTTACTAACTCTACAACTGCAGTGATTCACTTAACAACCGTGGTAAGAAAGGTCGTAAAACGAGGCACTTAAATCTGTCTTGCTTAACAATAGACATTTCGGGCTCAATGATGGTCGTCAGTCGAGGACTACCTATATTAGACGGCAATTTCCCAGGGCTCCTCATCACGGTTCAATGAATCCTTAAAAAGATAAAAGTCAAGTAAAGCAGAAAGTCTGATCAGTCATTCGCCTTCATCGTACTGTTCGGCCAAAATGATAAGACAATTGCACAGCAGATGTTTTAAGAGCTCAGAAAAAAAAAGAGAAAAGAATTGCTAAACAAATTGTTTAATGTAATCTGCAACAGACTACAATATAATATAAATGGATATATTAGAGTCAAATTAAGGCACTTAAAAGCTGAATTTACTAAATTGCTGAACTACGGTGAATACATACCAGGATAATAAGATGCTGAACTATGAAGTTCCTAAGCCGCGGAATGACTTAAGATGCCAGGTTACGAAAACGCTGAGCTAAGGACGCTCAAAATATTAAATAACGTATTACAATATTAACCTACTTTAAATATCACTCTGGTGGTTAGAGGATGGGCCCCTTTCTCACAATCTCAGTTCAGAGTTTGGATATTTAACATTTCGCAGAGTCTAAGCAAAATGCAGTGGTGCTTATCTTGCTGAAGTTGCCTTTTTTTTTCTTCTCGTTATAACATCGTTAGATTTGGAACACTGCTGGACAAAATTTTCCAGCTGGTCCAAGATCTCAGCCTTTTGGCTAAGGTGTATTTATTTTGATTTATTAAACAAAGGTCTATATGGCCCCCCAATTCATTCGTGGTGACTCCAGGCAGCTTGCAAGATTAAGCATTGAACCCGATCATCTCACAGGCACCTTTGAGGTTGCTTTGATTTATTTATTTATTTCATTTTTTTAAAACCCGCCTTTTATTACTTGATAAGTAACTCAAGGCAGCAAACATACATAACACTCCTTCCTCTTATTTTCCCCATAACAACCTTGTGAGGTGGGTTGGACTGATCGAGTGTGACTGCTCCAAGGTCATCCAGCTGGCTTTCATGCGTAAACCAGGACTAGAACTCCCAGCCTCCTGGTGACCGGTCCAAAGACATCCATCAGGCATTCGTGCCTAAGGCGGGACTAGAACTCCCAGCTTCCTGGTGACTGGTCCAAAGTCATCCATCAGGCATTCATGCCTAAGGCGGGACTAGAACTCCCAGCCTCCTGGTGACTGGTCCCAAATCATCCATCGAGCATTGAGACCTAAATCGGGACTAGAACTCCCAGCCTCCTGGTGACTGGTCCAAAGTCATCCATCAGGCATTCATGCCTAAGGCGGGACTAGAACTCCCAGCCTCCTGGTGACTGGTCCAAAGTCATCCATAGGGCATTGAGACCTAAATCAGGACTAGAACTCCCAGCCTCCTGGTGACCGGTCCAAAGACATCCATCAGGCATTCGTGCCTAAGGCGGGACTAGAACTCCCAGCTTCCTGGTGACTGGTCCAAAGTCATCCATCAGGCATTCATGCCTAAGGCGGGACTAGAACTCCCAGCCTCCTGGTGACTGGTCCAAAGACATCCATCAGGCATTAATGTCTAAGGTGGGACTAGAACTCCCAGCCTCCTGGTGACTGGTCCAAAGTCATCCATTGGGCATACATGCCTAAGGCGGGAGTAGAACTCACCGTCTCCTGGTGATTGGCTCGAAGTCCTTAATGGGTTTTGTTAGATCGGCGCAGGAAAGAAGAGTGACCAGCTGAGTTCAAGAACAATCATTTATTCAATGAGAACTGAACTGCCTGTGCGCTGCCGGAGCTCTCCTTATATTTGCTCCGGCAGACGCACCGCCCACTGACAGGGATTCAAAACTCCCGCCGAAGGATCTTCAGCCAATCCCAGGCGGATGTCCTTATAAGGACATAACACTCCTCCCCCCTAGTTCTTAGTCAGTCCATCAGGGAGGTAATCGCTAAGATAAACAGGACGTCTACGTGCCCGCGTAGACCTGCGCAGTTCATAGTTCGGATGGGCACCGACATGGACGGGAGGTGTCCGCTCTGTTCCGGGCTCCAGCTCCGGTGCCGGGCTGTGTCTGGCCGTAGAGGACGCTGGCTCAGTCCCAGAACCTCCGGCCGGGTCTCGGATCTCCGCCTGCTGTGGATGCTGGTCTCCCTCGTTCCTGCACGGATCCTGAGATCGCCGTTGTGGCTCTCTGCGGTGGACCGGTCCGGAACTCCTGAGCCTCGGTAGGTTCCTGGGTTTCCCTCGGTTCCCTGCTGGGCTCGAGTCGCGTCGGTCTGGGTCTGGGTGCGAGTTCGGCGGAGGTGGCTGGGCTAACCCTGGGGGTCCCCTGGTTGAGTCCGGCTTACTCCCGGGGAGTTTGGTGGATGACCCGGGCGGCGTGTCGACCCTGTCGGGGTGGCGTAGGCCTACCTTGCAGGGGTGGTGTAAGCCCTCTTGGTACGGCTGGTTGGCTGGAGGTGATCTTGTTGTTGGCAGGACGCCGGGTTGTTCGGCCATGCCGGGTTGGTGTTGGCCTACCCTGCTGGGGTGGTGGCGGCCTTCCTCGCAGGGTTGGTCTTCTGCGCGGTCGGGTGGTTGTTGCGGGGACTCCTGAAGAGTTGGCTGGAGGTCCCCGTCTCCGGGTTGTCGGGTTACCACCTCGCGGGGCTGCTGTTGGCTTCCCCTGCTGGGTTGTCCCCGGTCTACTTGGCTGTTTGCAGCTGCAGTTGAATTTGGCGCCAAGGTGCTTGTCTTTCTTGTTTGTTGGCGGCCTTCCTCGTCTGGGTGGGGTCGTCCTACTTCGCCAGGGTGGTGTTGGCCTACTCCGTCGGGGAGGTCGGGGCCTACCTCACAAGGTTGGTTTAGGCCTACCTCGTCAGGGTGATTTAGGCCTACCACGTCGGGGTGGTTTAGGCCTACCCCGTCGGGGTGGTTTAGGCCTACCTCGTCGGGGTGGTTTAGGCCTACCTCGTCCGGCTGGTTTTCACCCACTTCCCTCCACCTTTTGCGGAGCTGGTCGAGATGACGTCTCACGATCTGTCCGTCTTCCAGCTCAACTCGGTAGGATTTGGGGCCGGTTGTGCTGTGTACTGTAGCTTTAAGCCATTTAGGCGAGCCGTGGAAATTTAAAGCGAACACGGCGTCGCCGATTGAAAATTGGCGAAGTTGACGGCTGGCAGATGCGGGAACCTCCGAAGTGTATTGCGGGTGCAGTCTGTCCAGGGGTGACCGGAGTCGCCTGCCCATTAACAGTTCGGCAGGGCATTTCCGGGTGGCAGAGTGGGGCGTGATATGTTGTGTCAGGAGGAAGGTGTCAATGCGCTCCTGCCAATCCCCAGGTCCCATCTTGGCGAGAGACTCCTTGGTGAGCCTCACCATCCTTTCAGCCTGTCCATTTCCAGCCGGTCTGTAAGGGGCAGAGAGGGCATGGCGGATGCCCAGACTTGCGAGAAAAGCCTCCATGGGCACGGACGTAAGTTGAGGACCGTTGTCCGAGACTAAGACGTCAGGGAGTCCATGGGTGGCAAACAGTCGGCGGAGGGCTCTGATTGTTGCTTCCGTTGTGGTTGATGCCATGGGAACGACCTCCAGCCATTTGGAGTAGGCATCCACCACGATGAGGAGATGGTGCCCATGAATGGGGCCAGCAAAGTCAATGTGGATGCGCGACCAGGGAGAGCTGGGGGTTTCCCAGGGCGTCGGGTCTGATTGAGGGGGTGCAGGTCTTACTTCTTGGCACGGAGTACACCTGGCGACCCATTGCTCAATGTCTTTGTCCATGGCTGGCCACCAGACGTAGCTCCGTGCCAGAGCTTTCATCCGGACGATGCCCGGGTGCCCCCGATGTAAAGCGGCCAGAGTTCGTTTTTGTAGCGAGCCGGGAATCAGCACCCTGTCTCCCCATAACAAACAGCCGCGCATGGTGGACAGCTCCTCTCGCTTCCGGCTGAACGGCAGGAACTCGCTGCTGACATCTTGGGTCGGCCAGCCCCTTAAGACCCAAGCCTGGACTTTGCGGAGGATGGGGTCGGCCCGCGTGTGCGTAGCGACGTCGGCAGACGTTACGGGACAGTTGCTGTCATTGTCAATGTGCAGCAGTTCGATCGTGGGCGCGGGATCCTCCACGGCCTCGGCGGATGGGCATCGGCTGAGGGCGTCGGCGTTCGCGATGGCTTTACCGGGTTGATGGACGAGGCTGTAGGAGTAGCCGGCGAGGAAAATGGCCCAACGCGTCATGCGTGGGGACATGAAGGCTGGTGTTTGCTTGTCTCCGGCGAGAAGGCCCAACAGCGGCTTGTGATCGGTGACGATGGTGAAACACCGGCCATAGAGGTATTCGTGGAAGCGCTTCACCCCTGCAACAATAGCCAATGCCTCTTTGTCCAGTTGGCTATAATTACGTTCCGCAGCGGACATAGTCTTAGAAAAGTAGGCAATGGGGGCTGTACAGCCGGTAGGCAGTTCGTGGCTGAGGACAGCGCCCACGCCGTAGGGTGAAGCGTCACAGGTCAGTCTGATGGGCAACGTCTCATTATATTGAATGAGCACGCTGTCGGAGGTCAGCAGGTCCTTCACAGCGCGAAAAGCCGATTCTTCCTCGCGTCCCCACCTCCAGGGAGCCGCCTTTGCCAGCAAGCGGTGGAGCGGCTCAGCAACTGTGGCTTTCTGCTGGAGGAAAATTGCGTAGAAGTTAAGCAATCCAAGGAAAGCCTGAAGCTCCGCTTTGTTTTTGGGGCTGGGAGCTTCATGGATAGCCTTAACTTTTGATTTGGTGGGGCGGATGCCAGAACTATCTATGAGATAGCCCAGGAACTCGACTTCCTGTACCCCGACGATGCACTTGTCCCTCCTGACCCGCAGGCCCTTCTCCTGAAACCGTCGTAAAACGAGTCTCAGGCGGTCAAAGAGTTGGGCCTTAGAGAAGGCG